>CM019156.1:11506372-11662177 GCA_009733165.1 Naja naja | reverse complement strand
ACACATACATACATATACATTTTACAGCTTATATTGAACAATGGTTAATTTTTTTTTTATCATTGACATGATCTGCCTTGTTACAATAACTCCTTCATTCTTTTAATGTTTTAATTTCTCTATATAGTTTGTAATTAAATGCCGTCTCCTGTCTTTTCCATAACTTATCCAAATATCAAATATTACCTTTTTAACAACTCATACACAAATGTTCCATATTTCATAATATTCACAATCTTGTTTTTTTTAACAGTTTGGTTAGGCTATCCATCTCAAGCATTCATGTATTTTTAATTACCATATCCTCTGAAGGAATGATAGACAGTTTCAATTTTGTGCATAGGTTACTCTGGCGCAGTTATGATAAAAATTAAATATTGATATTTTTTCTCCCATGTTTAAATCTATCATACTTGGCCAAAGTTTTGGGTTCAAGTTTTAAATTTTGTTTTGTTATATTTAAAATCCAATTTCTAATATTTCTCCAAAATTTCTGAGCACATGGGCAAGTCCACCACATGTGGAAATATGTTCCTTGTGCGTGAGTTACATTTCCAACAATTGGGTGGTAGGTTGGGGAACATCTTAGCCAGTCTCGCAGGAGGTAGGTGCAAATGATTTTATATAAGTTTTCTTTATATGAGACTGACATGGGTAATTTGTAATTTGTTTGCCAAATGTGTTCCCACTTAGATGTGGGAACTTAGATGTTCCCACATCTAATTTAATACTATGACCCACGTTTTTAGCCCAAATTATCATAGATTCTGTAACTGTTTCTTCTTTTAATTTATAGTCCAAAAGATATTTATGTTTTACTAATTGTTTTCTTTTCCTCTCCTTGCCATATTTTATCTAATTCTTGTGGAGTCATGTTAGAGCCAAATTGTTCTCTATCTTTTTTGTAATGGGTTTGTATTTGTGCAAAGGGCCACCATGCTATCTCCTTTCCTTGAATTTGTATTTGATTCCTATTTTTAAGCTCTCCAGTGTCATATAGTAAATCTTTATACCTAACAATATTTTCATAATCCAATACATTTGGATGTGTAACTGCTTCCAATGTAGATAGTTATTCATAATGGCTCTTGTATTTGTTTTTATTTGCCTATGGGGGAGGAAGCCATTCTGATCAGTGTGGATAGTTCTACTTAATACTCTCTTTAATCTTTCCGCCAATATTGTGGCCATTATTTTGTAATCTACATTTAAAAGTGATATTGGTCTATAGTTTTGAATTTTTTGTGGGTCTGATTGTTCTTTATAAATAAAGGTAATATATGCTTCCATCCATGATTTAGGCACGTTAGCATTCTCCAAGGCTTCATTGTACAAGTACACTAATGTCTCCTCTATTATCTCTTGGAATTCCTTATAGAATTCCAAAGGAATTCCATCTGGGCCAGAGGCCTTATTTGTTTTTTGTGCTCCGATTGAGGAATGGCATATTTTGATGAGTTTTGTTCACTGCAACTGAGAAAGAGGAGAGTAAGGAAGGGACATTTTATCATGAAAAACAAAGATTTATTTATTTATAAAATTTATTGGCTACTATCTTACCACAAGATCTGTTATTACCAACAAAATCAAAAACATGTTTTAGGCCTTGACAAGTTAAAACATGTACACGGAATGTCCTCTCTTAGATTGAAATTCTTGACTTTAGGATGGCAGATACAGGGTTGGGGTGAATAGCGGGCAACTCTTGGCTTCATTTCTGATAGTTGAATCAGAAATATTGGGAATTTTGGGAAGAAGTATTATAGTAATAGTATACGATAGTAGCAGTAAGTATTATGTTGATCTATTTGTCAAATTTCTCCCTATCTAAGGTAGGTGGGTGGTATTAGAAAAACTCAGACAGTACAATATATTTAGAAATAGAAACTAAATACAAAAGATTTTTGCCTAAGTGTTTTCAATATATCCTATTTGCCAGATACAAGAAGCAAAAGACAATTTATCTGTTCATAATTGAAACAATATTGCTTTTTGCTTTCCTGATTTATTGGATACAGTACATAATTTGGACTTCACCATCTTTTGGAATTAATTCCACATTTTCTGTGTTTGTATACCTCTGGTGAGTCATTTTTAAGCATCTTGTTGCTTTCTTCTTATAGAATTTTAAATCCTCTATCATTCAGAACTGTGTAATCATAATATTTAAAGCCAGAGGCAGGCCACAGTTTTGTCCTATTTGTAATGGCATAAATTGCCCCCAAAATACCTATGCAATGCAATGCAGAACTGGGCAATTTGTCTCCTTAATGTAATCATTAAATGGTCTTTAATCATTTAAGTTCACCAGCTATTTGAGGAAATAACAAGTCCCAGGGCAGTGGTTTGCTCATTTGTGAACTCAGTGGATTTTTAATCATGTCCGTAGTACTTTTCTCATTAGAAATCCAACTCTGATGCTTAAGTATATAGCTATATTGGCTGGTACCAACTCTTTGTCTTATCTTTCGTCCAATCACTTTACATGGTTTTGAAGTGACCTGTAATGAAGTGACCCCCCCCTCGGGGTGGGATTGTTTTAATGGTTTTAGTTTATTATATTTGGACTTGTATTTAAATTTAATAGTTTTTAAAGTATTTATTGTATTATATTTTAATTGTGAGCCGCTCCGAGTCTTCGGAGATGGGGCGGCATACAAGTGCAAATAATAAATAAATAAATAAATAAATAATGTATAGTGTCAGATTTGCCTCAGCTTGAGCTTCTAAATAAGAACAATCCTTAATACCATCAGGGTGAGAAAGGTATAGTTTACTAGAAGTCAAGTGAAATACAATATTGCAAAGTCAGAACTAAAGTTTGCATGCCAAAACCCCAAGTGACTTTTCCTCACTTAGGTACTTCCCATTGCTGGTTCCAGTGGTGGGATTCAGCCAGTTAGTACCAGTTCGGAAAAACTGGTTGTTTTATTTTCTGAGCAGTTTAGTGAACTGGTTGTTGGAAGAAATCATTAGGGCAGAGAACCAGTTGTTAAGTTATTTGAATCCCATTACTGGATGATTCTCCACTCTCCAATCAATTTCAAAGAAAATGTTTTGGAAAAGGCTACTTTGATTGTAGGCTGGCTTGCAGCTATAATTCTTCTCTTCACAGAGCAGCCTTGAAACACTCTCTTGGGCAGGTATCTTCACTTCCTTAACTTTCATTCCCCCAACCCCCCACAAGTGCTCCTCTCCCCTGCCCCCAGGGTTCATGGCAGACTGGTACCAAAACAATTGCAGAGTGCAGGTGTGAGAAGCAGTGGTGGGATTCAAATTTTTTTCCTACCGGTTCTATGGGCGTGGCCATATAACTGTGTGGGCATGACTTTTTTTTGCAGCCACCCCCACCCATTTTTTGGGCCTTCTGGGCCCTTTTTGCTCCCAGAAGGCTCCCCTAAGGCTCATGAAGAGAAAAAAAACAGAGCATGGGAGGAGCACACAGCACCCTCCACGCTCCATTTTGGGAGCTTCCTGGCCTCAGAAGAACCTCTGTGGGGGGCCTTTTTGCTCCTGGAAGGCTCCCCTAAGGCTCAGGAAGGCAAAAATGGAGAGGGGCTGAGCCCGTTTTTGCCTTCCTGGGCCTCAGCAAGGGGAATCCAGGCACAGCTGATCATACGTACAGCTGATTGTCGGGAGGGAAAAAAAAGAAATACCTTAGGTGAACATCAGGTGGATGGGGTGAGCGAGCATCGGGCAGGAGGGTGATCGGGTCGGGGGCATGGCCAGCCAGAACTTACTACAGGCTCAGCAACCCATGCCAAATCCTTGCTACTGGTTTGCCTGATCCAGTGCGAACTGGCTGAATACCACCACTGGTGAGGAGGCAGTTCTGACACATAGTTTCAGTGACATGTCTGTGATCTTCTAAACATGTCATCAACTGTTACTTTGGTATAAAGAGCATCTCCTTCAGCAATAATTTCTTCCTTCAGCCCAAAAAAGCAGTCAGTGGGCCATATACGATGTTCAGATGAAGGTTCCAGAGAGCAGTAGTCAATTAATAGATAATATAACTATGGAAGAAAATGAATCCTTGGTGTTATACAACACATGGCTAAAACAATATTGTCTGGGGTGTGTGATTCACTTAAAATCCTATTGTACATGTCCATTACATTCTCACTAATTAATTCAAACAGTTTTATTATTGACAAAATAAAATGGATTCAGTGTGAATAGTTGATTCAATTTGGAAAGAGGTATGCTTGGGCATGCAGGGACATGCACAAATTATCATAGGGATGCAGAGGCACAATTTGATTTGCTGTATTAGATCAAATCTGAAGGGTGATTCAATTAAATTTCTTCTAACTAAATTTTTGAATTGATTTTTCACAGACTCCCATATATTGATCTACCTATCTAGATTTTTTCGACTGGGAAAGAAGGATTCATGGAGTTATCAGTAACTAAAAAACTGTGAAGCATTTGGGAATATTTGATCATGCTGGACCCCAGTATTTTACTTTAAGGAAAAATTCAATTTCACCTGTCTCTGAATGGAGTTACCTTCATTCATTGCTGCCTTAAAAATGTCTGCATACAATTGCAAATGGCACATGGCTTCCCTCAAAATCCATGTTCTCTTGATGATGGTACACCTTGCCTGTTATTAACCTCGATGTATGCTGTGATTAAATTAGTTGAAGTATAACTAGAATTAGAATTTTTAAAATTAGAATATTTTTGATTGGCCAAATGTGATTGGACACACAAGGAATGTGTCTCCATTGCATAAGCTCTCAGTGTACATACAAACAACAAAGTGATAAACTACCTAGTTATTTGAAGATTGTGTCTAGTGTCAAGATTTCTTTGAAACACTTTTTATAGTAATACCCTACGCTGCTTTATAAATACTGCTGTAAAACCTTCAACATCTTGACAAAGGAGCAAATAATTAAGTCTAAACCAAATGAAACAATATGATCCAATCCCTTAATGGCTTTTAAAAAAACAAAAGGTGATGTTCTTCAACTTGTCTTCCAGACTCTTTGTATTCAGATAATTTGGACTCTAATTTTATGTTAGGAATTTAAAAGGTTGCCCAGGGTTGTCAGCCCAGCTGGCAGAATTTTGTTACAGAGAATGTTCAGAGAAAATTGATGTGCAATCATGTTTGGAAGGCAAAATGACTGGTTTGCCTCTTGTTTAGCTTATTTTTATTCATTTTTCCAGTTATCCCAACAAATCCTGAGTTTGTATATTGGCTCGGATGGTACATGTTCTAAATTGGTCATTTGACTTTCCACTGCTCATTGAACTGTGATGTCAATTAAATAGACATTGAGTTTCAAGAGTCCTTCATAGTAAATCCTATCACTGTCAGTGGTGCAGGAGAAATTTCTTCTGAAGAAATTCTAATTCTTCTAATACATTAAAAAGAACAGAATGACAGAGTTGGAGGTCTTCTAGCCAATTCCCTGCTCAGGCAGGAAACCCTATACCATTTCAGACAAATGAATATCCAATCTCTTCTTAAAAACCTCCAGTATTGGAGCACCCACAAGTTCTGGAGGCAAGTTGTTTCTTTGATTAATTGTTGTCACTCAGGAAATTCTCCTTAGCTCTAGGTTGCTTCTCTCCTTGATTAGTTTCCATCCATTGCTTCTTGTTCTGCCTTCAGGTACTTTTGAGAAGAGGTTAACCCCCCTCTTCTTTGTAGCACCCCCTTAGATATTGCAACACTGCTATCATGTTACTCCTATCCTTTTAATTAAATTAGACGTACTAGACATTAAGCATGTTGTGCCATTGGTAGAATTGGTGTGAAAAAAGCATTTAATGCTAAATCAAAAATTTGTCAATTTTTTATGAAAAATACCCTTCAACATGAATGGGAAAGAGTTTGGGGCATTTCTTTCAAAAGAGAATAAAATGTTAAAGTATTTCATCATGAGCTGGTTGAAAGATACATTGCCACTTGATTTCCCCATTTTAGATCATTACTACTTTTTTGCAGATTACTGTTGAAAAAGAATTGTTTTTGAGTTGTATTTTGGGTCATCAATTCTAAGCTTCTCATACTTGTCTCTCCTTTTTAGGAAGGATATGCCAATGTCTGCTTCTCTTTCTGATTCTTCTTTTCTCCTCCTTTTTCAACATAATATCCTCCCCAGAAAGAGTAAGTCATCTTTAAGACACGTTTGTTTGCAGCTGGATTGTTATATAATTTATTAAATTTGAGTCATATCCAAATTTGTCTTACCGTTAAAATATCTATGTTTTAATTTATTACTTCCTAGTTCTGTGATTAGCATTAATTCTTCAGATTCCTTGATGGCAACATTTAAAAAAAAATAACACCAGGAACCTGTTATTTTGGTAACAGCCTCCTCTTGTTATAATACACTGAGCTTTCTTTTTAATGAAGTATCAACAAAATTAGTTACATACAGTTGCTTGATTTGCTGGTGTTCCAAAAATTCTTTGATTTTTTTTACCATTATCAATATACAAAATAAGTTACTTTTGATTTGTTTTTGGCTTAGTTAGGGAATGGCTGAGGCACATATGAGTAGAAATTCTCTTGAATTGTACATTCAACTGTATCAATTTAGAGTCTTGGGATTTAACACCTAAGTAGCTGCAAGAATGCCCAAAATATATTGGCCTATATTTCAGCATAATCATGATGTTTGCAGATGACTACCAACTGGATTGTGTCAGACAGATTGACAGTTTATGGAGAAAGTTGTTGGATTGCAGACCAAATGTGCTAAAAGCTAATAATACTGAAATGGAATGGCACAATTCTACATGTTACAAAGAATGGTTTGGGTCTCACATCTCACTGTCAGAGCAATCAAAGCAAAGCTACTTTTCTTCACATGAAAAATGGCCAGCAAGGAAATGTAAAACCCTGGAATTACAGCCTATCTCCTCTAAATGTAATGATGTTGGAAAACATTATTAATTTTGAAACAGAACAGGCATTATGCTCAATAAAGGCCATTTCCTTCCATGATGATTAATCAGGCTGAAGATTTTGCAACTTTTACTTTGTAAATGTTTTCAATGGATATGCAAAAATAATCAGTTCTTTTTAAATCAGAACTATTAAGCAGCAAAAAACCTTATTAATAGAATCCTACTGTTGTTACAATATTTTTACATTGTTGGTGTTCCAGGAAAACATAACACTAAACATGCACTTTAAAAATCTATAAGGGTTTAATTTTTTCCCTGAAGTCTGGGAAATTAACCCATTAAAGTTAAATATAATTATCATGCTTTGTTGTAAAAATGCATCTCAGATCTGCTCTATGTATCGGATGAAAGAGGTTTTCTCTAGTGGAATGTAATCTGGATTCCCAGGAGGGCAAAAAGAATGCAGAGCTTGGAAAGTTTAGTGGGCAGAAAGAGGGATAAAATAGCTCCTCCCCAACAATTCCCATAGTACAGCCATTGTGATGGAGATAGTTGCATTTGTTTGGCAAGATTCTGCCTATAGGTGAAGAACAATAAAGAAGTAACTTTATTTGTTGTTCTTGTTTCTCAGGGCCCAGTGCTTTCTCACTCAGTTCTTCATCCCTTGCTTTTCTCTTTTAATTAGAAATGTTACTTTCATCATTGATCACAAAGTCATTTCCTCATGATGAAATGTTTGGGGTTCATATCCGAGAGAGCTCATATACTCTTAGGTTGGAGATCTACTTCACCCAAGAGACATTCTCTTCACATAAAAAGAAAGAGACATTTTGTTTGTTAGTCTTTCTCTTTTCTTTTCTAGAATAGCAGTATGCTTTTTCCCTTTTTTGATCTTCAGGTTCTTACATATTCCAATCTTCCTTTGGTTAGTTAGAGTGCAGTTAGGTAAGGCTTTATTTGTTTCTGTTTGCTATAGATTATTTCTTACTTATTGTTCTATGTCATAAATATTACTTTTTGACTTGAAATGGCAATTTTCTTTTCTATTTTGCTTTGTAGCTTAATAGAGCTATTATACAGTGCATTGAATAGTTATATTGGAAATCAGGTAACCCAAGCTGACTGTCACAGTATTATCCATACCTATGCTGTACTACTATATTTGTGAAAACACCAAATATAACCTGCCATCTCTCTCCCTTGGGTTGTGCTTAAAGGAATTAAACAGCTTTTCTTCTGAAATTCATCCTCCCCACAGTAAGTCTAAGTGCTATTGTTATTGTTATTTCAAGAAAGGGATTCAGAGCATATCCCTCTCTGATTTGGTGGAACAAGCAGAATCAATAGGAATGATATGTGTGTGTGTGTGTGTGTGTGTGTGAAAGAGAGAGAGAGAGAGAGAGAGAGAGAGAGAGAGAGAGAGAGGAAATAAAACCCAGATACATTTTCTATATGTTGGTTGTGGTTAGCTTCATAATTTGCAATGGCCATTAACTAAGAAAGACATTCCAGTTAATGATACCTAATAGAAGCAACTGTATGTTTTCCTTCTACAGATTCTTTGAAAAATTCCAGTCTAAGATTCCAATCTTGTTCCTGGTTCAATACACTCCTCATATAAACTCATGATATTTTAATGGAATTAAATGCCATCCATACACTAGTTGTTCAATATTGGACCAGAAAATTAAATATATAGCCAGGATTACATTTAGAGAAGTCAATATCTAGAATGGAAACAAGGAATAAGCTTTCTTCCCACTTTGATTTTTGAAAGCTAGAGAAAGTTGTTTCAAATTCTGTGCACCTTTAATCTAGAATAAATGATTGTTAATCCAATTTAAAAATGCCTTTAAATTGGAATGTGATTTAAAATCTGAGATGGATCCTTTTCAAGAAAGATCATCATCTTTTAACGACCCCATAATCACTTGCAGGGCGGAGTCTGGGCAACTGAATGGAGCTGTTTCATAGAAGAGTGTTTAATGACCAGATGCACTTCCTGTTGCCAATGTAGAGTTTTTGTTCAGCAGATATATTCCCATTGTGCCCAGAGACAGAAATATTTGCTTCTACCTAGGATCAAACTCACAGCCTCCTGATTGTGAGGCGAGAGTTCCACCTCTAGGCCACTGCACCACTCCTTTTCAAGAAAGATGAACCTGAAGAAAACCCCTCGCTCATCCCCCTCCATTACATACTCTATACCCCACACTTATTTTAAAGATAAAATATTTGGAAGCAGATAGGTAAATACTTTTCAGTCACAGCAGTGGCTGCAGTGGAGTAAAAATGTTAGTTGTAGTAGTACAATTGTAGATAAAGCATCAGCTTATATATTACTTTTTGGGGCATTATTATTATTATTATTATTAATTAGACTTGTATGCCGCCCTCTCTCCCTAAGGACTCAGGGTGGCTCACAGAATAATAAATACAATACAATAAGTTAACTAAAAAATTAATTAAACAGTACAGCCTAATATTAAACATTAAAACTATTAAAACCATTAAAAATTTTTTAAAAGAAACCCCCCTCACCTCTTGGTTCAGTCCAGGCCAGTCTGCTGAAATAACCAAGTCTTTAGGTCACGGTGGAAGGAGTGGAGATCCAGAGCCAAACGAAGGTCCAAGGGGAGTTGATTCCACAGGGTGGGTGCCCCCACAGAGAAGGCCCTACCCCTGGGCCCTGCCAGCCAACAATGTCTGGCTGACAATATCCCAAGGAGGCCTTGTCTGTGGGACCGTACAGGGCGATCGGAATGTGATGCCAGAAGGAGACATTCCTGCAAGTACCCCGGACCCAAGCCATGTAGGACTTTATATGTTGTTACTAAAACCTTGAATCTCACCCGGAAGGCAACTGGCAACCAATGCAGGTTGCGTAGGAGGGGTGTAATATGGGAGTATAGGGGCACTCCCATCACAACCCATGCGGCCGCATTCTGCACCAGCTGCAACCTCCGGGTGGTCCGCAAGGGCAGTCCCATGTAGAGAGCATTGAAGTAGTCGATTCGGGAAGTGCATGAGTGACTGTCTGCAGGGCATCTCGGCTCAGGTATGGGTGCAACTGGTGAACCAGACACACCTGGGCAAATGCTCCCCTGGACACAGCCCCCACCTGCTCCTCCAGACTGAGCTGTGTATCCAGGAGGATGCCCAGGTTACGCGCCCTATCCATGGGGGGCAACACCTCTCCCCCCATGACCAAGGATGGTATCTCCTGAATAATCCAAGATGCCAGTATGTACAGCCACTCAGTCTTGGCTGGGTTGAGTCGAAGCCTGTTCCTCCCCATCCAGATCCGTACTGCATCCAGGCAATGGGACATCATGGGGAGGGCATCACTGACATGGGTCGGGGTGGAGATGAAAAGTTGAGTATCATCAGCATACTGATGATACCTCACCCCGAAACCCCAGATGATCTCACCCAGCAGCTTCATATAGATGGAACAGGAGGGGTGAGAGGACTAAGCCCTGAGGCACTTCACAAGTGAGGGGCCTTGGGCTTGACCTCTGCCCCCCTGCCAACACCGATTGCAAGTGTCCCGAGAGGTAGGAGGAGAACCACCGTAAAATGGTGCCCCCCACTCCCAACCCCTCGAGCCGCCGCAACAGGATACCATGGTCAATGGTATCGAATGCTGCTGAGAGATCTAATAACGAGGACAGAGGAAAAACCCCTGTCCCGAGCCCTCCAGAGATCATCCATCAGTGCGACCAATGCTGTCTCCATGCTGTACCTGGGCTGGAAGCCCGATTGGTACGGATCTAGGTAATCGGCTTCCTCCAGGAACATTGGAAGCTGCTGGACCACCACTCTCTCAACAACCTTCACCAAAAAGTGAAGGTTGGAGACAGGATGAAAGTTGTTCAAATTGGGTGGGTCCAAGGCAGGCTTCTTGAGCAGGGGCCTCACCACCACCTCTTTCAAGGCGGCGGGAAAGGAACCCTCACCCAAAGATGCATTGATAACTGCCTGGAGCCAGTCACATGTAACCTCCCTGGAGGCATAAACCAACCAGGAAGGACACGGGTCCTCAGCCTCCGCATGATCCTGTCCACTTCATCTGAAGAAACAGGGTCAAACTCAACCCAAATGGTGTCAGCCAGACTTCTTGCCACCCCTTCCTCAGACCCCTGCCAGTCTGAGTCCAAGCCAGCCCAAATCTGAGCGACCTTATCCACCAGATGCTGACTAAATTCCTCAGCTCTACCCTGCAAAGGGTCCTCCCTCGCCTCTCAGTGTAGGAGGGAGCGAGTGACCCTGAACAGGCGGCTGGGCAATCATCTGCGGATGCAATGAGAGCGGAGAAGTGAGCACATCTCGCCGCCCTCATCACCACCAGGTAAGTCCTAATATAGGCTCTTAGCTGGGCACGGTCAGATTCGGCACGACTTGTTCTCCACCTGCTCTCTAGGCTCCTCCGTCACCGCTTCATCTCCCGGACCTCCTCCGAAAACCAGGGAGCCAACTGGGATCTGCGGTGAGGGAGGGGCCGCAAGGGGACAACCCGGTAGAGTGCCTCCGAGTCCGCCTGTTGCCAGGTGGACACTAAGGCCTCAGCCGAGCTGTGGGCAAGGGAAGTGGGAAACAACCCCAGAGCTGTCTGAAACCTCTCAGGGTCCATCAGGCGTCTGGGGCAGAACCATCTGGTTGGCTCCTCATCCCAGCAGTGTGTGGTGGCCTGCTGGAAGACCAGCCGTAGGAGATAGTGATTGGTCCATGACAAGGGTTGACGAATCCGTGAACCCCCACCAAGATCACTACACCACTGACCCGAGATGAAAACAAGGTCAAGCATGTTCCCCCCTCATGAGTTAGGCCCTGAATTATCTGGGTCAGGCCCATGGCTGCCATGGAAGCCATGAACTCCCGAGCCAAACCCGACACCTCTCCCAGAGGGGGCAGGTTGAAATCCCCCAAAACTAAAATCCAGGGGAATTCCACCGCAACCTCCGAGAGAGTGTCAAGCAGCTTGGGCAGGGCTGTTGTCATGCAGCTAGGGGATAGGTACGTGAGCAACAAGCCCACTGACCACCAGGGCCCAACCTCATGAGGAGAGACTCACACCCGGCCATCTGCGGGACTGTGACCTCCCTTGGAAACAAGGTCTCCCTAATAACCATGGCCACCCCGCCACCCCTACCCTGGGCTCTCGGCTGGTGGAGCACCCAGAAACCTGGGGGACATAAGTCACAGAGAGGGACTCCTCCCTCCTGTCCCAACCAGGTTTCCGTGATGCAGGCCAGGTCCGCGCCTCCTCCTCAATGAGTTCACAGAGGAAGGGCGCCTTATTTACCACAGACCTGGCATTCACATAAACCAGCCTAAGCCCAGGGGCCCCAGTTCCCAAGCCCCCAGGGGAGCAGGCGGAAGCAAGAGGGTTGGAGCACGCCACCGCTCAAAGACAGTGGGGGCACGCTCCCAAACCATGATTCAGCCCTCTGCTTCTCCATCTCCCGCCGTAACCGATCACCCTAGGAATTGTAATCCCAACCCTGTCCCCATGGACCCCAGAGGCACCCTCACCCAGCTCCGCTACACCATGACCCGTTACCAATCCGGACTGAACCAAGGTGTCCTTTGATGGGACTACCCCAGAAACCCAGCCAAATTGGTTTCCCACCCCCCTCCCTAACCCTTTAAAACATCTGATTAAAAAATTTAAAAGATTCTCCTTATACATCCTCTTAAAATTTGGCCCCTTAGTTTTGTTGTGCCACCTCTCGGGATCCCAGGATCTGTCATTGCCCCTTCAAGGTTCTATGTACAATATATAAGATTTATATGACTGTCTATACAACCCTGGGTGGCTTAACAACTATAAACCAAACAATCATAAAAATGATAAAAATAATATTTATAAAATGAATTTTAACAAACAAGATTGATAAAATGCAATGATAATAGTGAATGGATAAATAACAAAACAGCTGTAAATTGCATTTCACTGGGTTGAAGGAGAGAGGGAAGAACTACATTTTATTCATAATTAACATTCATGTAAGCTTGGAGCTTTATTTTAGATCAAGGTTGTGACTTAGCTGTCCTTTGGGAAATGACCTTGGATGGGAGAATCTGCTCTTTTTAGAATAGAATAGAATAGAATAGAATAGAATTATTTATTCGCCAAGTGTGATTGGACACACAAGGAATTTGTCTTGGTGCAAATGCTCTCAGTGTACATAAAAAAAATACATTTGTCAAGAGTCAAGAATCATAAGGTACAACACTTAATAATAATCATAGGGTACAATAAGCAATCAAATCATACTAGGAAACAGTAAATATAAATCGTAAGGATACAAGTGACAAAATTACAGTCATACAGTCACAAGTGGGAGGGAATGGGTGATAAGGAGTGATGAAAAAATTAATAGTAGTAGTAGTGCAGACCAATGATGGAATTCAATTTTTTTACTACTGGTTCTGTGGGCGTGGCTTGGTGGGTGTGGCGGGAAGGTTACTGCAAAATCCCATTTCCTCCCCACCTGCTTTCCAGCTCCGTTCTCTTATGCAGGGCAACAAAAGAAGACCCAGCCAATCAGCTGGGATTCAGGAGGCAGAGAATAGATGGGGGCGGGGCCAGTCAGAGGTGGTATTTGACGGTTCTCCGAACTACTCAAAATTTCCACTACCAGTTCTCCAGAACTGGTCAGAACCTGCTGAATACAACCTCTGGTGCAGACTTTATAAATAGTTGGAAGTGTTGAGGGAATTATTTGTTTAGCAGAGTGATGGTGTTCAGGTAAAAAACTGTCCTTGTGTCTAGTTGTTCTGGTGTGCAGGGCTCTATAGCATCGTTTTGAGGATAGGAGTTGAAACAGTTTATATCCGGGATGTGAAAGGTCTGTAAATGTTTTCACAGCCCTCTTTTTGACTTGTGCAGTATACAGGTCCTCGATGGAAGGTAGGTTGGTAGTAATTGCTTTTTCTGCAGTCCTTTTCCACAGTTTCTGAAATCTGTTGTCTTATGGTTGGAAAATGCTATATTGGGATCATGTCAGGTAGTGCTCCATTCAAAATCCAAGAAAGAAATACTTAGACTCCATGAATTAGAGAAAAGATATCTTTTACTGGAAATCAAGTGGTAGCAACAAAAGAATTCTGAATCTGAGAGAATGAGCGCGAAAATCACATATACAAAGTGATGGTAACGTTCCCACCCACAATAGTTCAAGTAGGCTACCCAATTAGAAGTTGTGGATAACATCATGTGGGCATCTCCAGGTGGTGATGAGGCCTCTGTCCGTTGACCTTGGCATATTTTGATAAAGAGCTGCGGCTGCGCATAGCATAAGACAGTAATCAAAGCAAGAAACCCCCAACTGATATACTTCTTCTTAACAAAACCTCCAGTTCACTTCCCATAATCATGTCCCCCCTCCTCCCCCCATTACTTATGACAGCCAAAAGATGCAAAGCAAAAGAAGGAAATCTTGAAGGCTGACATTCGGCCCTCCTGCAAAAGAGACGTTAGTCCTATAAAAGAGAAAAATAAAAGGTAAAAGAGAAAGATACATATAACACCACAATAATATAATCTAGGGTTTATCAGGATATTTAGTACCTTGAGTAGCCTAGGAGCTCTAACATCTTTTTCATTCACCCATTCGGACTGGGAAGGAGGGAAGTGTTTCCAAGCAACTAAATATTGGAGTCGACCCCTATGTTTTCTAGAGTCTAGAATTTCCTTAACTTCGAAATGCTGTTCACCTTCAATTAGTAATGGCACTGGGGGATCGGGCTGAGCCGGTCTCAAGTTGGATGTGTGTTCCGGTTTTAAGAGACTGACATGGAAAATAGGGTGGATCCGTCGGAGGGTTTTGGGTAATTGCAGTTGGACCGCCACAGGATTCACAATCCTTTCAATCGGGAAAGGTCCAACATATTTAGGACCAAGTTTCTTTGATTTTTGTGTAGTCTTCAAATATCTAGTGGACAGAAACACTTTATCCCCTACCTGATATGATTTTTCAGGAGATCTTTTTATCTGCAAATTTTTATGAGCTTGATGAGCATCATCTAATGCCTTGCAACTGGCCAGTTAAGCTGGAGCTGGGTTATCCACTCATCCAGGGACTGAATGTTAGGTTTTCCTGTGGAAGCTTATGGGTACAAAATCTTGCCCGAAGCCACTTTAAATGGAGTAAACCCAGTACTACTATGTATCAAATTGTTATATGCCACCTCAGCAAATGGTAGTAGGTCAGTCCAATCATCTTGTTGATAATTTATATAGCATCTAAGATACTGTTCCAATACCGAATTAGTCCTCTCACATGCCCTATTGGTCTGTGGATGGTGGGCAGAGCTTAAGCCTGGGCCCAATAACTTTAGGAATTCCGTCCAAAAGTTTGAAGTTGTGGTTAACGTCATGTGGGCATCTCCAGGTGGTGATGAGGCCTCTGTCCGTTGACCTTGGCATATTTTGATAAAGAGCTGCTGCGCATAAGACAGTAATCAAAGCAAGAAAACCCCCAACTGATATACTTCTTAACAAAACCTCCAGCTCACTTCCCATAATCATGTCCCCCCCCGTTACTTATGACAGCCAAAAGATGAAAAGCAAAAGAAGGAAATCTTGAAGGCTGACAGATCATTACAAAAATAGAGAAGATAAACTTTAAACCAGTTATCCATGTGGGTTATTGGGAGGTAGCGGGAGAAGGAAGGAAGAAAGGGAGGGAGGGAGGAAGAAAGGGAAGAATAGGAAATGGGGAAAGTGGAATGTAGGAGAGACAGGATTAGGGAAAAAAGGAAAGGAAAGGAAAAAGGAGAGGACAGGAGAAGAGAGGAGGGGAAAAAAAGACTTGAGGAAAGGATGGATGGAAGGAGAGTGGGTTAGGAAATGGGGATGATGGAATGCATGGAAAACAGGGCTAGGGGAAAGAAGTAAGGAAGAAAAGAATGGAGGAAGGAAGACAATTCATGAAATTTTGTATTACTTTAGTCTCTTCAAGTGCTTTCATCTATGCATTCTTTGCAATCTTTGTACGAAAAGTGCCTTTAAAAAAAAACAGGAATGAGAGCAAAGAATGTTTATTTCAGAGAATGCTTATTTCATTTAAGTTTCATATCATGCATTTGTGTTCATAGATGGTATAAACAAGGCAAATTACATCATGTGCATGCTCTATGTGGGCATGTACACATAAAACAGCAGCAGTGAAGAACTTCCCCAGATTAAACACATAACAGAAAGAGAGAAATTCATCCGTCTCTTAATAAATAAACAATAAACCAGTAAGTCTTTTCATTTTTGTAAATGATTTTGTAAAACCACAAATTAGTTACTGCCAGAAAATCCCAACATTACTCTTTCTTTTCCTTTGCTGCCAAGAAGTGCCCTTTAACTGAGTAAAATGTTTCAGCAAGGGGAAAAAAGCCAAGATAAAATGTCAGTTCATGAAACCTTTTATTTCCATTGAAGAAGCCAGGTTTTTTTTTTAAAAGAAATTTCGGGAAATAACATTTTCCTGACTGTGTTCATATTAGGCATGCCATGTACAATCTGATATATGACAGCTAATTTGTCTCCTGAGAATCTGGAGCATTAGGTAAAAACACCATAAAATGAGAATTTCAATTGTTGAGAAAGAAAAGGAGGGGGGGAAGCCTTAAACTTTCTGTTTGTGTGAATTAAATTGGTTTATGATTTGAACTACTTTCTGATGTTCAAATAACTGTATGTATACATGATAATATTATGCAAATCCTGCCCTTATGTCTGGCGCAAGTATATTTAAGCTGTGGTATTTGCATGATGACATTGTCATGTATGTGTTATCGCTTATGACTCTCTCCCTCCATGCAAGATAATTATGGGTCCTGGGCAGGTGATATTCACCTGAAAATCTTCTCCACGGGTAATGATAGCAATATAGTGAAGATTGGAAGATAGCTGCCATTTTAATTTTCAGTGTAAGGAACTGAAGTGGACTCAGTGGAGTCAGCTTAAGGTTGCTTCTTACAGGGATGATCTAAGACAGGGCTGTGAAACTTGTGGCCCATGGGCCAGATGCGTCACATGCTGGCCACGCCCATGCCCAGTTTACCGAAGTGGAAAAAAGTCACGATATTTCATGTGGTGATGTCGCGAGATTGAAACCCCTGATCTAAGATGTCCAATAATGAGACACCAGAAATGGGAACCACAATTCTATCAAATTTAGAAGGATTTTATGGTTAACCCCAATAACAATAGACCACAACATGTAATACTTCACACATACATTGTGTGTATCTGTGTGCATATATATATATATATATGTGTGTGTGTGTGTGTGTGTGTGTGTGTGTGTGTGTGTGTGGTCTTGGTGTATTGGTCTTGTCCGTGTAAGATTGAGAATACCTTGGCAGCGTTTGGAAATCTCATCCGTCATCTTCAGGCTGGTGTCTTCAGCCTCCTGGGAGAAGTGTGACTGTTTTCCCTTTTAAACTCTAGAGTTGGATGTGTTGTTACTTTTGATTACAAAAGTAATTTGTTACAATCAAAAAGTAACAACACATCCAACTCTAGATTTAAAAGGAAAACCCACCTCCTACACGCAAATGATAATCTATTGCAAAAATCTCAATATAGATATATAATATATATATATATATATATATATATATATATATATATATATATATATATATATATATATATATATATGATTTTCATGGGTAAAGGTATGTAGGTCTTGGTGTATTTGGGTCTTGTCCCGTGTAAGATTGAGAATACTTTGGCGACGTTTCGACGAGATCCCACTCGCCATCTTCAGGCTGGTGTCTTCGGCTTTGTGCTTCTGCCAGCAAAGCGTGATCTGAGCTGCCTTCTCTCTATAAATACTGGAGGGGAGGTGTGGTGTCTGGCTCTGCTGTAAGCGGGTTGGTTGGCTGTGTTTTTGGCTGTGTTGCCGCTGTGTTTCTATTTATAAAGTGTCAGTTTGTACATCTACAGTACATGGCTTTTTATTTAGTTTTAGTAGGGTTTCTGCATCTTCTATATCTTTTTTTAATGCATCTGGATTTATCTTAATTTGCTTAATGACAAGTATGACTTATAACCATAATTCCAGGGTCAGTTTTTGTCCTAAGTCAAGGACTACCTGTAATTTATTTTAAAAAAAAGCAAAACACTTCATTTTTCTTTCTTGGCTCTTCAGGTGATCAGCAGAAAAGAAAGTGAAGCAGATAATTCTGATGTTGAAAGGTCTCTCTTCTCCCCTTTCTTCTATAGGAGAGAGGGGGGCAGTGAAGGGAAGGAGAGAAGAGTCTTCCAAATTCTCTTTCTTCTATCCTCCCAATTTCTGGAATTTAGTATAAAATGAAGAACACAAGCCTACCTCTTTCATAAAAAGCAAACAATGCTGAGGCTGGAATTGGATGGTAGATTTCTGCCTATTAGTCCTATTATGATGGCACCACTGGTTTTATATTATATCAGTTTTCTTTCTCATCTAATTCTCTCCCATTTTAGCATCTTCTTCCTTTCTAAACTGCCCCTGATTCATTTTGATAGGGTTTTTTTTGCTTTTTAGCACTTGCGTCAGCCTATATTTTTCCTCTGTTGAACATATTTGGGTGAGGAAAGGAGTTAAATTATATGAGCAACCAATATTATTGTCATGTTTAATTGTTTTGCTAGGATGAATATTAAAAAAAAAACATTTCTACCAGAGTGTTCCAAAAGATGAATGTACATAAAATATTGCTATTCATCAGCAGATGGCAGTGTCGCAGTGTAATTACTATTGTTCCAATAGTGTTGTGGAACATATCTGAATTATATTAAAATAAATAACTTGAACCCTGTTTGAGTTATATTTTATGAGATACCAGAGTGGGAAGGAACTAAATGCACAGTAGATATGATGCAGCTGAAATACAAGTGATTTAACTAAATTGTGGGCTTTGTAAATTGTAAATTAAATTTTTATGACATCCAGCATAGCTTTTCATGTTGTGTGAAAGTCATTTTGTTGAATGACACACACAGAGAAAGAGAGAGAGAGAGAGAGAGAGAGCTGAATCTATTTGTTCTCTGCAGTTATTTGCTTGGCTTCCAGAGACCATGTTGCAAGAGAAAAACATGTGTCAAGTACAGCAAATCCTCAAGATGCTCAAATATTATATATCTAAGTCTTGACATGGATTGAAACACATTTTCTTCAAGATTGGATCTGTATCTTATATGTTAATTTGGTTATTGTTTAGGAGAGAGCCAGAAGAATAAAAACATTTTTTTGAAGCATCATTAAATAGATATGCTAAAAAGGGGAATTAGCTGAATGTATTTTAAATGTTGGTGAGCATTTTTTCCAACGTTACCCTTCCCACATTTCATTATCTAATTATTTCATAGTTGTAATCTTGACCTGCTTTTTCTGCCTTTTTTAAGCTGTGGTCCAATCTGATGTGTTAAGGAGCACAGTGGCTTGTGTGGTTAGGACACCAGGTTGGAGGTTAGTAAGCTTGTGTTTCAGATCGGATGTCATGGCCCCATTGGAGCCCGGGTCCGAGGAGGAGGAGATGGAGCCGGGGCTGACAGAGGGGATGGTGCAGTCCCTATGACCCAGGAGAAAGGACCTGGGGTGGAGAACAAGGCAGTCCTGGGTCCCTTGGGTCTTGGAAGAGTAGGCAGGGATGAAGAAAGGGTGCAGAATGACTGAGCAAGTGGGGAGGAGAGGGAAAGGATAGGCAGCAGAACAGAGGAGTGACAGAGCTCTGGAGACAAGCAAAAGGACATTTGCCTTTTGGCCTGGCTGGGTAATCTATGAACTGTTATTTGGGGGACAGAGGATGGAGCCTTACTGGTTGGTGGAGAGTCATTTGTTTAACCATTCCCAAGAGAAATAAAGATCTCTCTGGAGGCTTGCCTAACTGTGACACCCTGTCAAGGACCTGAAAGGAGCACCCAATTGGGCATCCCTTGGACAACAGTCATGTCAGGCACCACCCACGCTGTCCAAGCCGCCTGCCACAATGCCCAGGGTGGTCCCGCTGATCACGCCGATCATGCAATGCCTTACCAGGGAGCACTGGGCCAAGGGGAAGCATTGCACAGACTTCGTCGCATTCGCCAGGCTGGAGCCGACACCCCCTGAGTTGCACGCCCATGTTGGCATGCCCAGCCTGGCAGTTTCGAGCACACAGTTGTTTGGTGGCGGGTGTGTTCTTCTGGCCAGTGCATGCGGGGGGGAGGGGGGTGTTCGGACTGACGGAACATTACTGGACTGTGGGAGATTGGGGGATTGAGCAACATGTATGGCGGGGTGGAATTGGGCAGCATGTCTGGTGGGGTGGGGTAGGCATTGGGGTTTAGTTTGGCGAAAAAGATGATGGGATAAAAACGATTGGAATAGAAATGATTGGGAATGCTCGGGAGCACTAGGGGCAGGGGTTAGCTAATTTATTTATTTATTTATTTTATTGGACTTATATGCCGCCCCATCTCCAAAGACTCAGGGCAGCTCACAATTAAAACATACAATACAGTAATTATTTAAAAAAAGAATTAAACAATTTAAGCCCAATAAAACCAAATTAAAATAGTTAAAATTATCCCATGGCCCAGGTGAGGTAATCACAGCCCGATTTGGTCAAACAACCAGGTCTTTAAGTCGCGGCGGAAGGTGCGGAGGCCAGGGGCCAGACGGAGGTCCAGAGGCAGTTCGTTCCATAAGTTGGGACCGCTACAGAATAGGCTCGCCGCCGGGGGACCGCCAGCTGACACTGACTTGCCGACGGGACCCCGAGGAGTCCTTGCCTATGTGCCCGCACGGGCGGGTGGCTTCGATATCGGCAGGAGCCGCTCCCTTAAATATTGTGGACCCATGTCGTGTAGGACTTTGAATGTTAAAGTCAAAACCTTGAATCTCACCCGGAGTGCAACCGGTAACCATCACCACCTGGGCGGCCGCATTCTGCACCAGCTGCAACCTCCAGATGGTATGCAAGGGCAGTCCTAAATAGGTGTTAACAAGGGTGGATGTTAGTAATTGGGGACAATGCCGATAAAACAGCACTGAGAGGCATGAGCTCTTAGCACTGGCTTTGCTTGGGATCGACCATTTGTTGCTGATTGTTGATGACCAAACCACAATAAACTACTATTGTCACACAATGAAACGTGAGTAAAGGAGTTTATAGGTGAAGTTCCAACTGAAGTTGACAGAAAGCCAGCACTGCTACACACTGCCTTTTCCTGTGGCAGTTACTGTTTGAGTAGTATTATGGCAGAGGGCAAAGATAAAGACTGGATAGGGACGGTGAAGACAGCAGTGAGAAGAGGCTGGAGAAGGTGCCTATGGGGGAGACGAAGGAATTGCTCCCAGCAGCAACACAGCCAGTTGTGAGGCTGACAGCAACCCAAGATGTCCGTTTGAGTGATCAGAGTTTTGTCCCCAAGCATTATTCTCCTAGGGGATCCATGTAACCTATATACATGTCAGATGAACAGTTCAGCTAACTTGCCTGCCAATGGAAGGCCTTTACAGGGAACAAAATGGGCCTGTTTTGAGAACAAATCTATCTCTGAGTGATCAGAGTTTTGTCCCCAAGGGGGGTAAGCCACGGTCCCAACTGATGGAATAGACATTGAACTGGAAAGTTAAACGATGGTCTGGTGCTGAGGACCAGTGGGGAGTCCCACGAAGTGACACAATGGAGCTGTTATGCTGTCAATTTGGGGACATGACATTAAGAGGACTGATGGATAGTGGTTCTGTGGGGCGTAAACAAGCATTAGCTTCTGGCAGTGGTTCAGTAAATACGTCTAGTCCACTGGAGTTTCAAGACTCTGAGATTGGAACAGGACTGGAATGATTGGATTTATGTTTTAGAAGAGTAGATGAGAGGGATCTTGAGCATGATCGTTCTTCTCTCAGGTCTAGTTCAGCGGGCAGACGAGACATGGACTATGGGCATTGTTGGGAAGGCCAAACACAGGGAAGGTGGGGATCCCCTCCCCTAACAGCAACGTTTGATAGAGCAGTGCATAAAGCGGCTGTATTTTTGGGTCAAATATTGAACCATTTTTAATTATATGGCCACTGTTACCCATCTAACTGGTCTATGATTATTGCAGTAACTGGAATACTGACAGGGGAGGCTTATGAATGGGCAGCTGATATATTTTGAACCAGGGCAGAAGAATTGGGAGATATAGGAAAGTTTTTAGCTGCCTTGAGAACTCATTTTGAAGATACGACTGCAGACAAAAGGGAGAAGGCAGATTTATTGGCATCAAAACAGAAAGGAAGAACGGCTAGGGAATATGTGAATGAATTCAGATGGGTGGTTAGTAAGCTCCCATTATTACCAGAAAGTTTATTAATGCATTTATTTCAAGAGGGTTTGGACCCCAAGTTACACCAAGCCTGTCTCTACAGAGGGTCGCATGCTAGACTATTTGACTGGTGTCGAGTGTCCATAGAACTTGATGATGGGCTTCGGCGGTTAAAACCAAAACTCGAAGGTGGAGTTCAAACCTGGAAATTTATGGATCCAGGTTCCAAAACCCAAACCAGGGGGGTTCCTACTACTACAAGTGCTAGGAGTGTCCTGAGGTGTTTCAGATGCGATAGACTGGGACATAGGGCTGTGGACTGTCCCATACCTCCTCTGACATTAGAGAGAACACCTCATACTAGCCCTGAGGATAATCGGACCAGAACAGGGAGAAGTGAATGGCGTAGCCGAGAAAAAGTGAGGGGCATGACCTGCACATCGCCAGGTGGTCGCATTGAAGAAAATAGTACCAGTATACCAACCGCAATTTTGGGTGATAGTGAAGTGGAAAGGGAAGTACCTGATGATCCAATGGTGAGTAAACCCAGTCATCCTTTTATTTTACCCATTTCTGTATGGAATAAATGAACTGAACAAGGAATCAAGGTGGGGGCACTAATTGATTTGGGGTGCACAAGGTGTTTGATGTCTCAAAGTATGGTGGATAAATTAAATTTAATGGTTATTCCACTAGGGGTTCTATCAAATTTGAAAAGGTGGATGGATCCATATTAGGTGGGGGCCCAACAACCCACAGAACCGAATATGTTAAAATGGTGATGGGTGAACATTGGGAGTGAATTTCTTTTGTGGTGGTTCCGCAGATGAATGAGGCAGTTATCTTAGGCTTAGCCTGGCTTGATAAATGGGAACCAACTATAAAATGGGAAAGAGGGTGTCTCAAAGTGTGGGCCCACTTCCACCAAGCCAGAATGTAGTACAACACGTATTGCAGCATTCACTGAAGCAAGAAACACAGCTACTGCCAGTAGGGTCTTATCCAATTGACTATGAAGATTTGGCTGATGTATTCAAGGAAGATGGAACTGATTTTTTGCCGCCACATTGTAATGTGGATTGTGCTATAGAATTGATTGCCGGAGTTGCATTACCCAAGCCACGAATGTATTCCATGACCCAAAAAGAATTGGAAGAAAGAGAAAGTACATTAAAAAAAATGAAGGTAGAAACTGTATTGAATTGGCAAACCCCCACCACCAGAAAACAGTTGCAAAGTTTCTTGGGCTTTGCAAATTTCTATTGGCAGTTTATTCCGCAATTTGCTGATATTGCATTACTGTTAACGGATTTGCTCAAAACCAAATCTGTTGGAATTAATAGTCCACATTAAAAAATGACATTACCATGGATAGATGCGTGCCAGATGACATTTAATAACTTTAAAACTTTATTTGCAAAAGAGCCTGTATTAAAACATCCAGATATCCATTCACCATTTGTTATTCAAGCAGATGCCAGCAATGTGGTGGTTGGGGTTGTATTGCTGCAAAAGAACAGGGATGGTATCTTACAACCATGTGCCTACACTTCCCGGAAATTCAGCTCATCTGAAAGAAATTGGGCGATTTGGGAGAAGGAGGCTTTTGTGGTTCATTGGGCATTAGTAACCTGGAGACATTTATTGGAAGACAGTCCAAACCCTTTCGAGGTATGGACCGACCATAAAAATCTAGAAGCCCTCCAAAATCCATGTCGGTTATCACCAAAACAGGTTCGTTGGGCACTGTTTTTCAAGGGATTCAAATTCACACTAAAATACATTCTGGCAGGATGAAATTTTATGGCGGATGCTTTATCCCGACTTCCTCAATATCGAAGTCAATGGGAAGACACGATGCAACCACTCATGCCATCCATAGATTGACTTGAATCTTTAAAAACAATTATTCTAGCACCAGACTTGCCTGTTTTGTTGACAGAAGATGAGTGGTTAATAAATAACAAAAATCAGGTAGAAATGAGACATGATATTGCCTGGCATGGCACGAAAGTCTATATACCAAAAGTGTTGTGATCAATGGTGTTAAAGCATTGCCATGATGTTAATCAGGCGGGACATTATGGATTCTTAAAAACATAACATCTGGCAAAGCGACAATTTTGGTGGCCTGGCATGCAGTCAGATATCAAACATTATGTGAAATCCTGCCCAGTATGTATAGTGAATAAAACAAAAATAGGAAAACCCACGGGTTTATTGCAACCTGTCTCTGAACCAACAAAACCTTGGCAAGATATTGGGATGGATTTCATAGTCAATCTGCCTGATAATAAAGGATACACAGTCATATGGACTACGATTGATTTATTCTTGAAACAGGCACATTTTGTGCCCTGTAAAGGAATACCATCAGCCAGAAAATTAGCACAGTTATTTATTCAACATATTTATCAATTGCATGGAGTGCCCAAAAGAATTATATCTGATAGAGGAACACAGTTCACATCAAAATTCTGGCGAGAATTTATGCAAGCGATTGGCTCAACACAAGGATTAAGCACAGCCTATCATCCAACTACCAACGGAGCAGGTGAGCGAGCCAATGCAGCCATCAAGCAATACCTCAGATGTTATGTTGACTACCAGCAAAGTAATTGGACGTCTTTGCTACCATATGCTGAAGTGGCATACAACAATGCAGTGCATAGTAGCACGGGTTATTCTCCCTTTCACGTAGTCCATGGTACTGACCTTGTACCTATACCAGAATGGCTGGATGCTACACAAACTCAAGAAACATCCAATGCAGCTATGTGGACGGCCAACATAAAAACCCAATGGAAATCAGTGCAAATAGCATTAAAGAAAGCGCAGGAGGCATATAAAACCCAAAGTGATGAGAAGCAATCCGACCAGAAACCATATAGGGTGGGGGATTGGGCTTATTTATCAATGAAGTACATACACCTAGGTCTGAATAGGAAAAAATTAGGACCAAAATATATTGGGCCATTTCGTGTAGTACGAATCATAAATCCAGTGACAGTAGGTCTGCAGCTACCATCGCAGTTTAAGCAAATTCATCCAGTATTTCACATCAATTTGTTGAAACCAGCTGACATGACCAGACAGGAACCTAGGTTCACTGCCCCCGGACTGATCCACGATGATCATTATGAAATTGACAACATACTTGACTCATGTTGCTGATGGGGGGGTATTACAATATCTGGTTAGCTGGAAGGGGTATCCACTATCAGAGGCATGCTGGGTACCATGCACTGATGTATCCGCTCCCCAATTGTGATGACAATTCCACAAGAACTACCCCATGAAAGCGGGGGGGGGAAGATAGCACGTACACGAGGATAACTACCTGTTTTCTGTTTCAGAATTACACATGGTAGAGGGGGTCACATGTCAGGCACCACCCACGCTGTCCAAGCCACCTGCCACAATGCCCAGGGTGGTCCCGCTGATCCTGCCGATCCCACTGATCCCGCGATGCCTTACTGGGGAGCGCTGGGCCGAGGGGAAGCATTGCACGGACTTTGTCGTGTTTGCCAGGCTGGAGCCAACATCCCCTGAATCACTCTGCTTCTTGTCGGCACGCCCAGCCTGGTGGTTTAAAGCATACAGCTGTTTGGCGGCAGGTGTGTTCTTCCGGCCAGCGTGCACGGGGGGGAGGGGGTGTTTGGACTGATGGAATGTTACTGGACTGTGGGAGATTGGGGGATTGGGCAGCATGTATGGCGGGGTGGGATTGGGCGGCATGTCTGGTGGGGTGGGGTAGGCATTGCGATTTAGTTCGGCGAAAAAGGTGATGAGATAAAAACGATTGGAATAGAAATGATTGGGAACACTCGGGAGCACTAGGGGTGGGGATTAGCTAATTAGGTGTTAACAAGGGCGGATGTTAGTAATTGGGGACAATGCCGATAAAACAGTGCTGAGAGGCATGAGCTCTCAGCGTTGGCTTTGCTTGGGATAGACCATTTGTTGCTGATTGTTGATGACCAAACCACAATAAACTACTATTGTCACACAACGAAACATGAATAAAGGAGTTTATAGGTGAAGTTCCAACTGAAGCTGACAGTGGTGTCACCAGCTAATCCTTTCAACATGAATGTGCTTTTGCCATGAGTGTGATGAGATCTGCTGTGTTTACCTGGTATGATAGAGCAGCTAATTTTACTTGGCCAGCCGCATTTTCATTCTTATTGGGATTAAATATTCTGCTGTCATATTGAGACTTAATTTTTCATGGGGAGATAATTGAGTTCAGTAATTTTGGCCAATTAAACTTCCTCATCCAAGTTTAATGCAGGAGAAGTGTTAGAAAGACCTATTCTTGAAACTCCATGTGATGTAGACATGGTTGAGTTTTACCCATCATAATGAACTATAATGAAGCTTTCTTGGTTTTGGCGTAGCAGGTTGTATGAACCGTAGCTTATGTCTTGATGTGCTATGGATTGTTTAATCAGGGTTATATAAACCCATTTGAGATTCAGTTCTCTAACTCATTTTGATCACAGTGCTTTGAAGTGGTTCTCTGGTTTTATGAATGGTTCTTACTTCTAAAAAAAATCAAGCTTCCCTTTTTAGGGATAGGGAAATTAGAGAGCTTTGATGTTGACATTTAAGGAGGCTATGTTTTGTTTCTGGAAAATATTTGCTTTTCTCTCTTTCCTTTGTTAATACAGTTTATTTTTGATTCCATGTTAATTTGTTCTGAGCCCTGAAAGATAGCTCATTCTATTAAGTTAATATGTTACAGTTATGAAAACAGACAGCTCCAGGAATTACATTAAGATGTTGTTAATGTAACCTTATAATAAAGTAGAATTAGTTCATATGGATATGTGACCTGTCTGGACTCTCTTGCAAGCAAGGCTGGCATCAATCTTGACAGCCTGAAAATACATTTCTGTCCCATTGCCTTTATGTCCCAAGAAACTAGCAATGTCCACATTCCTGCTACAGGGTAAGCTGCCTCTTATCTGATTGTTCTCCTGGCTGTGACTCTTTGTCCCCCAAGGTCATTTCCACACATCATTACAATCTCATGCAACCCATGAGGTAGGAATGCAAGCCTTTGGAAACCTGTTGAACTCAGTCCCATTTCCCTCAATGCCACTTATTTCTGAATAAACACCTATAAGATAATGCTGTGTGATTTCTTAAATTGGGTTGACTCTCTAGTTCAAAGCTGTCTGAAACATGTGGGCTTTTATCTGAGTGCCTCAAAAATTTGTGTCCTTGCTTTTCCATCCCCTAGGATTAATCCAAAGTAGCTTTCAGTTTAAAAAAGAATAATACAAGTCCAGTTGAAAGACAAATAGTGAAATAGTCAGCCAAGCACCAGCACTAACATTGGATTCTACCACAGCCAATTACAAACAATTGCTGTGGGAATCTGTGGGATCACCGTGTGTGTATTCAAAAATATACAAATGAAGAAATTTAATCAGATTCCTTAGGTGGCTGGCTATGATAAGTAATAGAGACTCTGGCAACCAAATTGAATGGTTCAGCAACCTCACCTCTGAGGCTTCTTCCCTGGCAAGCCATATTTCTCAATCTGACAAGACTGTATTAATAGCAGCTTCCCAAAGTGAAGGTAAATACAGTATAAATTGTCACTTCAGCATGTTACCTCTCTTCGGTGGCATTGAATAATGAATTTTAACATCCTGTTATGATGTATCTGGTCCATGCCAAGGGTTTGGAATTGTTCATGCCTGTTCTGTAGTCCAAGGAATTTCCATCTTTTGAAGCATAGCTATTTGCTAATGAGAAAACTTAGGTGACCTTCTATGAGCAGGGTTGTTGTCCTCTTAGTTGTTGAAGGACAGGTTGGGTGAGATGGCTGTGGAAATAAGACCTAGGATGATATTATAAATAACAAACAGAAGGGCTTCCATCAAATAAATTTCTGGGTGGGTGGGTGGGTTGAAACTAGACGTGACAATAAAAGGACTCTATCTATGACATCACAACTTTCAATTCTTTATGTGATTAAAATGAACCTGCTGGAAATTTTGCATTGGTTCTTTCCCAACTGTGCATAATGTAGATTTTTATATGCATTATGATCCTTAAGAGATCATTCAAAATTAAACTATCCTTATTCAATATTCTTTTTAAATACAGTTTTCATTTGCACTTGGGGAGAATAACTCTTTCCTAACTATACAATTTTGTGTAAAGTTTAAGCTGAGAATGGTGGCGTTTGTTCTACACCAATTCATGGTTGCCAGTCTCCATCCATTTTGGTGAAGCTGCATGTGTGGATGCTAATAAAAGCCATCAGTTTAAAGGGATTGACACCCAATCTGACAATACCTGAGAAATTCCCAGCTTTCTATGCTCACATTGAAGCTCTTTGATGGTTACATGTACATATTTGGTGGATAGTGAAGGATGAAGCAAGCTGATAACCTGTAGCCGGAAAATTTGTCTCCTTTGGAATGGAGTTAATTTGTGGAGCAAATAAAGGAAGCATTTCTACCATCTGCTCATTACAGGTTTCAGAGCTGAAGACTTTATTCTTGTTCCAATATATCTGGCAGCACTGAAACCTGAGGCTATCTTCCAGAATAGAATGGAAAAAGCATAGGAGCAATTAAAAGACTATTAAAACTACTCTGAATCACTGGAGGGCATTAGCACTATATTCAACTACCCCTGAAATTCAACCCTAAACAGTTAAAAACTAGGCTATGGGTTGCTTAATTATCTCCACCCTGCACATTTCTAAATGACATGGCTTGAGCAGAGGCCAAGGGAAGACTTGGCTTGGTCCAATGCTAGCTATGCCATTGAGGAAGGCTATTCAAATACTAGGTTTTGGTGTAATAGTGTTCTTCTCCATCTGGCTGCATTTGTACACCACAACAATCCAAATTCTTCTTTTGCAAAATGCTTTGGATGAATTCTGCCCATCAATATCCCATCACTGTGTAACTACATGTCTATAAATCAATAAAGCTCATCTATAGGAAAATATGGCAAGAAAATATCTCTAATCTCTTCTTTTAAAATTTGATTTAGAGAGGAACAAGAGACAATCATGGAGGTATCAATATATCATATAAAAAACACCCCATTTCCAAATCTCTGGGTTCTAGATAGTGATGAGCCTACTTTTCACCATAGAGGGCTTCAATTTAATTATTAGTTTTTTCAATAGCTGAGGCCTGCAGGGACCAAGACAATGGTGTCACATAAACACCAAAAGATGCAGACTGGTATCTTTCTTTCTTTCTTTCTTTCTTTCTTTCTTTCTTTCTTTCTTTCTTTTTTTTCTTTTTTTCTTTCTTTCTTTCTTTTTGGGTGACAAGAGGGTCTTCGGCAAAATTGACTATCAAACTATGTTTGATTGGAATGTTCCAACCAAAAAAATCAGAAGTTATGTCATGCCATGCTATGTTGGATTCTGAGTCAATTCTGACTTCTGATGACAATATGAACAGTCCATAAATTTTTGAAAGTGTTCTACTAATATCTTTTCTAAAAGTAACCTGAGAGCATAATTCAAGGTCCAAGGTCACCTTGTTAGCTTTCATGACTGACAGAAGACAGGAATACAGGTTTCCCTATTACTAGTGCAGCCCCTTTAACTACAACATCAAGTTGGCTCTCCAGAGAGAAATTCAACTGTAGTATTGCAGTATTATTTGCAGTATTGCAAATATTTGTGATGAATGTGGTCAATCTTGGTTTCCCCCCTCCAGGTTTTCAGAGTGGTTAAGGCACCAGGTTAGAAAGCAGGAGACCTTGAGTTCAAGTCCCATCTTAGAAAGTCAACTGGGCCAGTCACTCTCTGCCTCAGTCCTTCACAAGGTTCTTGTTGTGGGGAAAATAGGAGGTGGGAGATGTGTTGGACATGTTCGCCACCTTGAATTATTTGTAAAAAATAACAAAGACAGGGATACAAATTAAACAAAGAAACAAACACATCCTTTCTGTGTAGTGCAATTTACTCATTTTTGCCTTACTTCTATAAGGCTTTCATTTTATTTACTTTCAAATAAAAATAGTTCACTTTGACCTTTTAGTCAAAAAGCCACACTAAAATATTTGGAAGAATAGTGGAAAATATCTTAATTTAAGACTTTCCTTTAGAATTCAGGGAAGAGAATCAATTTAATTGGGCTTCTTAGTTAAAGTAAAATGCTCACCTGAGCAAACAAAGAAATTGCATCAGATATTTCATTTGATGTTAAAAGAAGTCAGGGCTGAAAAAGTTCTATTGAAAATGCAAAACAGGGATCTGAAAGCATAGCTGCCTCAGCTGGCTACCCCTCAATTAAAGAGAAATCCAACATTTCAATCCAACATGTGAGATCAAACGTTGAACTTACAAAAAAAGAACAAAGCTGAGGGCCCTGCATAACGCAAACATTAACTTGAATGTACAACTTCTGTCTAATTAGCACCATTTTTCCCCAGCTACTAAATTATTTTCCTTGAATAAGACTCACTCCCCCCCCTCCCCAAAAGGGCAATTCTAATGGGAAATTATCTTATTCTTATATAATTGAGAATGAAGATAACAGGTGAGATAGATATGAAAGAACATTGAGAGGGCATGAATGCCCAACAAGCCTCCAGGTAGGAAGTGTGATTGCTAATGAAAGATTTTGTAATATCCACACTCTTTTCTTCCCTCTCTATAGATCATTTTGACTATCCTATTAATCACTTCTCTGCATGCTGTAAATCCCCCTGATCCAATGTAAGTATTAATTCAGATTCTGTAGAGCCCTCCTATTATGAATTTATATAGAATATAGGCAATCTAGAGAATGAAGAGAAAGTTACCATCGTTAACCTGCATTTCAAATACTTTGGGTGGAGGATGCTCTGTTTAAAATATATTTTAATGTGGAGCCCCATTAGAAAGAACATATCTTGAGCTTCTTTGCATGTGTTGGACTGCAATGTCTGTTGAATTGATTTGAATTTGGTCTGACCAGCTAGGTCTGAACAAATATTTAACAAGATATATAGATTTCTCATTGCATATGATAGATCCCAGTCTGTGTTCCATTGAACAGTTATCCATGTCAGTAGTGATAGTGCAAAACAGGTGTAGGAAAGCTCTTACTATTAGGAGATTATTGACCCGTCATCTGAGTCTCCTTTCTAATATTATGTGATGGTTTGTGAGAATAAATTGGGAGATAGGAGGAAGAGCTGCAGACTAGGCAATGATCAGACAAGTGGCGGCTGAATTGGCAAAAGGAATGGGGACATGGAAAATGTCTGAATTTCTTGGACTGTAAAGGCAAGGGTTGAATGATGTACTTTCTAAATTGCAAGATTTTATTAATGTAACCTTACAATAAATGTAGAGCTACTGTTTCTGGGTGTTCTTGTCTGAACAACCTCGCAAAACTGACATATTGTTAGTCTATTGCTTCCTGGTTCATTGTTTGTTCTCAGTGTTGGAAGAAAATAGTTCTATCTTCTCCTGCTTTTTTGATGTTCATAGTTCCTATTTCCCCTCATTTTCTCTTTTTCAAGTTAAATAGGCCAACTACTTTAACTGTTCCTCACAAATAATGTTTTTCAGATGCTTTATCGGGTGTTCTCCTTTGTGGCAAACAGATTTAACCATGAAAATTGTTTAGATAGAACATCAGCTGGGAATCATATTTAACTGGCTTTCAGCTCTGCCTTTAAGTGAAATAAGTAAAGTAATCAGGATTCCTTCAATGTAAGTGACCATTGAATTAGTTCTGAAGAAACCTAGTGCCAGTTTGGGACCAATTCTCGTATTACAAACATGTGCGCACATATCTTTTCCTCCTCCAAGGAGAAATAGAAAATGGGGAAATATTACCTTGAATCACAAAATCTAACCTTTTTTTTCCTTCCCAGATAGATTCTGCAAAAGGATATTTCCCACCTCCTGCTGCTGCTGCTGAAATAGTTTGTGAGATATCCATGTGGATTTTGCATCCAGTTTATCCCCATTTTTCCTCTATGGAATAATTAAAATCTTTCCTCAGCCAGCTGACAGGTGCTACGATTCTGCAGATGCGAAGCTTTTAAATGGTTAGGGATGGTTTTAAAATGCATTCATAGGGGTGTTTGCCAGCTGCCTGCTCTGAAGCATTATGTGTGCTGAGAAATGGACTTTGTATTAGACCCTGGGATTGCCTCCTGAGTTATTTCATCATGCTTTTATTCCACCCCTTGCTAGGGATGTAAACATGAGGTTATTTTTGGGGGGGGAAATGCTATTCCGCCTTAAGCTTCCTGTTTAGTATAATAAAACTGAAGTTTTGAAAGTGGTAAGTCCCACTAAGGAAGTGTGAGGGCCATGTCAACTTAATGTATTGGAAGCCAAGGAAAGAATTTTGGATAATAATACATTCCCAGTGAGGAACAACTTTGACTTGTTTGTAGAGCTTCCATGCTCCTAGGAGGATAAAAAACTATGCCAGAGATTCATCCACATTGTCAGAGGAGCCAGACAGAGTGTCTCTGTAGTAAGCAATATGCTGAAACTTAATTTACAAAAACTGTACTGGATAGGTCACTGACCAGATCAACAAAGACTAAGTGTGGGAGATGACACTAGGTCCAAGAAAGGAAACAAAAGTAGAAGAAAAATTAAAAATAAAGAGAAAAGACACAAAAGGGGGCTTCTGATCTTCTTTGCAGCAGTTATAAGTACAATAATAAATTTCTCTTATTGTATGGTTATGACATAACTCTCTTCATTCTAATCTACCCTGTCTAATCATCAAAGCCATAAATTAAACCCCCTGTTTTTACAAAATTTCTCAAGGACTTATTTCCAGATGCTAACCTAAATTGTAACAGAAAAGTGCTCCAGAAGCTAAAAGCAAAGAAACATTCAGGCAAAATCCTTCATAACATGTCAGTACAATAGTATCAAAAGTTGATCATGAATTTTGGGGTCAGTCCTTGTTAGTCTTTGGGTGGGAGACCATTAAGGAGTCCCAGAGTTGTATGGTAGACTAGGAAGTTGAAAAGACATTTCAGAAAAAGTGCAAAGCCCAAGCCCTTCTGTGCTGCTGCTGAGCATGATAACCATGTCCTTGTAATCATCAGGAGTTGAGGGCAACTTAAGGACATCTTATGGCTAAGGGCATCATATGGATTCTTTCGACGAGAACAGCAAATGGGTTACTGAATGCAAAAATAAGAGGTTAAAGTATCAGAGATTGTGCTGCAAATTTCCGCCCTAAGCATATAGAGATTTGGTTTCTCTTGATTCTCTTCATACTGAAATTTAATCTTAGCTAGATAGCTGTTAAAAGTAATTCCATACTTCATTACTCATGATACTAGAAGCCTATTTGGGAGTAGAGATGTGAAGAATTCCCCAACATTTTTTTTCTATTGCTAGCATTGATAGGACCTTTTTTGAATATGGCATTTTTTTACAAGCTATTTTTTTTAAAGAATAAATAAATATTTACCAGAAGAGAATGATACTGGAAAAAAATGCCGGAATGCTAGAATAAATCCTTTGAATCAAATTGATTGCATAATTTGTATGACAAGTTTGAACTAAATCAACCTTTTAACTTAAATTGATTCAGAATCAAATTGCAAATTCACATTGACTTGTGGCTGGCTCACACATTTCTCACATTATGTCTGTTTTGCAGGTTCTCTTATTTAGGTCTGTTTTGAAGATTCTCTTATTTAGTTTATTAAACTTTCAGCAGTGTCTTTAATTATCTTAAGATGATGATGTATATTATTTCACTTGAATAAGTGACAAGCCAGTCATGATAAGTTTAGTGATTTTCTTGCTTGTGTTGATCAGTAGAGTCTTAGATCCTGTTTTGAAGTCCTACCCTGACAATGTTATCCTTTTATCCTTTCAATTAGACCTACCATTTAGAGAACAAGAAATAACAACAACAATCGGGCTTAGATACAGATTTAAAAATATGAAGGCAATTTAAATACATCATCCTGACATCAGTTTCATATGTTTGATTGAATACGCTTTACAAAATTGTAACATTAAATGTTTGTTTTGAAAAGGGAAGACAGTGAGGAAAAAAATAATAGTAGAAGTGCTGGGCTAATGCAAGAAGTGATGTTTAGATCCATCTGCCTCCCCTCCTCCTGCTTAAAAGATGATATGTCACGTATCATTTAACCAAAGTCAATGTTTTGGAAAGCAATTTCTGCCCAACATGCATGCGTGCGTGCACACACACACACACACACACACACACACAAACACACACACTTTGCAGGTGTGAGAAATATGCTATCACTTTTAGACCTTTCCATCTTTGTACAGAATTTCCAAGCAATTGCAAGGTTAGAAGGACTGCAGATTCGTGTGACTTTCCTGCAATGAATAATTGATGAGCGATACAGAATGAGACATAGCAGAGTTTTTCTGCAAGATTGAGAGCTAGTCTGGAATTACATCTGCTTCGCTCCATTGGTTTGGATATCCTTTAACAGACCATAAACAATTTGTTTACATCAATGGCTTTTTCATCTCCAGGAGTGAATCATAAGCATGGGTTCCCCCAATCTCTTGTCCATTGGATGTATTTCATTTTATATGATGGCACTGGTTGATTTAGCCCATCAGTGCTTTGCTCACTCTGTGGTCAATGGAAACTATTATCATTGGGGATTGTGGTCAAATACAGCTGTGTTGATTTTTTTTTCACCTGTCCATCTCCTAGTTCTAACCATGGAGGGGCTAAACCAAATGTTTAGATGTTCACTAAAATGCCCCAAATTCTATTTCAACACTAGTTTCAAGCTTTCTCTTTTGGGGAACAGATTTCCCCAGAAATGACAGCAGATATGCAATGATTTGGAAGCCAATAGATTGCTTAAGTTCAAGGCCCATTACAGCCCGGTTGGCATCAGAATGAGAGAGGAGGAATTCTTAATGGGCTGATGCCTGGGGTTGAAGCTGCAAAAAAGGAGCGTTTTAATAGCCAGATACTGTTATGGATGTTTTAACCATATTATGACTATTGTATGGCTTGTACTGCAGCTTTTGATTGATGGTGGGTAGTCCTTGACTTATGACCACAATTGAGCCCAAAACCTCAGTTGTTAAGTGACAATTTGTTAAGTAAGTTTTGCCCTATTTTATGACCTCTCTTGCCACAGGTGTTAGGTGAATTACTGCAGTTGTTAAGTTAGTAACACGATTGTTAAATGAATCTGGTTTCTCCATTGATTTTCTTTGTCAAAGGAAATCACCTGTCCCCAGGACACTGCAATCGCCATAAATATGAGTCAGTTTCCAAGCATCTGAATTTTGATCACATGGTGAAATGCTGCAATGGTCATAAGTGTGAAAAATGATCATGTCACTTTCTTCACTGCTGTTGTAACTCTGAATGGTCACTCAATGAACTACTGTAATTCAAGGAATGCCTATATATCATGATGGCAGAATTTTTTTTTGAGGGAAACATTTCCTCCCCCCACCTCAAATTAATTGTGAGGCTATAATCAATATAATAGCAATAGCACTTAGACTTATATACCGCTTTATAGTGCTTTACAGCCCTCTCTAAGTGGTTTACAGAGTCAGCATATTGCCCCCAACAGTCTGGGTCCTCATTTTACCCACCTCGGAAGGATGGAAGGCTGAGTCAACCTTGAGCCTGGTGGGATATGAACTGCCAAATTGTAGGCAGCTGGCTGCAGATGTAGCTTGTGATACTGCACTCTAACCACTGCGCCACAGAGGCTCCTGTTACTTTTGGGCATATAAACCAGGAAAATGTTTTGTTAATTGTTAGGAATGAACCATGGTATGGGTGAGATGAAATTAAAAAAACAATACTCTTTTCAATACACACAAACAGAATATCTTAAATACAAATGAATTCATTATGAATTTGCCTAGTGAAGATGTTTATTTTTTTTAAAAAAAATACTGATCCAAGTTTATCCTGTTGCATTATATTTAGTGAGTATCCTTTAATAAAATCCACTTGTTGAGAATAGCTAATTTGTCCATCACAGAGGCATCATAATTTGGGTTTCACATCTTGTTACTGTTTTCTCCTGTGGAAAAAAAGGAATTTATTAATAATTTGTTATCAGAGAGAGGTGGGGAGGGAGGGAGGGAGAGAGAACATGGAATAATTGGGAGAAGGATAGCTGTTAGAAAAATAGGTTATTTATTGAGCTTCAAGAAAAAAAATCCACTCAAATATATCCAAGAAAGATTTCAGTCAGGAACTGAGCCATTATTGCCGCAGTTATTGATTTTATGTAAACAGATGGGGAAGCACAAAGTTAGCGTATTTCATGCCTTCAAATATTTCATAATATGATCTTGTCACCTACATTTTGTGGGGGAAAGAATTGATGTCAATTACTGCCAAAGAGGACTGGAATCCATTGATTTACACACTGTTGCTCTATAGGCAGGACTTTTTGAAAAGCTGGATAGCCCTAGAGAGAAAATGTTTATTTTTTCCCCTTATCTATTTAATTCAATGTCAGTGTAAGCTTTCTTCCCACTGATTCTTGTCTACTAAGCACTGATGGCCCAGTAAACAAGAGTATGGCAGGAGTCCAACATTTCAGAAAGAATGATCAGAATTATATTCCATGAATGAAAGCATCAGTCCATCGGATTGGTCTAAATAATAAACGTTCAGTGAGATTGCCTCAATGTCAGATCTATGGATGAAGGAATCTAGCAACAGAGATGGCGTATTGGTCAATTTTGCTTCCTTCCATGCTCTCTTCAGGTGTCAGGAAAATATTCTATTCAAGATGAGCAGCAAGGCACCAGCTTGTCTTAATGTTGAGTGGAAAAAACTGCCTTGCAGCTTCTCCATTATTTTCTTTTCCTATCATGGAGAGTCTTGTTTTGTTTTCCCTTATTCTCAGAGTGCTTGAGAACATCTTCAGATTTTTCTATGTAGTGTGGTGACTTGACAATGTCAATGGTGGGAGGTGTAATTGCTGTTGTGGTTTCCTGCACCTCCCCAAAAAACCCTAACCCTAACCTCTTCCAACAGAATGGAAAGGTGGGAAAGCCAGGGAGTTTGCAGTCCCCAGGTGATGATGTCATAACAAAAGAGGAGACAGCTTCCTATTGGCTGGCTGGGAAGAATTTTTCAACCTGTGGAAGATGAACAGACAATGTACAGGTAGTCCTCCACTTACAATAATTCATTTGATGACCGTTCAAAGTTACAACATCATTGAAAAAGTGCCCCATGACCATTTTTCACACTTCTGACCATTGTAGCATCCCCATGGTCATCTGAACAAAATTCAGACACTTGGCAACTGACTCACATTTATGTCAACTCATAAAATATTTCTATGGTCTTTTTAGAGTTGCCAACATAAAGAGAGGGGGGAACAGTGCAGCACAAACCAAAACTGCATTCCATAAATGTTTTCAAAGATTCCATAAATGTTTTCCATAAATGCTTTCAAAGACTAGGTGACTGAAGTTTCTGCAGCGCAAAATTCTAACTGGAGAGCATGATTGATGACTCTTGGCTATGGATGTGTCCCATTGGAGAATATGAATTATGATACACCCAGGGGTGGGTGAAAACCAGGGTCAAGGGTGACAATGAATGATGTGTCTCAGAGTTGGCTACATCCAAGCAGTGCCGGACAGTTTAACTCCCCATAAATCCTTTTTAAATTTTGGAAGTTTTGCTTGAGACTCATGATTTAAATGGGGGTAACTGCCAGAATCCTGACAGCAGGTCATGTGATCACTTTTTGCAACCTTCTGACAAAGAAAGTCAATGGGGAAGCCAGATTCACTTAACAACCATGTTACTAACTTAACAACTGTAGTGATTCACTTAACAATTGTTGCAAGAAAGCTCGTAAAAATGGGGCAAAATTCACTTAACAAAGGTCTCACTTAGCAGCAGAGGTTTTGGGCTCGATTGTGGTCATAAGTCAAGGACTACCTGTATTCAGTCAGTGACTGGTACAAAAAGGTAACAATACATACTTAAAAAGAAAAGATGAACTGAAGATTAAAATAATACCTAATCAATAAAAATCTACAAATGGATTTAATTCAACCTCAACTCTCTGTTTTAAGATGATAATCTGATATGCAGAGCCAGTAGCCTTCTATTACTTTGTAATTCAGAATGTCACAGATCTGAATAGTACACCCATACCTTAGTTCCATATCTTAGTTTCAGTGGTAACTTCTGAATACTGTCAAAATCAGCTTATAACACAATATGTTGCCCATCTGTTCTTTACATTCAGTAAGCAAGATATCATGTATTCAGAGTTTAGTTGAACCCCATCATAAGTGGAGCGCGTGGGTTGCCTCTAAGAATAGACTGCATCGCATAGAACAGCTAGAAATTTCTATGGCAACAGTGCATTGTGAATTACAGCACAATTGTGTGGGTTGTCATCTGGAACATCCCCAGCATGTAAATTGCTATCATGAGGCAGGGTAAAATATTTTGCTTCTTTCATTTCTTGGGACTTTTAAACTTAATTTTAAAAGTAATCTGCCAGATTGGCACCCCAGCAGATCTCTATGGATTCAAACAATGTTATAGAAGTGAAGTTATAGGCTGCAATGGAAATGTACTACGATACTTCTGAAGTTTGGATGTGTTCTGTTAGGCTGTGCTTGGAAAGTTAAAAGAAAAATGCTGGCAGAAATGCAAAATAATTCCCTGTCCCCCTTTTCCAGTCCATCCCTTGTTTATGGGGTTGAGTTTTCACCTGCTCATCAATGAGTAACCCTCCAAGGGAATAATAATCAGAAATTAAAAAAAACCACATTAAATAAAATGTAATGTAGGCAGAATCATAAGCTGGTGAAAATATATTTGTCATATTTAATCATTCAAATTCTTGAAGTTAAGTCTCAGAGGAAAGACTTCCACTGAATGATTTACTCTATGAGTAAAGGCAGAAATAATATTTCCCTTGAACTACAGTTGGGTGGAGAGGAATATTATTTTGAAAAGAATGCTGAATGGCAATTATGATTCCCAACCTCTGCAGCTCTGCAGACTGGCAGCAGGGGCAGTGGCCACAGTGGTGGGAAGGGAGAGGGGATGTGTGTGCGCCTGCTGTTTGTTCAAATGAAGCTTTGCACACTTGTATACTTTCTCACCGCTTATGTGGCCCAGTTCCCAATGGTCAGCAGCCCAGTATCAGACTGTGGCCCAGGGGTTGGGGACCCTTCCTGTATAGGCAATCCTGTCTTATTGCTGTAAGAGTGACCCTTCCTGTTAACCTTGTAGTTGGTGGTAACAGACACACCTAAGTTTATGACCTTTCTCACAACATGCTGAAGGTCATGTTGGTACATTAGATGGAGCTGTTCTGACCTAGACTTCCCCAAATCATGAAGCAGACTCCTCATCCCAACAAAACCCCTTTTATTTAGGCTAAAGTGAATTCCTCTCCAGCAAAGTTCTGGCAAACAGTCTTTCAAGAGTTTCACAACTGCAGACCTTTATCAGACTTGGAGAGTTGCCAGGCCGATATTTTCCAAATGCCACTCTGTAGCAGACAATACCTGGCAAGGAGTCAGGAACAGATCTTTACCCTAATGAAATGAACTAATTGTCTCCTGCAAACCATTCCCCTTTCACTCCTCTTTATTCCCTATGGGAGGGGCCATTCACTGCCCACCTGTGCCTTTACTCCCGAGTCGACCCTTGTTCCTTAACTGTTCCCTTCTCCTGGCAGCTCTGCATATGCACACACTGGGAACAGGATCCAGCTGTTCTTCTGCCCCACTGGTCTCCGACCCCGAAGGCAGATGATAACTATCAGGTGGCCCTGGACCCATCTCTGCCTCCGATGCAGAGCACTCATCAGAGCCTTCCCCAGACTCCAGGAATGGCCCATGTTCCACCCCAACCTCCTCACTGTCTGAGTCTGCCATCAGCTTCGCTGGCCACTGCCGGGTCACAACAGAAGCATCTGATCACATATCTATGGAGATTCCCAATTATTCAGGTCAGGGTTGTCTCAAAGGTGCTTTTGCAAAAGGCAACTGGACTTTCTTGGAAAAGCACTTTTGGTACATCTCTGACCAGAATTTTTGTCTTTCACTCCTGGCTTGAGAGCTCCTTATTTATACCTTAAGCAATGGAGACAAGTGCAGTTAAAGTTATAGGTGGTTGTTTTAAACATAGGAAAACAATCCAACTGATTGCTGTAATGGACAGCGTGGACTTTTAAATAGGGCATATTAGATCTAATTCCACTGAGTCACTGGACCCCATAGTGGAATCAGACGGACTAAATTTAGTCTCTGCAAAGCAACCTGGCTGACTGGGTTTGGCAATCACTTTTGTTACATTTTGGGAAGAAAACAATTTTGGGGGGAACTCTTTTTGCAAGCGCAAATTATTTTTCTTCTAGCTGTGTGACCCTTTGGAGAAAGGCTTCTGGCTGCTGAGAGTAAATGGTGTATAACAAGCATATTCCCCTTCCACAAATCCATTTTAACTACAGCTGGCCAATGCCCCTTTCATTGGGTTTTTCTGTCTGACCTCTGAGCACACTTTGAAAACTTTAATTAAAAAAAGGAAATGAAACTCATTCTAAAAATTGATCTTCGAGGCTCTAAAAAGGGGGAAATGAAAACTCAGCCTTTTGCACCTGCCTCAGAGACTCAGGTATCCCCTTCCATCCCCTTCACTTTTTACTGACTTTATTCCAGATTGAATCCTGCATTCACAGCCAGCTAAGAATGACTCTGTAACAGTAACAGGATCTTGTCATCTTTTAGTGAGCTTAAGAAAATGCTAAGGATATTTCTGATTGAAATATCCACCTGTGCTTCAAAGCTAGAATTAATTTATGTATGTGTGTGTGTGTGTGTGTGTGTGTGTGTGTGTATCTTTTTATTGGGTGAAGGGAAGTGTTTGGAAGCCAAGCACTCAGCAGTAGTATAATATGGACAACCCATGAGTACCTAGAACTTCATGCATTGCTGCATCCTGGACCAGTTGAAATTTCTGGATGGTCTTCAAGGTCATTGTAGCAGTACATTGCAAGTGTCCAAATAGGATGTGACTAAGGCATCTTGTGTTAGGAATCATTATAATTGGACACAAGATCAATTTGTACAAAGGACCCCCTAGCCATAGCTGTCACTTGCTCCTTGAGCAGGATCTGGAACTCCAGAAGGTCCCCAAACTGCACACTAACTTTGCTTGAAGGAATACAGTTCATTATAAACTTGCTTTGCTCATAAGAACTAATTATTAGTATTCCCGTTTATAGATTTGAGCACTACAGTTGACACAGAGCTGTTTTGAGCAAGCCAAGCTTTACTGAGAATATTCTTGACTTCTGTTTACTTACAGCATTGAACAATGGGACTTGTCTCTCCTGATCTATTGCAAAATACAATTATAAAGTTCGGACTTTGCTCATGAAGCTTCACTCACTTGAGGGAAGGTCTACCTTTACCAAGACAAGTGACAATGAAAGAATTAAGGGCAGTTCACACCACTTTGGGAGAACCAGTTGTTAACTTTCTGAGCAGTTTGGTGAACTGGTTGTTGGAAGAAATTATTAGGGTAGAGAACTGGTTGTTAAATTATTTGAATCCCCCACTGATTTAGGGCATGATAGCTAGGGGGGGGGGAACCTCTGTGGTGCCCCTTTCTTTTTGTGCCATAAATATGTGCTGATTTTCCTTATAATGGTTAAACCAGGGCTACTTGAACTGAGAATTTTTACAATCAATATTCCACATCTGAAGTACGGTACCAACAGGTATTCAATCCAAATGTCAGTTTGGTATAAAATATTTTATTTTGCATAGTTTGCAATGCATTGCAATTCATCTGTGCATTATCTTTCTGGAAATCTAGTAAGCATAGTGATGAAGCTCCAGGTTGTAGTATGGAACTCTGCCAGTTCAATTGATTATGAAGTTCCTGTAATATTGCAAACCCTCAAAGTGGATGTCAAACACAGTTGAGCCAAAAAAAGTCCTTCCTGAATATTATTTCATTTGAATGGCAGATAGTAGAAAAAAAATTGCAAGTGTAATCAGAGTGGATGCTTTAGAAATAGCCAAAAATTATAGAGAAATAACTAGAAGAAATCCTATGTCTTAAGAATGATAGGCTGGTGAAGGGTAAATCACAATATGATCTCTGTTTTTATTTTGCAGATAGAAAACAATTTCTTTTGCCTTGCTTACTTGGTTGCTTAGGTTGCTGGGAACAGGCCAGTGACTTAAGCAGCATTTCAGTCTTTTATTAAATTATCCCTTCTTTGTATGAGATCACATAGAGTGAAAATGTTTTATTGACAGAAGGCTTGGAAGAATCAATTGTTGTTATGCTTGCAACCAAGACTTGAATGTTACTTTATTGTACAATTGTTATTGAAGCAAGATTGCAGCATCAAATTGAATAAAACAAATGTGTTCTTCAATGCACATAATTAAAAGCAAGGCTAAATATTTCTCCTATTTACTTATGGTATCTGTTTTTATAACTATGCCCCACATTATAAGCATGGTATGGCTTTCTGTTTCCATATCAGGAATCCAGGTGATGAAATCTGAGAGAGTTTTGTATGTCAATTTCCACATTATAGTAGCATGTTTCATGACATGGCAGTGAAATTTTCTTGCAGACCTCCTCGACCAGTTCCATATGTTGAAAGATAAATCCTTTTCAGAAATGAAGAAAATCTTGGTAAACCTTTTCATGTATATGTTGTTTATGCAGGTCAAAATATGTGTGTTTTAATGACTTCCTTTTCTGTCTCTTTTTGTGCCTTCCAGTTAATGTTGACAACTAGCAACTACTTGGAATAGTCCCTGAGGTTTCCTTGATAAGATGTTTATAAGATACTTACTATTACCTTCTTACTATGCCAGACAGAGAGGGATCACCTGTTGGCTTTTCACCTAAGGAACTTCTTTCTTATTGCATAGACACATTTCCAATAACTGTTAAAATTCATTGGCTTTCTTTCTTGAGTACAACTGACCAGGACATAATGGGAATGTCCTCTCTGTTGTGTCCATAAACCTTCTGGCTTTTCACACTTCCATCTGAACCCAATAGAAAACATCATGAATGAGGTTCTCCCTCCCATCCCTTCACAGCTTCAGATGTTGAAATTCAGAATTAAATAGGGTTAATGGAGGTATGAACTAATAAATGCTTTCTCCTACACATTGGCAATAAAAACCAGAATACCAAATACAAGTTGGGTGGAAATGATCTCATAGATGACCCTCACTCTGTCAAAGACTTAGGAGTACTCATCTCAAATGATCTAAGCCCCAGAGCTCACTATAACAGCATAGCCAAAAAGGCATTAAGAGTTGTTAACCTTATTTTATGAAGCTTCTTCTCTGGTAACATTGAATTGCTAACTAGGGCATACAAAACCTTTGCCAGACCAATTCTCAAGTGCAGCTCATCCGCCTGGAACCCACACTGTATATCAGACATAAACACAATTGAGCAGGTTCAAAGGTATTTCTTGAGAAGAGTACTCTACTCCTACACTAACAATAGAATTCCCTATGCCACCAGGCTTGAAATTTTGGTCTTGGACAATCTGGAACTGCGCCGCCTGTGGTCTGATCTAAGCATAGTTCACAAAATTGTCTGCTATAACATCTTGCCCATCAATGACTTCTTCAGCTTCAACCACAATAATACATGGGTAAACAATCAATACAAACTCAAGGTAAACTGCTCCAAACTCGATTGCAGAAAATAAGACTTCAGCAACAGAGTGATCAATGCTGGAATGCTCTACCCGACTCTGTTGTTACAGCCTCAACCCCTCACAGCTTCAACCTCCAACTGTCTACCGTGGACCTCATCCCATTCCTAAGAGGTCCTTAAGGAGGCATGCATAAGCGCATCAGAGTGCCTACTGTCCCTGTCTTACTCTCCCCATTCTTCTGTATTTACTTCCTTTGTTTATGTTTATATTCATACCTATACTTGTTATCTTGTACATGTTTGACAAATAAATAAATAAAATGTGAAAATATGTTCTTCTGTTGTCTCTCTTCAGTGGTCTGCCCTCTCACCTGGCTTCTTCTCTTTTGAGGGAGATCCTCTAAAGCAAGAGTCTTCAAACTTGGCCAGTTTAAGACTTGTGAATTTCAACTCCCAGAATTCCTGAGCTAACATGACTGGAGGAGGAATTCTGGGAGTTGAAGTCCACAAGTCTTAAAGCTGTGAAGTTTGAAGACCCCTGCTCTAAAGATTTTGTAGATGAGAGAGACTGCAAAGAGATGTGTTATGGGATTATGGTATTTCTGTTATGTTTAATTTTTATTGCTTTACTAAGTTTTTAATCTGAGTTTAACTGTCAACTGCCTAGATTCATGCATATGAGAATAGCGACCATATAAATTTAAAATATTAAAAACCTTATGTAATAAAATCAACCTTAGCCTCCTCTCCTATGTTGCAACAATAATGTACATTGAAAAAACATCACCAAAATAAACTTAAAATAGAAATTACACAGAATTTAGGGTAGAAGAACAGAAGATTGTTTTTCCCATTGGGGATGAAATTTATCAGGGTATTAAAAGAGAGATTTCGGACAGGATTTCATATGGATTACAATGATTACACCCTCCCTTAGGAAACCAGCACAAAATAACAGTGATTATTTCAATAGTCTGGCCTCAACTCAAGCAAAGCTATCCTGCTTCTTTTATTTCTTCCACCACTTTGAATATTATTCCAAACAAAATAATTGACAATCCTTAAGAACTCTGCTTGTAGCGCACATGCTAATAAAAATGCCACCCTGCTGAATCTCTCCCCCTCCAAAAAAGTCTCTTAGTGGGGGAGATAAAGCTGAAGATTAGCATAATTACACAATAACTGTAATTCTGCAGCTACTTTTATTGGTGCAAACACGTATATAGTACCTGCATGCCATTTAGCTGGGAAGATTAGAAATCTGCCTCCCCTTGAAGGGAAGGGGAAATTTTCCTTTAGCAAAGCAACCAAGCTGACTTTCCTGAGCCCCTGACATGCCTGACCTTTGTACTGACCTCACTGTGAAGCTGGATGTCCGGGTTCTGACCAATGCCCTAATAAAAGCAAGAGCCTCAAGCCATTTAGCAAGAAAAATCCAGTTGTTTATTAGGAGCGCCATGTCAGCACGAACTAAGTGAAGCCAGCTCTGACTTCACCCAGTTCGCGTCATGCCTCTGACCCTGTTGCCCCCTCCCCCAAAGGTGTGTCACCAGTCACATTCCCCAATGAAACAGTTTTGTGGCTTGTAGAAGTCACTCCTTCTGGCCGTTATGGGTGTCCGTGGAGATGGCTTTGACTTTAGGTGGCTAGGATGTGTTTTGTTTTGACTGAGGTGTGAATTCCTCGGTGTAGCTGCAAGGCGCGATTCCCATCCCTCTGCCTATGGCAACTCAGGAACAAGTCAGGAAAGCTTCACAAGTTGACACAGGCACAGTAGGGTCTCTTAGAGAGGAAGTAGTGATTTTATACTTGGGGGTCTACTACAACTCTTGAGAGTCTCCTAGACATCAAGACAAAGGAGTTTTCTTGAACTGCATAATTATTAGCTGTGTTCTTCTTAAAAGATTTTAAAAACCTTTCTTAGAAAAAAGTTTGGGAAATATGAAGGATCTTTTGAATTCCTAGATATTTTAAGAATATGGGTATGCTTGACTATTTGGATTTGGAAGTAATTTTATTTATGTTCAGTGGAAATGTCAGAAGAATGATCAGGTGCCAAGAGGACAAGATTTTGGGAATGTAGCAGAATGACGTTACAAAACCCCTTGGGTCAAATAGTGACTTTATTAATAAGATGTTAATAATTAGAGACTAATTCCTAATCTAATTTTACAATAAAGTAGTATTGGCTCATCTCTTGATGTTTTCTGTCTGGTCTACCTAGTAAGACTGACATCAATTGCAAGTCTGAAGGACAATTTTCTCCCCATCTCCTTTACATCTGGAGAAACTAAGGAAGGTCTCTCCTGATTTTTTTGCCCTGTCCACTATCTAGTTATTGCTCCACTCTCAGCTAGATTTCTTGGCTGATTAGGTTGTTTGCCTAAGACATATAGAAATGAGGTAGGAAAATTAAATTTATAAAGCAATTACATGTTTTCATATGGAAAATTACATTGTATTGTGTTCAAGGCAGCTACTAACCAGAAAAGTGCGCTTAGGACTAAAGTGTGAAATTTCATTTCAAGCAAATGGGAAAACATAACAAAGCCAGATGACAAGATTGCTAATACAACTGGTATACAATCAGCAACACGGTAATAACTGTAAATGATTAAGTGGAATCCACTGCTACATATATATAAATTCCAAAGTAGCTACAAGGAGAAGAACTTCCAGATTTATTGGCTAGTGTGCCAGTAGTGATTAAAGATCTTTAGCATAGGAAAAAAGAATCATGACTTAGCAAAAGTCATTTCTAGAAAAAAAGTAAACAACATTAATCACATTTACAAAGCAATAACTGTAGCTGTCTCAAAGAAACATATTTTCCATATTTTATATTACAATACTTACAAGATACAAAAATAGAAGCAGCCACACTGGGCATTGTGTGTGTGAGGATTCCTACTATATACAGTAGTTGCATATAACACTTTAAGAGCAAAATAGCTCTCCAACTAGTTTACATGTTACATATACTGTATATCAGTGGTTCTTAACCTGGGCGATATTGCCCCCCAAGGGGCAATTTTGTTTTTCAGGGGGCGATGGAACAAAATGGGGTGACGTGGGTGCAAAGGAATGGAAGGGGGGCAATGGAGCGAGATATAGTGGGAGAGAGGGAGAGAGAGAGAGATCTATATTGGTAGATAGGTAGGTAGACAAAAAGGCAGACAGGTAGGTAGATAGGCAGGAAGGCAGGCCGGCAAACAGACAGACTTTTTGGGTGGATGGATGGACAGGCGCCAGTTCAGGTGCGGTACAACAGTCAATGGGGTGAGCCTGCAGGGCCCGGCACCTCGAACGCCCCCCTGCCGCCTCTTAGCATCCCCAAGGGGGTTGGCAGAGGGGTGCTAAGAGGCGACAGGGGGGCGTTTGAGGTGCCGACCAGCCCTGCAGGTTCACCCATTGACTAGCACTGCTTCGGAGCCGGCGCCTCCAATGCGGAAGCAGTGGCACGTTACGTGCCACCGCGGCCGCATTCGATGCTCCGCCCCCCTGCTGCCTCTTAGCGCCCCTCTGATGGCCCCCTTGGGGATGCTAAGAGGTGGCAGGGGGGCAGTTATGTTGGGGAAGGGGGGCGATGACAACTTCCTCAATGACTCAAGGGGGCGATTCTTTCAAAAAGGTTAAGAACCACTGCTGTATATGATCATCATTATTTATCTTAATCCATCCTTGAATATTTATTTCTTCTTAGTCATGAACAATTCAAGATGCAGAATAAAGTTAATGGAAAAGGGAAGATATGTGATAGAGTATTACTAGATTCCTAGGTTTATCTGTGCTTCACTTTTCACTTTTCACTGCATTCCTGACTCCCACATACTAATTTTCATAATCTATATAGCAGCTAGAGCTAAGGCAGAGATGTTTTTCTTCTTCTTATCATTGGTGGCTAAAAGAATGATTCACATATTGCTTGGTGACTGACTACTCAGTCAGTAATACTTGAGTGTGGGAGGTGCCCTGATTGAATATGTCCCATGTTCCAAGTTATATAAAATTATTTATGGATATTGATTTGCAACCATCAAGTGGACTTTGCATGATAATTAGTTTGGTTCCCACAACGTACCATGTTGGGTTAAAACAGGGTTGAGTACTTTATATAATCAGGGGACAGTTAAGTCCTACCTTGGCATGTTGGTAGAATCAAGTCACTCTGACCCATAAATATGGTTTTATTCGTGCAGTGCATTCTATATGACTGTAGACATTATTTTGCTATCCTGGAACTAGAATTAAACATTTTAGTGACTTCAGCCATGGTGTGACTTGTCACTGGTTCAGAGTGGGTAGCATAGAGCAAGATCCATCATTTATGTTCATAATTTCAAGAGGAATATCTATTTAGCATAATCAAATGCAAATAACACACCTCGAGTGGATTCTCCAGATATGTTCCCCAAGGTCTCACCTACTCCACCGTGCTAATCTGTGGTGTATTTCTTGACTGCTTGTTCCTTTGCTGTTGATAATAGAGCCCATAAGGGAGATGGTATCTGTTATGTATGTAGGTTTGAAGTCATTGGTTTAGTTTGAACTGTTCTTGTAAAGTGTTAGAAATGATTGGTTTAAAAGTGCGGGAAAAACCCTGCACTCTGATTGGCTGGCAACTGCGGCTGCTGGCTATAAGTAGCAGCTGCAGCCCAGCCAAAGCGGGTCCATTCTGAGCTGTAGTCACTAATAAACAAAAGAGCTTGAAGCACTCCGCATCTGTCTCTTCATGCAAACTTAACACTGGCGACGAGGATGGGATTCCCCTGAAGAGAAGGCAACGCAGAACAGAAGAAGAGCAAGATGGCTGTGCTGAACACCCCCCCAGCCCCGTTCGATCCAACGGCAGAAGACTGGGAATCGTATGCAGATCATTTCCAAATGTATCTGGAAGGAAACGATCTAGCCGACATTTCCGAGAAGCGGAAGAGGGCGGTCTTCCTTACATACTGTGGTCCGGCAGTTTTCAAGATGGCGAAGGCATTGGCAGGAGCTGCAGACGTGAAGGTAATGGACTGGCCTGACTTAGAAAAGCTGTTAAGAGCCACAAGTATCGTGCCTCATTAAGAGACACGAGTTTTACCATCGTGATCAGGGGGAAAACGAAAACGTAAATGACTTCGTGGCAAGTTTAAGAGACATTGGGGGTGCATGTGAATTTAACAGTTTAGAAGAGGCCATGCGCGATCGATTTGTTCTGGGCCTTAAAGACAAGGTATTACAGAGCAAGTTATTAATGAAACCTAAGATCACGCTGAAAGAAGCAATAGAAGAAACCTCTTCAGCAGAAGCTACCAAGTCCTCAGCAGCAGCCATGAAAAAGATTAACAAGGCCACAAGCCATCCTGATGTGGAAAAGTCCACAACAACTCATTGTGAGCAAATAGATTCTGAGTCAGACTGTAGTGAGGTGGAGGAAGGAATTTACAGACTCAGAATGGAGCGGAAAAAGAAAGACCTGGGAAGAAAGAGGCAAGATTTCTACTGCAGAGGTTGTGGGGGAAGCCATCCCCGCACTGAATGCAAGTTTTTAGACACCATTTGCCTCCGTTGTGATAAAAGAGGACACCTAGCAAGAGTCTGCAAACCATCCAGAACTCCACCCAACAGAAGGAAATTTCCTGCAAACAAAGACAAAGAATTCAAGCCCAACAATCTCAGTGAGAAAATGGGGCACAGCACAGAAGCAAGGGGGAAGAATGAAACTAATCAGACAGTACTATTGGTCATTCATCTTCTATCAATAACAGAAAAGTGCATGTCAAGGTACTTATTGAAGGAAGGCCTTGCCAAATGGAAGTGGACTCAGGCTCATATCTATCTATGGTGTCATGGGACACTATTCACAGACTACTCCCAAACATTCAGAAGAATCATTTCAAGAAGCAAGTGCTGACTCTTAAAGACTACCAAGGGAACAAGATTCCAGTAGTTGGAACAAGAGAATTCAATGTGAAGTTCAAAGCCCACACCAAATGCCTGCCCCTGACCATCGTGGACAAGGATCACCCAAGTTTGCTGGGACTTGAGTGGTTCAACCCACTGGGCATAGAGGTGACTGGCATCAATCACGTGAGCAACACTGAATGGGAGGAGGCCTTGAAGTCTGAGTTTCCAGAGGTCTTCAGCGATGGATTAGGCAAGTACTTGGGGACCCATATCACTTTCAATCTAGATCCCAAGGTGCCACCAATTCATTTAAAGCCCAGAAGGGTCCCATTTGCCTTAAAGGAAAAAATTGATGCACAATTAGATAAATTAATAGCTCAAGGGGTTTTAGAGCCCACTGACCACTCCAGGTGGGAGACACCCATAGTCACACCAGTCAAGGCTGATGGGTCTGTGAGAATCTGTGGAGACTACAAGGGGACATTGAACCATGTGCTACAACAGAGCACATATCCAGTTCCAGTGGTGCATCATTTATTACATTCTCTTGGTGGGGGCACAGTCTTTGCCAAATTGGATCTGGCCCAGGCATATCAACAGTTAACAGTTGATGATGCCACTCCAGAGGCCCAAACCATTGTGACTCATAGAGGTGCTTTCAAATGCAAAAGGTTACAATTTGGAGTAAGTGTGGCACCAGGCATCTTCCAAAGCCTTATGGAAAGAATGCTCCAAGGACTGCCAGGGGTAGTGTCTTACTTTGATGATGTGTTAATCTCTGCTGAAAATGACATTCAGTTACTCGAGAGACTCAGAGAAGTCCTAACCAGATTCAAGGAAGCGGGATTAAAAGTCAAAGAAGAAAAATGCACACTTAGAACTGACAAGGTAGAGTTCTTAGGCTATATGATTGACAAACATGGTATTCACCCCACAGAAGCCAAGGTTCAGGCAATCAGAGAAGCCCCCAGGCCTAAATGCAAAACAGACTTGCAAGCTTTCCTGGGACTCATTAACTTCTATCACATGTTTCTACCTCAGAAGGCAACCATTGCAGAACCATTACACAGATTACATGACAAAAAGTCTGTTTGGGTCTGGGGCAGGAAGGAACAAGCTGCCTTTAACACTATTAAGAGACAACTCACTTCTGATTCTGTACTGATACAGATGCATCCCCTTTTGGAGTGGGGGGGGTGTTGAGCCACATGCTTCCCAGTGGGAGGGAAGCCCCTATTGCATTTTACTCTCGCACTTTGACTAAAGCAGAGAGAAATTACAGCCAACTGGACAAGGAAGCCTTGGCAATTGTTGCAGCTGTCAAGAAATTCCATGAGTATTTATATGGGAGAACATTTACTATTGTCATAGATCACAAACCTCTGTTAGGCATTGTGGCAGGGGACAAACCAACTCCCACAATCCTGTCACCAAGAATGCTGAGATGGACTGAATTTCTTGCTGCTTATTCATACCAACTCATCCACAGGCCTGGAAAAGACATTGGGCATGCAGATGCTTTGAGTCACTGCCCACTTCCTTCTCACACTGAGGATCCTGCTCCTGAGACTTACACCTTTTTTCTAGAAACTGTTGCCAAGCTTCCAGTACACGCTGCTGAAATTGCAAGAGAGACTGCCAAAGACACTGTGTTGGCTCCTGTTATAGGCTGGGTTAAGAAAGGTTGGCCACTTCAAGATCTACCTCAACTTGCCCAACCTTTTAAATGCAGGCAAACTGAATTATCTGTATCAAGAGGATGTATTTTGTGGGGTAACAGGGTGGTTATTCCTACAAAACTACAAAAAGAGGTATTGGAAATGTTACCTGAGGGTCATCCGGCAATTGTCAGAATGAAGGGATTGGCCAGGAGTTATGTATGGTGGCCAGGTATTGACAAAATGGTTGAACACTGGGTTGCATCCTGTCCCAACTGTCAGGAAGTCAGGCCTGCCCCACCTCTCGCCCCCAAACAGGAATGGGAATGTCCTAGGGGCCCATGGTCCAGGATTCACATTGACTTTGCTGGCCCTACCAGAGGGCACACTTTCCTTATTATAGTAGATGCATATTCCAAATGGCTAGAGGTTATCCCTATGGCATCCACCACAGCTGAAGCTGTCATGAAGCAGCTTAAGAGGCTTTTTGTAACTCATGGGTTACCTGATGTCCTCGTTTCTGACAATGGTCCTCAATTTACGTCCAACCAGGTGGACTTGCTGCTCGCATACCTTTCTCCCAGCTGTGTGACAGCAGCCCTGCCTGGGCTTCTTGATGTCCTCTCGGGGGTGGCGGTGGAGATCCCAGGTCTTATAGTCCTGGGGGACTTTAACCTGCCTTCCCTGGGGGGTGCGTCGGGATTGGCCCAGGAATTCATGGCTTCTATGGAAGCCATGGGCCTGACCCAATTAATTCATGGCCCTACTCATGAGGGGGCCTCTCGACCTTGTTTTTGTCTCTGAGTGGTGGCATAGTGACAGAGGACAGGCCACTTTTACACTTTCCATGCTCCATGGTCTGATCACTATCTGGCTGGTCTTCCAACACTGCTGGGATAAGGAGCCACTTAGGTGGTTCTGCCTGGATCCACGGAGCTGGGGCCTTTTCCCTCTTCCCTGACTCACAGCTCTGCCGAGGATCTAACGGCTGCCTGGCAGCAGGCTGCATCGGGGGCCCTCGACAGGGTTGTCCCCATGCGACCCCTCACACGCCGTGGATCCCAAATGGCTCCCTGGTACTCAGAGGAGCTTCGGGAGATGAAATGCTGTTGGAGGGGCTTAGAGAGCAGGTGGAGGGCCACCCCCTCCCAGGCCGATTGAGCCCAGTTAAGAGCCCATATTAGGACTTACCTGGGAGCGATGAGAGCGGCGAGAATGTCTTATCTCTCCACTCTCATAGCGTCCGCAGATAACCGCCTGGCCGCCCTGTTCCAGGTCACACGCTCCCTCCTTTGTCCAGAGGAGGGGCCGGACCCGCTGCGGGGAAGAGCTGAGGAATTTGGTCAATATCTGTCGGATAAGATCGCTCGGATTCAGAGAGGGTTGTCCTCTGATTTGCAGTGGTTGGAGGAGCGGGATACAGGGAGTCTGGCCATTACGTTCTGGGATGAGTTCGATCCTGTTTCCGAGGATGAAGTGGACAGGATTATGCGGCGAATGAGTTCCACCACATGTTTGTTGGACCCGTGTCCCTCTTGGTTGGCTTATGCCGCCAGGGAGGTCACCTGCGGCTGGATCCGGGCAGTTGTCAATGCTTCTTTGAGAGAGGGTGTCTTTCCCTCTGCCTTGAAGGAGGCGTGGTGAGGCCCCTCCTGAAGAAGCCTGCCCTGGATCCGACCGTGGTAGACAACTTTTGTCCAGTCTCCAACCTTCGCTTTTTGGCGAAGGTTGTTGAGAGTGTGGTGGCTCGGCAATTTCCACTTTTCCTGGAGGAAACAGACTACCTGGATCCGTACCAATCGGGCTTCTGGCCTGGTTTCAGCACGGAGACGGCATTGGTCGCACTGTTGGATGATCTCTGGAGGGCACGGGACAGGGGTTTTTCCTCTGTCCTGGTCCTATTAGACCTCTCAGCGGCTTTCGATACCATCGACCATGGTATCCTTTTGCGACGCCTCATGGGGTTGGGGTGGGGGCACTGTTCTTTGGTGGCTCTCCTCCTACCTGCGGCGGTCACAATCGGTGTTGGCAGGGGGCAGAGGTCGGCCCCAAGGGCTCACTTGTGGGGTCCCTCAGGGGTCAGTCCTCTCTCCCCTCTTATTTAACATCTACATGAAACTGCTGGGTGAGATCATCCATGGTTTTGGGGTGAGGTATCATCAATATGCGGATGATACACAACTGTATATCTCCACCCCAAACCAGATCAGTGATGCCCTCTCCGTGATGACTTGCTGTCTGGATGCAGTACGAATCTGGATGGACGGCAACATGCTTCGACTCAACCCGGCCAAGACTGAGTGGTTGTACATACCGGCATCCCAGTCCAGCTTAGAATGTCCATCATTGACCATAGGGGGAGTGGTGTTGCCCCCTGTGGATAGGGCGAGGAACCTGGGGGTCCTCCTGGATGCACAGCTCCGGTTGGAGGAGCAGGTGGGAGCCGTCGCCAGGGGCCTTTGCCCAGGTCCGGCTGGTCGCCAGCTCGCCCGTTCCTGGACGGGATGCCCTGCGTACAGTCACTCATGCCCTTGTTACTTCGCTCTCGACTACTGCAAGCTCTCTATCTAGGACTGCCCTTGCATACCATCCGGAGACTGCAGCTGGTGCAAAATCGCGGCAGCTGGCGATGATGGGAATTTCCCGGTTCTCCCATGTTAGCCTCCTCCTGCGCTGCCTGCATTGGTTGCGGTTGCCCTCGGGTGAGTTTCAAGGTTTTAACTTTAACATACAAAGTCCTACACGACATGGGTCCTTATTACTTAAGGGAGCGACTGCTGCCGACATCGAATACTAACCGCCCTGTACGAAGTCACAGACAGGGACTCCTTGTGGTCCCATCAGCCAGGCAATGCCGGCTGGTGGTCCCCCGATGACGTGCCTACTCTGTCGCGGTCCCTGAACTCTGGAACCAACTTCCCTGGGGCTCCGCTGGCTGACCTCCGCACCTTCCGCCATGACCTGAAGACCTGGTTATTTGACCAATCCGGGCTGTGACCCATGGGTGGAGTGGTTTTAGATTTTGGTGGATTTTAAGTTTTGTATTAATTGGGACCATTAGTTTAATTCTTTTTAAAGTATTTATTGTGCTTGTTTTATTGTAAGCGCCCGAGTCTTGGAGATGGAGCGCATATAAGTCCCATTAATAAATAATAAATAAATAAAAACTTTTGGAATCATATCTAGCACAGCAGGGTATCAGACATGCCCTGACAGCCCCTGGGCACCCTTCGGCTAACGGCTGGGCTGAATGTATGGTGATTTACCAAGGAAAAACTTCAGCAATTGGGTCCTGGGGACATCACTGAGAAAGTTGAAAAACTACTCAGTGTCTAGCATATCACTCCTAACCCATCAACTAACTTATCCCCAGCAAAGTTGTTGATGGGTAGAAACTCAGTCTCCCCTTGACCGCCTTCATCCCACTTACGCACCCAACACATCACTAGATTCCACTAGCAAAATTCGCACATTCACTGTGGGTGATTCTGTTTATGCTAAGAACCTTATGGATGAACCATTATGGATTCCTGCTGAGATAACCCAAATCACAGGCCCTAGGTCTTACAGGGTACAAACAGAGGATGGTGTCCTCTGGAGCAGGCACATTGATCAGCTTAGGTCCAGATTACCTCAGGAACATCTCAATTGCTCCTCTCTGGTTCCCATCCCTAGTACCTCTTCTAGGGGGAAGGGGAGGATCATGAGGATGATCAGCAAGCAGAATCAACCCCATGTGTAACGAGCCAACACGACAGGAACCATCCCAAAACTTGTCACAATGCCAAAATCCATCCTTACAAGTGGAAGACTGTACATCACTACCTGACTTAGGTGCTGACATTGGGTTGGAGATGGATTGGGAGGAGAGACCAGGTTGTAGTAACCAAACAGGTTCTACTATTACTAGAAGTCCAAGTATGGAAATGTCAGCAGACACATTTCCTCTCTCACTGGGTGAGAACATTAAAACATCTGAACCACGTAGGTCTCAACGTACACGTAAGAGCCCCACCTATTTAAAAGAATACATTAGCAAAAGAATAAAGAAGTACAGTGAATGCTGTGGATATAAAAATATGTCTTCTTTCCTCATGTGGTTCATTTTTTGGTGCATTATTTATTAATCTTTTTCTGTAGATTATAATGACTTTCAACTGCAATTTTATTTAATTAGCAGAATGATGTGGAAGCTGAATGGAATAGGTTCATGACTGAATAGAAACGAATAATTTGGATATATCCTAATTTGGATGTACCCAATCAAATTAGTTGCCTAATGAGATTGGATTTTCCTTCACAAAATGTAGACTGGATTAGTCTCATTCTCTGTCACAGATACTGAGTAAGCTAGACATTGTGTAGTAGTGAAATGAACAGGATGTCTGTTATTTTTGCTTTTAACTTAATTATGTATTAATTTCTAACTTCACCTATAATTTAGAATATCTATTTCATATCTGTATTCATTACTTTTATCTGACCATTTATTTTATATTTCTCCCTTCTATAAAGATTGACATACAAAACAAAGCAAAGTATAATAAAGAGCAAGGGCTTCTAAGACTTGCAATGTTCAGCATACTTTATTTGGCACTAAACTATTTCAAGTGTTACTGGCTCTATTTTTAAGTAATCATGCAACAAGGGACTATTATCTTCCTGTTGGCTATTATAGAAAAAAGCCTTTTCCATCGTATTTTCCAAACACAGCTCAACTCTCGTGGATGTCATTTTTTTCATTATTAGATTTAATATAGCCGTCCACTCTAGTTAGTCACTATCATAAATCAGATCAGAAATTCATGAATGGAAATATGTTCACATTGGTATGGTTTATTTGCAGAACTCTTTTCTCCATCCTTAAGGTACTGATAAATATATCCTTGTACCAAACTTGTCTCTAAATGACTCTTCCATGGAGGTTTCTTTAAAACAGCATGGAGGCAGTTATACAATGCTTTCTCCTAAGATGGTTTTTAATTTCCCAGTCTACTCTAGTCTCCATCCTGGCATTTTTAGTTGTCTGCCACCAAAATACTAACCCTCCTTTCTCCTTTCTTTGACCATTCACATTAGGCATAATTAAGTCAATATTTTTAAAATTAAGTCTAACAGCATTTTTCCAATTTTCTCTAATTTCCACCAATTTTGATAAAAACACTCATACATGCATTATTTTAAGTTGGCACCATCATTTGTCAAAATCTATTTGTTTAATTAAAGGATTCCAGGATCATTTGGGGATGATGTTAGAAAAAAGTCTGGAAAACAAACAAAAATCGTTTTGCGTATCACAAACTCCTCCTATGGGGCCTTTCATATATTAAGAAGCAGGGACAGCCAAGGTGACTATAGAATACAGACCAAGGTGTAAATTGAAAATCTGAGCAGCTTCCACCAGTGCACAATAGATTTTCTAAAGAAGGTCAAGCCATCTTGAAGTTCAGGTAGAAAAACAGAACTCAGAAGAGAAGAAAATCGGGAAAAAGGTGTTTTAGGAAACCGCAGAACAAATTTTGGCACAGTTATATGTTCTACAGAAATGTCTGAATATTATCACTAACTTTGCTCCATTTCAGTTATTATGACATTGTTTAAAAATAGCCATTATATCTAGGACTACGGGCCTCCCCAGTACATCAATTGTGGGTGGGCAAAGTTAAGAAATAATACTTGGTTCATGAATGGAGATATACTTTTTCTATGCTATCCAGAAAAGCTCTCAACATTACTAACATTGCACTGCACTGAACCTTCAGAAAAAATCAAAGGACAGATGCCTCTCCCTTGGTTTATCTTGTAAAAATCAATCAGATTGCTTCTAAAAAAGTGAAATGTGGTTACAGACTTTTCCAGCATTGATCACAGCAGAAATCTAAATCTGCCATTTAGTTTTATCAATGATCCAATTTCTCTTCTTCAATCAGTCATCATGTAATTTAACTCAGACCTGTGGAGACCATTCCTCAATTCAATGGCTCCACACAGTGGCATTAATGCTCCTTTGGGGTCACAGCTAGTGAAATTTTTTTTACAGTCCAAAGAAGTAGTGTGTGTATAGAGTCTACTTCAAACCTCTGTGCCAAAGATGGGATCTTTAAAAATACCTGCAACTTCCATTCTCTTGACCAGTGTTTCTTCATCCTAGGCTTCAGAGTTTGAGGTGGATACAACATACATTGACAGGAGAGAGGTTTTCTTTGGCATTTCCTCTTGAAGGCAGAACAATGACACCCAGAAGCCAGCAAAAATCACTTGGCAATGAGATGGGTAATATATAAATATAATAAGTAAAACAAGAACTAAAAACACCCTACAATATTCCTATCAAGAATAGGAAAAAAGAGCAGGAGTTATTTTTAGCTCTTTTGAATCCAAAGCACCCCCATTCCCATGAGTTCAGGTCCATAAGGTCAGGAAAGGACTTTTTTGAGCAAGTGTTTTACACACAAAACACACACACACACACACACAGAGAGAGAGAGAGAGAGAGAGAGAGACAGAGACAGAGACAGAGACAGAGAGAGACAGAGAGAGAGAGAGGGAGGGAGGGAGGGAGGGAGGGAAAGACCCTTCTCAGTTAATTTCTAATGCTTTCTTCCTGTCATGGATTTAAATCATGTCAAGTCCTTGGTGCTCTCTGAGCTTGCTTGTTTACTTGCAGACATTTTATTATCCAAGTTAGGTAACATCATCAGTGCTAGTACTACATAGCATCATCAGCACGAACACTGATGATGTTACCAGTTTGGGTAATGAAATGACTGCAAGAAAACAAGCTCAGAGAGACCAAGGAGCTCTCATTTCAACCCTGAGCTACAAATATTCTCCTTTATTGATTCTTCTGAGTCCAAATCACCCCCATTCCCATGAGTTCAGGTTCAAAAGATCAAGGCAGATTTCTTTTATTTGAGCAAACATAAATGTTTACATAAATAATTCCCATTCCAACTTTTACACCTCCATTAAATTTTACACCTCCATTATACCAAACAGGGTTGCTTGGAAGTGGTGCGTATCTGGATGGACAGGAACATGCTTCAATTCAATCCAGCCAAGACAGAGTGGTTGTGCATACCGACATCTCGGTCCAGTTCAGAGGTTCCATCTTTGGTCATGGGGGAGGAGGTGTTACCCCCCGTGGACAGGGCACGGAATCTGGTGGTCCTCCTGGACTCACGGCTCAAATTGGAGGAGCAGGTGGGGGCCGTGGCCAGGAGGGCCTTTGCCCAGATCTGGCTGGTTCGCCAGTTGCGCCCATATCGTGCCCTGCGCACGATCACTCAGGCACTCGTTATCTCCCGACTGGACTACTGTGACACTCTCTATTTAGGACTGCCCTTGCATACCACTCGGAGGCTTCAGCTGGTGCAGAATGCGGCCGCGCAGGTAGTGATGGGAGCTTCCCGATACTCCCATATTACACCCCTCCTGCACGGCCTGCATTGGCTTCCGGTTGCCCTCCGGGTGAGATTCAAGGTTTTGGTGTTAACATTCAAAGACCTACATGGCATGGGTCCAGGATATTTACGAGAACGACTCCTCCCAGCATCAAATACCAACCACCCTGTACGGGCGCACAGACGGGGTCTCCTCGGGGTGCCATCCGCGACTCACTGTCACTTGGCGGTGACCCGGGGGAGGGACTACTTTATGGCAGCTCCCACTTTATGGAATCTTCTTCTGCCGGAGCTCCAGCTGGCTCCCGATCTCCGCACCTTCTGCCACGAGTTGAAAACCTGGCTGTTTTTACAATCCGGGCTGTGCTGACTCTCTGGGGGTTTGTTTATTTTAACTTTGGGGTTTTAATTCCAATTCGGCTTGTAATTTGTTTAATATGTTTTTAGGTAATTTATTTATTGTTGTATTTTTAGCTGTGAGCTGCCCCGAGTCCTTTCGGAGAGGGGGCAGCATACAAGTTGAATTAATAAATAAATAAATAATAAATAAATTGTCCCATTCTATGTGGGGTTTGGGCTTAGTGCTAAAGTGGGGGCAAAGTCCCAGCAACAGTCAAAAGAATGTGCAGTCACCAAGCACAGATGAAACAAAATTAGGTTTCAGGAGAACAAATTGGAGCATGCAATATTTAGAAATAGTAATGTGTTTTCTTTTTGAACATTAGGGGGCACAGTAACTCTATAAACTGTTCAATGCAAAGAAGCTTTTGAAGAAATATTCTGCAAAACATATATTGATAATGATAATGAATGGTCATCAAATCAGTGGACATTAGTTGGACAAAAATCTTCTTTTGTAAATTAAATTCATGGCTGATAAATATTAGCTTTTATTGTCCTAGAAATATCTACTGTGAGTTAAGAAATGTACTATTAATTTCAGAGGGGAAAAAAAGCTTCCCCTTTCTGTTACAATCACTTGTGTGCTTTTTGGCAAGAAAAGGTTTTGGTATAGTTAGTGAGTCTATGTCTTAATTGGGTCTGACATTTTCCCAGCAATGCTATATGGTACATTAACCAGTCTCTACTGAAATGTTGGTTTTGATATTCTACCGGAATACTAATGTGATTTATCAGTATGCAGGTCTTGTTTCCTTTTCTTTGATTCAATTGATTTAGATTTGAACCTAAGTCAGATGAGAGTTACATCACAATAAAGTGGTTGCAATGATATTCTCATACAAAAAGAAAACATTTGATGTAGAGGTAGCTTAATCTGATATGACAGACCCAGATTCTCACTTTCCCAATCTTTTCAGCCATATCCAGTCTACCCCAATGCACATCCAGCATTAAACACTTTCTGAGATTAATGGGAGAAGCTCTCAGGAAGAGATGGGATCCAAGGAGAGTAGGGGGTCACTTGGAATCTAGAGTTCCATAAATAAGATGAAGCTGACCCTTCCAACTAAAACAAATGCTTCTCATTAACCCGATGTCCAAGAAGATCTTGGAGCCATTCCCCATAAGATCTGAAAAAGAACACAAAGATTACAGCACTAAACACTGTACTTTTAAGAACTTGATATGAGACTGATTGAAAGATTGTGGACAACAAGTGCGTTATTTGAGGGAATGTCTCAATAGATAGTTATTTGTATCTGTCCAATCTGATCAGGCAGGATGGACATGCTTCAGGACCTGTTGGCTAAGGAATACTGGTTAGTTGGGCCTAGAAGACTTACCTTTTCTGCTATAGTGTCTGCCCTATGGAACACTGTCCCTCCAAAAATCAGGATGGCCAAAATCTTGCTGATCTTTCATAAGAACCTAAAAACCTGGTTCTCTAGCCAGGGCTGGGCTCCTGGATGTATGCAGTGCCCCATTTTTAGTTGTATTAATGACAACGGGACGTGACATGTTCACAACTGCTATGTATTTTGTATTGCATTTTTAAAAACTTATTTTAATTTTGTTCATTATCCATAAATACTTCTTGAGATGGGCAGTCTCAACAAATTGAATGAGTGGATGGATGGATGGATGGATGAATGAATTGTTCAAAATACTGCAGGGGTAAATGGGTCATAAGATGTTCTTATTGTTCCTAGATTTTGCATGTATACTGAAGCTTACATATCTTTGAAGGGACACTTTGTTTCCCAGAAACTTCAACTGAAGTGCTGCTTTGAAGTGAAGCCCTGGAGCGAAATGGCCCTTTTCTCCTCTTCACTTGAAATAGTGTGTTCAGCTTGATTGGTAATCGAGGTTTCTGCACATGCAGCAAAACTCTTATTAGTGAAGTATCATAATGTCAATGGCCCTGTCTTAACTCTCAATCAAAGCAAGTGCTGCTCTATAAAGTGAAGCAAAGCTACAGCCTACACATTCTGCTGCTTCTGTGTTTCTGACCATGGTCCCGAGCCATCAATCCAATCAGCCATTCTCTTAGTTAACCTGCTCACCTCCATTCACCAAATGGATTGTTTTTGGTGAGCTAGTCACCCAGGCAAAAATTATGTTTAAGTCCTCCCAGCAGCTATAAAGAAAGTTGAGAGGCTATCATTTTCCAGTTTGGGATTTTCTTTCGCCCCTGGAAACAGAATTAAACAGGTAAATAGGGTGATCATTTGAGGTGTATATGCTCTTGTGGATATCATAAAAGAGACACCCAGAATTACCTGTTTCTGCCTATTTTACATCTGCCATAGCCATGAAGGTTATGAAAACTAAAATGGGGTCTTTGATTGAGTTCCATTTTCAGTAGTACAGGTAGTGATTCTAATAATTTAGTGAATGAGTTTGAAGTTACCACAGCACTGAAAAAAGTGACTTATGACTGTTCTCCACACTTATGATCATTGCAGCATCCCTATGGTCACAGGGTCAAAATTCAGTTGCTTGACAATTGGCATGTATTTATGATGGTTGCAGCATCCCTGGGTCATGTGATCATTCTGACATTCTGACATTCTTCCTCAATGAGGAAGCCAGATTCACTTACAACCATGTTAGTAAACTAACTGCAGTGATTCACATAACAACTGTGGCACAACTCACATAACAAATGTCTTGCTTAGAATGGAAATTTTGGGCTCAATTGAGCTTGTAAGTCAAGAACTACCTGTACCAGTTTCAACTGTATTTTGGAAGAGGAAAGAGTAGTTTAACCCCTTTCTGATATAGCTGTATATATAGTATGATTCACTTGATTTATATAAAAGAATTATATGGAAGGCTGCCCTTTTACATATGACTGGAGGTGTAAACTTCTCATTACCTATCTATTAAGCATATTTTGTATGTATTTAATATTCATTATCAATGCTTGCTTCATACAATTAGTAGAAAGTTTAACTCCTAATAGTTCAACTTTGATTTCAAAACTTTATAATGTCAGCTGGCACAATTTTTCATTCCAGGATGTAATCTTGATTCATTATGGAAGGCCAGCTGAAGAAACATTGGATGAAGAAAAAAATGTAAATGCATTTTATAGATGAATTGGAAAAAATTGTAAGGAAGATTGTCACTCACTGACTTGGATTGCACAGTTGAGGCTGGGAGAATTGTCTTGGGTGGTCATAGAATTGAATGTCCTAAACAAAAAAAGAGGAAATATTATGACAGTTACTATCTATTTTTATGCCCACTAAGGCTTTTGTTTCACTTTTATTTTGTTTTTTGTTTTAAAAAAAACACCATGGAGAACTGTTTCTCCCTCCTCTGGATGCATGCAAATACATGCCTATCAGCTTTCTAGGCCATTTCATATCTCCAGCAAAATAGATTTGACAGCATGAACCAGAAGTTAGTCCCACAGCGATCAATGGTAATTATCCTGGTAAATGTTTATAGGCTTGAAGTCAGGCAAAAAAGAAATAGTCTTCAAGGCCTTCTCCTACGCTTGTCCAGGTATTATTTAAGATCCTTTTAATGATTCTTTTTTTAAAGTTGAACTTCTTAATCTGCTAGTTGTGATGTTATTAACCTTGTGGGGGGCTGTTGTTTTCAAGGGGTCCATTCATGTTTTATTGTATTTCATTGCTTTCTATGGATTGCTTCTATTGATTGTTGATACTTTAGGATTTAAAGGAAGGATTTAAATCTTACCATGCAATTAAAATTAAAATAAAGAGAAGAAGAACTCATCTGGGTCAAAACCCAGGTATGCATAGTTCAGCATTTTGCTTCCCAGGTGCCCATAAATAGAACGTGAAGGCAACTGTAATTTCCCATTGTTGCAGCTGAAATTGAATGGCATGTTGTCTCTGAGCATGAAGCTACCAATGTGTTTCATTTGTTGCATCTATGCACATTACAGTAATTTGATCCTGTGAAGTACGCAGCAAGGTACACAATCTGACTTCTCAACATTATATAGGATGGAAAATGAGCATTCCTGATGGATAACTGTTGCATAACTTTTGAATCTAGCTTGGATCTGGTTGAAATAAAACCATATTTTTTTCATCAATGGACCTGCAAGGTGGGGAGAATATGAAAGAAACTAAGATGGAAGAGGCCCTTTTCCACATAGCGTCTCTCAGATACCATGAGAGTGAGAGGCAATAATTAATTCTTTGGTAAATAGTTTTCATGACATAGAAGGAGCTAGTTGAACATGAGATTAAATCCAAACAGAGGTGGGTCTTTTTATGGCAAAATCTACCCTTCAGTGTCTAGAAAAAACTGATGAGAAAACTTATCCCACCCTAAATCTAATCCCTGGTTTCAGTTGAGAATGTCATTCTAACAGTGCCAAAGAATTATTGCTGCAAGATCACCATGAAAGCATCATGCTCTAATGGGGAATTTAATTTGGGTTTGCCTACTCTTAATCAACAGCCCAATCCAGATTTATATATCTATCTTTTCATTCAGCCATACCATATAATTTAATCTTCAAGTCCACTCAGTACATAATCCCTCTGTAGGGCTTCAATCCAGATTAGGTCCTGGTTATCAGGTTTCCCGCACCTCTAAGGTCCTGTCTCCATTTCCGGAGTGGAGAACTTAAGGAGTCTTATTGATCTTGTGCTTATCAAAGATAATCAGTATGCTGTTTTACTGAGATAAATGCTATGTTCCTCTTCATATCAGAGGAAATAATTGTCCTTTAAACTCCAATTTAAATTGCCCCAATAACTGTACACCATCTCTCTATTCCTATGATTGCATTAATGCCCAGTTAGCAATGCCCATTATCTTCAGTGAATCATTAAATTTCACAACATCAGCTCAGAATTCTTGTTCGCTTTTATTTCTTTTGCAATTAGTGCATCTTAGATGGCTAACAGTTACATAGATCAAAGGAAAAAGCAAAACAAATTGACTTACTAGAAACAGTGTCTTTACCTGTTTCCCTTTGGTGAATAAATGGGTGGTAATGAAACCAAAGGGATTCTAGTTAGCAAGCATTGTTCAATGACACAAGCATATACATAGCCATGCCCTGTTCAGTACATCTATTATTGTGTTGCCCTAGGAGAACAATATGCTTTTATTGACTGTACAAAATAAACAGCTGAATTGCTATTAAATGCTTCCTTACATCTCTTAGCAGGATTCATGACTCTATAAACCCCAGATATATCAGACAAAATGAGCACATCTGTAAGCAGCAAAGAATACAAAAATGTTGGGTGAAGAACTCACCTGTCTCACCTTCCTTTTGGCTGGCTTCAGATTTGTTCTTGATAAGAAGCCTGGAAGATTTCAGACCAGTCCTTTATCTTGTTTGGCTGTACTCTTTAGTTCCATGTACGTGCTTATTCATTTTTAATTTGTATTATGTTGTATGTTATTATATTACTATATTTATATTACTATATAATATACTATATAATATGATATATTACTATATTATATCTATTATTGTGTGGGCAACCAGATATTTAGGCTGGATTTTGCATTTCCCCCCACTTATTAAGTCTTTCCCAAAAACCTACAGTAGGAGGTTTAAAGGTATTGTTTCAGGTTTATTAGGTTTTTTTTAAATGTAAAGTTGATTTGCCTTTTCTCTGGTTATGAAATGGGGTGTATTTTCCCCATTGCAGCTCCATGCTAAATTATCCCCAAATGTGTTCTAAGCAGTGGTGGGATTCAAATTTTTTTACTACCAATTCTGTGGGTATGGCTTGGTGGGAGTGGTGGGGGAAGTGTACACGACAAACTACTCCTAAAACTAAAATCTTATGGTATCTCTGGACACCTGCATAACTGGATAGAAGCATTCCTGTCAAACAGACAACAGATGGTCAAAATTGGGAGTGTCCTATCAAACTCTGTACCTGTCAACAGTGGTGTCCCCCAAGGCAGCGTTCTAGGACCAACTCTCTTCATACTCTACATAAATGACCTCTGTGATCATTTTTTTAAAAAAATTACATTTATATGCCGCCCTTCTCCGAGACTCAGGGCGCTTACAATTTTGGGATGCAACCCAGTGTGCTCAGCAATAGCCTTCATTCCATTGTATATGCCTGCTTATTACTAAGCGGCATTTTTACAAGGTCAGCTAATTGCCCCCAACAATCTTGGGTCCTCAATTTACCTACCCCAAGAGGATAGAAGGCTAAGTCAACCTTGAGCCTGGTGGGATTCGAGCCTACAGCAGTTGTAGGCAGCTGGAACTTAAGTGCAGGCAATTAACAGCCTGAGCCACCAAGGCTCTTTATTAAGAGCAACTGCGTTCTCTTCCCTGATGATGTAAAGCTATTCAACACCACAGACAATACTGCTACCCTTCAAAAAGACCTCAACTATGTATCAGAATGGTCAAACAAATGCAACTTCAAATCTCAACAAATAAATGCTCTGTCTTACATATTGGCAAAAAAATCAGAAAATAAAATACAAGCTGAATAGTCAAGACCTTGTTGATGATCCAAACTCTGTCAAGGACCTTGGAGTACTCATCTCTAATGATCTAAGTGCTAGAGCCCACTGTAACTACATAGCCAAAAAGGCATTAAGAGTTGTTAACCTAATCCTATGTAGCTTTTTCTATGGTAATATCACACTACTAACTAGAGCATACAAAACATTTGTTAAACCAATACTTGAATACAGCTCATCAGTCTGGAACCCACATTACGTATCTGTTATTAACACAGTAGAGAAAGTCCAGAAATATTTCACAAGAAGAGTTCTACACCCCTCTACTCATTGCAGAATACCTTATGCCACCAGACTTGAAATTCTAGAAAACCTAAAACTATGCCGCCTTCGGTCCGATCTAAGTATAGTATATAAAATCATACATTGCAATGTCCTACTGGTCAATGAATACTTCAGCTTCAACCATAAGAATACAAGAGCACACAATAGATACAAACTCAAGGTTAACCGCACCAATCTTGATTGCAGGAAATACAACTTCAGCAACAGAGTGGTCAATGTCTGGAATACTCTACCTGACTCTCCCTGAACCCCATAAACTTTAACCTTAGACTTTCTACTATTGACCTCACCTGTTTCCTAAGAGGTCTGTAGGGGGCATGCATAAGCGTACCAATGTGCCTACCGTCCATGTCCTATTGTTTCTTTTTATTTCTCTTATATGTATCCATTTCATATATTCATAGCTATGTTTATACTTATACCTGTTATCTTATAATCGCTTGACAAATAAATAAATAAAATAAATAAATAAAGGATACTGTAAAATCTCCAGTCAGAGATTTTATTTGCCAGTTCTCCAAACTACTCAAAATTTCCGCTACCAGTTCTCCAGAACTGGTCAGAACCTGCTGAATACCACCTCTGGTTCTAGACAATAGGAGTAAAAGATTTTCTTTATGATAATAGTAGGCCATTTATTTTCTGTTCTCATTAGACTGACCAATCCTGGAGGATAATGGTGAATTCTTGGCTTGAATGACCTATAATTTCCTACTCATACCAGCAGTTTATAAATGAAGATGAAGTAGATAAAGTAGCAAATCTCTTAATCACAGGACTGTATTTTTGAACTGCCAGTTTTGTAATATTGAATTAAACAGGCTCTGCTAGTAGAAAACCAACCAGGAATGGCAGAAAACAGCCATAAACAATAAATAATGAATGTGAATGTGTGGACTCATTTGCATATGAATCCTGCCCATTTCCAATTTATGTGGGATGAAGGAATGGGGAAGCTTTCACTTTTTTGTGCAGTCAATTAAATTTATTTCTTTATTTTACTTGTGGAAGCCATAAAACTAAATTTGGCAGTCACCTCCTGGCATCTGCCAATTAGTTTTCCCAGAAAGCTTAGTCATTGAAACTTTCAGAAAATTTCTGGGGTCAGTTAGCAGAGTAGCAGAAAGAGATAAATGTGAATGAAAAATACTGGAGAGAAAATGAATTAGAGTAACACATGGTTTTTTATGAATGTAGATTAAAATGAATGAAATTTTAATATTGAAAATGAATGGAATATTGTTCCCCCAATCTTGCCTATCAGAGTCTTCCCATATTTTAGACCTAAAAGAATATTTCAAGCATTTTGAATGTAGACAATTGGCCAAGAGGATCTTAGAAAACAATCAAATATTCATGTAGCAAACAAGGGGTGTAATAGAAGCAAACACTTTGCAGTCTACCTACATCATGTTTTAACACTTCAAAAATTATTATTCCTTTGGACAAATTTTAAAGGTTGGAAGATGGGTAACACTCAACACAGACTGTCATTCCTCCTATATTTATGGTGTTAAGGTGAAAAGTGAGAATCAAAGTATTGCACTTAGTTTCTATTCTCCTTGTTGGAGAACAACCTACCAGAATTTTCAGAATGACATTCAGAATAACAGAGTTGGGAGATCTTCTGTTGGAGATCTTCTGTTCAACTCTGCTCGATAGGAAACCCTATCTCTTTTTAAAAACCTCCAGTGATGGAACACACACAACATTTGGGCACAAGACATTCTACTGATCAATTGTTCTGTCAAGAACTTTCTCCTTATTTCTAGATTGGTTCTCTCCTTGATTAGTTTCCATCCATTGCTTCTTGTTCTGTCCTCAGGTGCGTTGGAGAATAGGTTTGTTCCACACGGAGTATATTGTCCTAAGTGAATTATGGCCTGTAACTAGTCATACTGCCTTTGAAATATCTTAGCTAGGAAGATATCTTCATTTCTTCTCTCTTGCTGGTTTTTAAATAAACTTCAGGTGCTAAATAATTCACAACAGAAAGCATGCAACACAGAAGTAATTCCCTAAACTGGAAAAAAGTGGCAATTCCCCTCATGGGTTTCTTGGAAACCTATGTTCTAGTTTCAGCTGTTACATACAATATTAATGTTGTTTTGTTGTTGCTGTATTTCTAAAGCTCCTGTAGTCAGGACAACTTTACGTGCTAGAGGCTATTTTTATTATTATAGTTTGTTGCACAGTCAGCCAGATGATTAGACTGGATTTGGCATTTTTATCCACCTGTGGAGATCTTCCCAAAGACCTGGGATAGGCAGATATTGCTTTTTGTTGGTGTCAAAGGTATTGTCGCAGAGAAGTGGTTTGCCATTGCTTCCTTCCTAGGGCTAAGAAAGAGTGACTGGTCCAATTATCCAGTTGGCTGTGTGCTTAAGACAGGGCTAGGATTCATGGTCTTCCAGTTTCTAGCCTGAGTCTTAACTACTACAAACTTAACTACAAACTGGCTCTTGGCTAAAGGCTTCTGAGTGAAGATAATAGGCCATTCCTACTCACTCAAGACTCCAACGTTTGTCTGTACAAGTTCTATGTAACCTTGTATATATCAACTTATTCTCCAGGTTGTTTTGTTTTGTTTTATTTTAGTTCAGTGGCAGTGATGTTTGGCTGCTGAGTTGTAGTGCTATAGTGTTCTATCAATTTGTTTCTCATAATGTTTAAATATGTGTTCAAACATCTAAACTCTCCCTTTGTATCATTACTCTATACTACCTTGAACCCAATATTTTTGACAATGATGGAGGCCAAAGTCAATACATAAATCAATACAATTTCAAAATGCTGAATGCTTGCCTCAGCTTTTTTTTCTCAGAGGGAGGAGTTAGTTGGATTTCAGAAGCTCAGGCAATATGAAACTGCTGGCTTGAATGTTAATGTTTATTATATTCCCAGGGTTTGTTACAGTGACACATTCTGGATTCACACAACACCTTGAAGCTAAGGATCAAGGCTGAATTTGCCTCGCATGCTAAGAAAAAATATAGTTAGCTAGCTTACAGTTCAATATGATGAGCAAAGATAGGCAGTTCATAATTTCATAGCAGTGATCCAAAGACATTTCTATGGGAAAAATGGAAATGCTTGTTCTGTGTCTCAAAAACATTTCTTGGAATTTTGCTGGAATTTCTCCCTGACAATTTGTGTCCAGGAAATGAAGCTGAGAATGAGAAAGGTGGCTTCAACTTATAAAGATGGTGAAATTTTTATCCCCATCATTTTTTCACTGCTTAAATTTTGTCCCCTCTCTAAGCTGACCTTCAAGTACAATCACTGGCTTCATCAATCACATTAAGCCACAGCTTTCCTAATGGTGTTTTATTAAGTCATAGTTGGCTGGATTTACACAATAGGATAAGTCATAAACCAGGTTTACAGACTGTCAAGACTGGGTTCACACAACGTGCTAAGCCAAAATAACAACAACAAATCCTGCTTGGTGAAATGTTCCCTGGACTTTATATTTATCAAAGAGCATCTTACTGTCTACTTGTACCATCAGTGAAAAAATCTTGTCTAAAACATGATTGGGATGAAATTTCAGCCTGAGATCCATAACACCAGGATCCTTATGCAAGATATTTTAGGGCATTTTTGTATGTTGATAGTGCTTTGCTCCTCTTCCCCTCTGGATTTTTTTTGTTTAGTCATCTACATGTTCAAACCATAAGAATCCATTACCAGAAGCAATAAAGTGTGAAATTATATTTGGAGTATGAAGAGGCCACCCGCATGCAAAGTTTACAAAAAGAAAACTTCAACTGGACTCCGTACGAATTTTGCCTGCATTGAATTTTGAGCCTTTCATTCCAACCTGAAAGTCCTTCAGGCTCATTTTTGAGCTTTTGAGGTTGTTTTCCCCTTGCTGGCATGTCTTTCACCCTTGGTACCAATCAGATTACCAACCCCTGTTACCCTCCCTTTTCATAGTAAAACTCTTCTTGAATTGGAATGTTGAACAGAGACAAATGTTGCCAAGATCGCCCACCAAGCCATTTTCATTTTAACTAGATGCCACTGTTAGAAAGAGGCTGACTCTTCTTCATGGTAGTAACCCATGCACATTTAACATGATTTGCTGCGAGCAACCAATAGACATCTTTCTTCACATAATCAAGAGAATTCATTCAATTGTGTTTAATTTTGTAATCCTGGGGTGTTTTGTCTCATGGGAGACAAAACACCCCAGCACCTACATTTCTGCCATGCTAATCAGTGAAGCTCTACTGCTTGATAGTTTCACATCAGAGAATGAATCTCCTTGGTTTCTACATTCCCTCCATTGCACAAGAGAGGGCCTTGGAATAAGTTATAGAGGCCATTAAGTGCAAAGTAGGGTTGAAGTAAAGATCTTGCTAACTTTCTTTGGGTAGGCTGGCATTAATACCACCTGCAACTGAAATCATTTGGTGACTTAACTATCTCCTCATCCAAACAAGGACTATACTCCAAAATAGCCCAGTATCATTTAGGTGAGACCAATCATGGATGGATTTACACAAAGCCAGAGAAATAAAGTTCTCAAGGTCAATCAAGATATTTTGGCTACCAAAGCAGAACCCCCCTAAACAATTTCTATAAAATGTTGTAAATTCCCCCTATGCCTGAGGAGAAAGGTTTTCGATCAGTGTGTGCTCTAACATATGCCGGTGAAACATGGACACTAACCTCACAATTGATACAAAAGCTACAAGTGGCACAGGGCCATGGAAAGATACATGCTCAGCATCACAAGACAAGATAGAAAGACCTGCACATGGATTAGAGAACAAATGAAAGTATACAATATCATCAAGAGAGTAAAATAATTGAAATGGAAATGGGCTGGCCACATAGCAAGAATAGCTGATGGCAGGTGGACCAAGGCAGTCATAGAATGGATCTCATTTGATAAAAAGCATCCACAAAAGAGACCTAAAACAAGATGGATGGGTGACATCAGCAAGTATGGCAAAAGAAAACTCAGGACCATATAGGTTGGAAACATGTGGAAGAGGCCTTCAACCTGCGGTGGATAGACAATGGCTGGAATGATGAAAATGCTTTAACAACAACATAAAATAAATAATATACATATCAATCATTCCTTGTCCTTTAGCTATACAAGTATTCTCAATTAATCAACTGAATTTGCTAATTTGTTCTTCTTAAAGGTGAGGCTAAGCCATGACTCTTCTTACTACCTGGGTGCCATTCAGGAAAAATGCCTCTCTTATTTATACTTCAGCTTATTGCTTCTTTTGTAGTTCATCAGTGATTAAAGACACTGGTGTATTGCTGGCCAGCTCTAACAGAATTAAAAGCATGCATTGGTTTTATTCAGGATCAATAAAAAGGAGAGGTTCTGATGCTTTTATTATCCATGGCCATTACTCATCATTGAGAAAGAGCCAAACTTGACTACCTCCTATGTGATCACTTACAATTTCTGTAGCCCTTGGGCTGATTACCAAGCCACCTCTCCTTATCCCTGATGAAAATCATAATTTAGGACACATCATTTTGTAGCAGTGTGCCAGATATGTAATACAGGCAAAAGAAAATATGTAAAACAAAAGAAAGAAAAGAAGAGAAAATTAATTATTATTTGCCAGAATTTGATTTGTTTTAGTTAATAAACTGATGCTTTAATTTAAGCTTCAACAGATTTTAGAAAATCAAACATACAAGGCACAAATACAAAAGAACAGCTTTAGAGTATGTATGTGTATGTATATATATATATGTACAGGTGAAACTCGAAAAATTAGAAAATCATGCAAAAGTTCATTTGTTTCAGTAATGCAACTTAAAAGGTGAATCTAATATATGAGATAGACTCATTACATGCAGAGCAAGATAGTTCAAGCCATGATTTGTAATAATTGTGATGATTATGGCTTACAGCTCATGAAACCCCAAATCCACAATCTCAGAAAATTAGAATATTCCATGCAATCAATAAAACAAGGATTGTACATAGAACAATATCGGACTTCTGAAAAGTGTATGCATGCATATGTACTCAGTACTCGGTTTGGGCCCCTTTTGCAGCAATTACTGCCTCAATGTGGCATGGCATGGAAGCTATCAGGCTGTGGGACTGCTGAAGTGTTATGGAAGACCAGGATGCTTCAATAGCAGCCTTCAGCTCTTCTGCATTGTTCAGTCTCATGTCTCTCATCTTTCTCTTGGCAATGCCTCATAGATTCTCTATGGGGTTCAGGTCAGGTGAGTTTGCTGGCCAATCAAGCACAGTAATCCCATGGTCATTGAACCAGGTTTTGGTGCTTTTGGCAGTGTGGGCAGGTGCCAAGTCCTGCTGGAAAATGAAATCAGCATCCCCACAAAGCTCGTCTGTGGAAGGAAGCATGAAGTGCTCCAAAATCTCCTGGTAGATGGCTGCATTGACCCTGGCCTTAATGAAGCACAGTGGACCAACACCAGCAGATGACATGGCTCCCCAAATCAACACAGACTGTGGAAACTTCACACTGGACTTCAAGCATCTTGCAGTGCGTGCCTCTCCATTCTTCCTCCAGACTCTGGGTCCTTGCTTTCCAAATGAGATGCAAAAGTTGCTCTCATCAGAAAAGAGGACTTTGGACCACTGAGCAACAGACCAGGTCTGTTTTTCTTTAGCCCAGGTAAGATGCTTCTGACGACATTTGAAGCCCATGTCCAGGATCCATCTGTGTGTGGTGGCTCTTGATGCACTGACTCCAGCCTCAGTCCACTCCTTGTGAAGGTCCCCAACACTTTTGAAAGGCCTTTTCCTGAGAATCCTCTCCAGGCTGTGGTCATCCCTGCTGCTTGTGCACCTTTTTCTTCCACACTTTTCCCTTCCACATAACTTACTATTAATGTGCTTTGATACAGCACTTTGGGAACATCCAGCTTCTTTTGCAATTACCTTTTGAGGCTTTCCCTCCTTATGGAGGGTGTCAATGATGGTTTTCTGCACAACTGTCAGGTCAGCAGTCTTTCCCATGATTGTGATTCCTACTGAACCAGACTGAGAGACCATTTAAAGGCTCAGGAACCCTTTGCAGCTGTTATGGCTTAATTAGTTGATTAGAGTGGGACACTTTGAGCCTAGAATATTGCACCTTTTCACAATATTCTAATTTTCTGAGATTGTGGATTTGGGGTTTTCATGAGCTGTAAGCCATAATCATCACAATTATGGCAAATCACGGCTTGAACTATCTTGCTTTGCATGTAATGAGTCTATCTCATATATTAGTTTCACCTTTTAAGTTGCATTACTGAAATAAATGAACTTTTGCATGATATTCTAATTTTTCGAGTTTCACCTATATATGTATGTGTGTGTGTGTGTGTGTGTGTGTGCATATGCACACACACAATTTTAGTGATGCTTTCCCCCTTCCCCTTCCATTATTTTTTCTAAATTGCTGAATAAATATTTACATTGAATCTTGAATATTGAAGGGTTTGGGCATGATCTGTTTGAGTCATTTAATCTATCTTTTTTTTTTACTTGATCCCATAAGTCTAGAAACTCTTTTTCCAAAATTTGCCTTGTTATGTGATGTGAAGGGAGACGTTCCTGCTTAGATTTGGTTACACATACCCTCTAATTTGGTTGCCACATACTGTAATTCTGGACACCTAATTTTTTTTATCATTGGGTGAATTTCTCTTTTCCAATGTTGTACCAAATTGTCCTTGCACCTATCACTATGTATTTCAGTAAATTATGATATTTTTATTCTGTATTTTCTGGAATTATACCTAAACATTTGTGATTGAATTTCAAATTTTATTTTTAGAACTTCTGAATATTTTGATGATTCCATTATGTTTGAGGTTTCTTCTATGACCACCACATGTTTAACAGATTTAACAGATAATTTAACAGATAATCAGAGTTGGAAGGGATCTTGTAGGTCATCTAGTCCAACCCTTACCCAAGAGGGAGACCCTACAGCATTTCTGACAAATGGCATCCAATCTCTTCTTGAAAGTCTCAAGTGATGGCGCTCCCACAACTTTCGAGGACAAGCTTTTCCATTCGTTGATTGTTCTCACTATCAGAAAGTTTCTCCTTATTTCCAGGTTAAATCTCTCTTGTTCAATTTCCATCCATTATTCCTTGTCTGGCCTACAGGGACTTTAGAAAATAGCTTGACCCCTTCCTCCCTGTGGCAGCCCCTCAAATATTGGAAGACCACTATCATGTCTCCCCTGGCCCTTCTCTTTACTAGACTAGCCAAGCCCAGTTCCTGTAACCTTTCTTTGTATGCCTTAGCCTCCAGTCCCCTAATCATCCTGGTTGCTCTTCTCTGTACTTTTTCTAGAGTCTCAACACCTTTTTTATAATGTGGTGAACAAAACTGGATGCAGTACTCTAGGTGTGGTCTTACTAAGGCTTTATAGAGTGGTATTAGTACCACTCTTGATCTTGATTGTATCCCTCTGTTAATGCAATTTAGGATTGCATTAGCTTTTTTGGCTGCTGCTGCACACTGCTGGCTCATATTTAGCTGGTTGTCCACTAAAACTCCAAGATCCCTCTCACAGTTACTGCTATTGAGCCTGGTTTCATCCAGTCTATATGTGTACTTTTGGTTTTTCTTGCCTAAGTGTAGGACTTTACTTTTCTCTACATTGAAATTCATTTTGTTAGATATGGCCCAGTGTTCTAGTCTGTCAAGATCCATCTGGATCTTGTAATAAAATGTTTCTTATTGTTGTGGCATTTCCAACACAATATATTCCTTGCTATAGTAATAGTATGGTATTAAAGTCAAGAACATCAGGAGAGCATTTGGGTTGCTCTCTGCCTTCTAGATGGACAATGGTTTAATTTGTTATACATCAGATTCTTTCTCTTGATTATAGTGCTAAAGGTCAAGAGCCAGGAGAGCTAAGCGTGAACAGCCAGAATTCAATGAAAAGTGTGAAATCAGCAGATTTGATTCAAAGGCCCAAATAATGAGGGCAGAGAAAAAGTTATCAAATCTGACAGCCTAATTCACTAACCTGAATGTGCTGTTTTCTCTTTGGCACTGAATTGTGGTGTGTGATTCTCTTTCTGAAAGGTTTCAACCATAAAGGATAAAAGAACCATTGTAAATATGTCAGCTGGATCAATGTCGGGCAAAGAAAAATTCCTCAAGGAAACAAGTATCTCAGTCTCTTCCATAAATATGTCATGTAGGTTGTTGAGTTTATCTAGATATACCTGTTTCCAAAGTGCAAATATCTTTGATTAGGACTCCTGCCATGTTGGTTATTCAATATGTTTTTGAACAGACTTGCTTTGGAAGTTATTTTGCGGTCATTATCATTAAGTGCGGTACCTTATGATTCTTGATGAATGTATTTTTTCTTTTTATGTACACGGAGAGCATATGCACCAAGACAAATTCCTTGTGTGTCAAATCACACTTGGCCAATAAAGAATTCATTCATTCATTCATTCATTCATTCATTCATTCATTCATTCATTCAGTCAGTCAGTCAGTCAGTCAGTCAGTCATAACTACCAGCACCTTTGTTTCTTTAGATTTATGTCTCAAATATAATTTTCTTCTTTATATTTCTGGTTGCACCAGAATTCAGTGGAATAGGGACAACTTCCCTCATCCCTTTCTACTATTTGGGATGATGTGTCTGTTATGTATGTAGGTTTGAATGTTATTGGTTTATTTGAACTGTTCTTGTAAAATGTCAAATGGTATTGGTTTAAATAGTGCGGGAAGAAACCCTGCACTCCCATTGGCTGGCAGCTATGGCTGCAGGCTGTAAGAGGCAGCCGTAGCCAAGCCAGGACGGGTCCATTCAAGCTGTAGTCACTGAATAAACTCTTTGCTGGAACTCCTCGGTCTGACTCTTCATGCAAACTTAACACTGGCGGCGAGGATGGGATTTCCCTGAAGAGACGGCTGCAAGAACAAACAGCGGCGCGAGATGGCTGCACTGAACACCCCCAGCACCGTTCGATCCGGCGGCGGAGACTGGGAATCGTATGCGGATCGTTTCCACTGTATCTGGAAGGGAAGATCTCGCCCGGCATCCCGAGAGACGGAAGAGGGCGGTCTTTCTCACGCACTGCGGTCGGCAGTCTTCAAAATGGCGAAGGCTTGGCGGAGCAAGCAGAGCTGAAGGTAATGGAATGGCCCGATTAGAAAGACTTTTAGAGCCCATTACGCCCCACAAGTATCGTGCCTCATTAAGAGACACGAATTTTACTGTCGGGATCAAGGGGATAGCGAGAATGTTAATGACTTCATGGCAAGTTTAAGGGACATTGGGGTGCTTGTGATTTACCAACTTAGAAGAGGCCATGCGTGATTGGTTTGTTTTAGGCCTAAAAGATAAGGTCTTACAAAGCAAACTATTAATGAAACCTAAGATCCGTATAAAGAGGCCATTGAAGAAGTTGTCTCAGCGGGAAGCCACCAAGTCCTCAGCAGCGGCCATGAAAAAGATTAACAAGGCCTCAAGCCAGGCCTCAAGCCATTCTGATGGGGAAAAATCCACAACAGCCCATTGCGAACAAATAGACTCTGATTCTGATGGCAGTGAGGGCAGGAGGGGATTTTAGACTCAGAATGGAGAAAAGAGAAAATACTCTGGGAAAAACAGGCAAGGATTCTATTGCAGAGGCTGTGGGGGGCACCCCGCACTGAATGCAAGTTCTTTGACTCCATTTGCCTACGTTGTGAGAAACAGGGTCACATAGCCAGAGTCTGCAAATCATCAGAACTCCACCGATTAGGAAAAACTTCCTGATAAAGACTTTAAGCCCAACAATTTCCTTGAAAAGATGGGCGAAATTTAGAAGCCATGGCAAGAATGAAACTCACCAAACAATCACTATTGGTCATTCTTCACCATTAAAAGCAAAAAAGTACGTGAAGGTGTTTATTGAAGGAGGCCTTGCCAAATGGAAGTGGACTCAGGCTCTTATTTATCTATGGTGTCATGGGACACTATCCACAGACTCTTTCCCAAAATTCAGAAGAAGCATTTCCAGAAGCAAGCACTGACTCTCAAAGACTACCAAGGGAACAAGATTCCAGTAGTTGGAGCAAGAGATTTCAATGTGCAGTTTAAAGGCCACACCAAACGTTTGCCCTTGACCATCGTGGACAAGGATCGCCCAAGTTGCTGGGACTTGAGTGGTTCAAGCCACTAGGCATTGAGGTGACTGGCATCCATCATGTGAGCAGCTCTGAATGGGAGGAGTCCTTGAAGTCTGAGTTTCCAGAGGTCTTCAGCGAAGGACTGGGCAAGTATATGGGGACCCTATTGCTTTCAGCCTAGACCCAAGGTGCCCCAATTCGTTTAAAGCCCAGGAGGGTTCCATTTGCTTTAAAAGAAAAAAATTGATGCACAATTAGATAAGCTCATTGCTCAAGGGGTTTTAGAGCCTACTGACCACTCAAGATGGGAGACACCCATAGTCACACCAGTCAAGGCTGATGGGTCAGTGAGAATCTGTGGTGACTATAAGGGGACACTTAACCATGCGCTGCAGCAGAGCGCATACCCAGTACCAGTTGTGCATCATCTGCTCCATTCCCTTGGCAGGGGTACAGTATTTGCTAAACTGGACTTGGCTCAGGCATATCAACAATTAACAGTTGATGATGCCACTGCAGAGGCACAAACAATTGTGACTCATAGAGGTGCCTTCAAATGTAAAAGACTACAATTTGGAGTAAGCGTGGCACCTGGCATTTTTCAAAGCCTTATGGAAAGAATGTTGCAAGGACTGCCAGGGGTAGTGCCTTATTTTGATGATGTGTTAATCTCTGCTGAAAATGACACTCAGCTTCAAGAGAGACTCAGAGAAGTCCTTACCAGATTCAGAAAAGCGGGTTTAAAAGTCAAGGAAGACAAATGTACACTCAAAACAGACAGAGTTGAGTTCCTGGGGTACATGATTGACAAGCATGGCATCCACCCTACTGATGCCAAGGTTAAAGCAATCAAGGAAGCCCCTAAACCTAGATGCAAGACAGATTTGCAAGCCTTCCTTGGACTTATTAACTTTTACCACATGTTTCTACCTCACAAAGCATCTATTGCTAAGCTTCCAGTCCATGCTGCTGAGATTGCCAGAGAGACTGCCAAAGATGCTGTGTTGGCACCTGTTATGGGCTGGATTAAGAAAGGTTGGCCTCTTCAAGATCTACCTCACCTTGCCCAACCTTTTAAGTCCAGGCAAACTGAATTATCTGTATTAAGAGGATGTATTTTGTGGGGTAACAGGGTGGTTATTCCTGCAAAACTGCAAAGGGAGGTTTTGGAAATGTTACATGAGGGTCATCCTGGGATTGTAAGGATGAAAGGTTTGGCCAGGAGTTATGTATGGTGGCCAGGTATTGACAAAATGGTTGAAAACTGGGTAGCCTCTTGTCCCAATTGCCAGGTAGTCAGGCCTGCTCCACCTCACGCCCCCACACAGGAATGGGAATGTCCTAGGGGCCCATGGTCTAGAATCCACATTGATTTTGCAGGCCCTACAAGAGGGCACACTTTTCTAGTTATAGTAGATGCATATTCCAAATGGCTAGAGTTAATTCCCATGACATCCACTACAACTGAGGCTGTCATCAAGCAGCTCAGAAAATTGTTTGTAACCCATGGGTTACCAGATGTCCTTGTTTCTGACAATGGCCCTCAATTCACATCTAACATTTTGAATCCTTTCTAGCTCAAAAGGGTATCAGACATGCCCTCTACTTGCCCCTGGGCACCCTTGAGCCAATGGCGGGCTGAACGCAGGTACGCTTTACCAAAGAGAAGCTTCAGCAGCTGGGTCCTGGGGATATCACTGAGAAGCTTGAAAAACTTCTTAGTGTTCAACACATCCTCTAGCCCATCAAATAACTTGTCCCCAGCAGAGTTGTTGATGGGTAGGAAACTTAGGTCTTCCCTTGACCGCCTTCATCCCACTTACGCACCCAACGCACCACTGGATTCCACTTCCAAAGTTCGTTCTTTTAGTGTGGGAGATTCTGTATATGCTAAGAACCTTATAGGTGAACCTTTGTGGATTCCTGCTGAGTAACTCACATCACTGGCCCTTGTTCTTACAGGGTACAAACAGAGGATGGCCTCCTCTGGAGCAGGCACATTGACCAACTTAGATCCAGGTTCCCTCAGGAACATCGCCCCTGTCTCTCTCTGGGTCCCTCACCTAATGTCTCTTCTAGGGGAAGGGGGGAACAGGAGGAAAACCAGCAAACAGGAATCAACCCCAGGTGTAACGAGCCATTGAGACAGGAACCATCCCGAACCCTGTCACAAAGCCAAGATCCATCCTTAGAAGTGGAAGATTGCACATCACTACCTGACTTGGGTGCTGACATTGGAATGGAGATGGGTTGGGAGGAGAGACCAGATTCTAACAGTCTAACAGGGTCTCCTTTCACAGGAGTCCCAACAGGAAATGTCAGCAGACACATTTCCCCTCTCACTGGGTGAGAACGTTAAAGCTTCTGAACCCACTAAGGTCTCAACGTACACATAAGAGCCCCACCTATTTAAAGGAATACATTAGATAGGTTGGGGTTTGGTATGGACTGAACCTAGTGGGGAGGGGTGTTATGTATGTAGGTTTGAATGTTATTGGTTTATTTGAACTGTTCTTGTAAAATGTCAAATGGTATTGGTTTAAATAGTGCGGGAAGAAACCCTGCACTCCCATTGGCTGGCAGCTACGGCTGCAGGCTATAAGAGGCAGCCATAGCCAAGCCAGGACGGGTCCATTCAAGCTGTAGTCACTGAATAAACTCTTTGCTGGAACTCCTCGCGTCTGACTCTTCATGCAAACTTAACAGTGTCCAACTCTCCTTTCAATCTAATTGCAATTCAAATAAGAAATACATCTCTTTACATTGTATATCAGCCAATCTGTTTTTTGGAATTAATATCAAACATAAGCTTCAGTCACACCTGACATCCTATGGTACTACATACTTATGATATATCTGAGAAATGCTAGGGCTGTTCTGAATGTAAGGCTCAAATATTAATTTGAAACTTATTTCAACTGATTTGATTCAACTTTTTGAACATTGATAATTATGCATGTTTAAAACCGTGATATTTTTTTGAGAGGGGGCAAAAGAGGACAAATAACGATACACACATTGCACAAATGCCACAATATAACATACTTGTATGAGATGTACTGACACAAATATATAATGACAATATCTGTGTGATTATGCCATTGTACAAATATTTTCATTTGGATATTATTGTAATCTACTGCAGACTTTACAAGCCATTTTTTTCTTAATCACCTTGGAAAATAAAATAGAGTCAGAGCAGTAAACTTATTGGACTCAAATTTTTGAATTAGCAGTGTTAGAATTGGATTGAACTGACAATCTGAAGTAACTTGGCAAACCAGATTGAGTTGACTGGGGCCAACCTGCCCATTCTATTTTACTAACTGATAGGTAAAGATAAGTGAGAATGAGGGTGAGAAGAGGAAGAGGAGGAAGAGGAACAAGAAGGAACAGAAGCAGGAGTTGTTTCCATATGCAAGTTGTGTTTCTGTTTGATTCTCAAGTTTATCTCAGGGGCCTATCGTTTAAAGTCGCATTCATACATAATATATAATCAAGCAAAGACTATTTCATAGCAAAAGAATCAGCCAAGTTATTCAAGTGCTTGAAAATTCTTACAATTTTAATTAATCAGAAACTTAATGTTTAATGACTACCTTGTTAATTTAATAAACCTGTTTAGCTACTAATTGACATGTAATGGAACAGCGGCAGCAGTTTTATGAGAAGATGTAAAAAGTACCAACTGGTGCTACAAAAGCTTGCTTGTTGTTTTTTTTCCCTTCAACAATTCTGAGGAACAATTCATGGCAATCTGTCTCATCTTGTGAAGGATTTGTAAAAGGGGCTGTCATGGAGAGGTTGTCCTTTTATACACAACTCACAATTGTTGCTCCCCCTTTAACAGTAGGAATGGTGATGTTATGAAAAACAACATTATTAGACCTATAACTCAAATAATAAAAGTTGCTGTTGGATGTAGGTATTGTGTTGGTTAGGTGTTGAACAATGTTGTCCTCCAGGTGATAATTGTGGAAAAGGAACAGATGAAGGTTTGTTATGGGGATAACTCCAAAGCTTTATCCAAGCCATTGAAATGTGAATATTATTTACTACCAGAACAAAGTTTTAAAAAGTCTTCACAGTCCACTGATTCAAACTGCAGTTTCCTTCCATTTTTCTCTCCTTCTATTTTACTTTGCTTCTTAACTGACTTCTTAGATGGCTTTTACATATAACCTTTTATGCTTTTTATTCATTATACTTCTATGGTTCTTTTCAGTGATTTTAATCCGATCTACTTATGCCAGTCTATGACTGTAATAGAAATAGACGTGGCTTGATTTCTTAGGGAAGGCCATCAATAGAACAGCAAGTAAAATCATAGCTAACATTCACCCTCTTGAGATAATAATGCTGTTTGTTACAGGTTTGTTCTCCAATGATTTATCACATTGACCTGGGCAACAACAGATCCAGTACAGGTTTCTGTAAATTATATCTCCCTCTATTGTTCATGGGAGAGATACTCTTCATATGGGTCACCTGATGAGACCTGTCCAGTATGGTTAAACAGCTCTCATCTTCTTCAGAGCACACAATTATTATTACCTTCAGCATCTCCTCATATCTGGATACAAAAGCATCTCAGAACGGACCGAGAGACTCCAGCATGGTCCGTTGTAGCCCAGTGTCACGATCAGCCAGTAAAACCAAATGCTGTTTTTATTTTTATCAAAACACGAGTGAAGCCATTTTAATTAAATGAAAACTGTTGTTTAATACATGTCCTTGTTTCTATATAATGGAAAAGTTTCCATCTTTTCTTGCTTGCTTTGACCTTACTGAACGTATCATCCATATGACGTTCTTTTTCTCCCTCAGATATCACAGCCATCAAATAAAATATCAGAAATAGTTAGGGGTTCAGTGGACACACTGTTGAAATACTATTTTAGCAGGAGGGGCATCTCTGTTGTCTGAAATGATATTTCTGAAAAGACCTTGAGTCTGAAAAGGCAGCTAATAAAGATAAAATTCAGGAAGTTGGTCCAATGCCAAGCCTTTTTCTCCAGCAAAGATGGTATGGAGAGATATTGTAAACTGTTACTCTGTAGTCAAAAATTCTATTGTGTGACTGTGTAAAACATTAGTTTTGTGTAAAAGAGAGCATTGGCTCAGCAGTTATCAAATACACAGCGATTTGGAAGCACACTGTCAAATTTCTGTTGGAATACATATCATTCCAAGGTCACTGTTATTAGGCACACAGTATTTTATTTTGAAATTCTCTGAGGCTAAAATATGTTTTTTTTACTAAATGCATCTTTATTGCAGATTAAGACCAGCAAAACAATATCGACCAGCCAATTTATTAATTTATTTTAATTTCCATGTCTCTCAACCTTTGGTGGCTTATAATTAAAAAGAAAAATAACAAATATCAAAAGAAAAACACAGGCTACTGAAAGACAACATATTACCCATAGAAAAGCAAAACACGGGGCACAACAACCATCCTATTTTTAAGACCTGACAGAATAAAATGATAGAACAGGATGGCGTAGTACACACACAACGAAATCAAAGCTCCTAATGATGTTGCTTACCAACTTTATCTGCTAAGCAATTAGAATTAGAGGAATAACAAGCTCTCCTTGGAAAGTTTGGCATCTGTGGGTGGGCTTTAGAAAATAATCCCTCAGGGGCTCTCCAGAGCTGTAAATACATTGCTCAGCTTGTTCCATGTTAACAGCCACGATGATGCAGTAGTGGTTAGAATGCAGTATTGAAGGCTAACTCTGCATTCCTATTACCTGTTAAGTTTGCATGAAAAGACAGACGCGGAGTGCTTCAAGCTCTTAGTTTATTAGTGACTACAGCTCAGAACGGACCCAATTTGGCTGGGCTGAGGCTGCTACTTATAGCCAGCAGCCGCAGTTGCCAGCCAATCAGAGTGCAGGGTTTTCCCGCACTTTTTAAACCAATCATTTCTTACATTTTACAAGAACAGTTCAAACTAAACCAATGACTTTAAACCTGCATACATAACACCCCTCCCCAATGGTTCACTCCATACTCAAACCCCAACCTATCTAATGTATTCTTTTAAATAGGTGGGGCTCTCACGTGTACGTTGAGACCTACATGGTTCAGATGTTTTAAGGTTCTCACCTTGTGAGAGAGGAAATGTGTCTGCTGACATTTCCTTACTTGGACTTGTAGCAATGGTAGAACCTGTTTGGTTACTACAACCTGGTCTCTCCTCCCAATCCATCTCCAACCCAATGTCAGCACCTAAATCAGGTAGTGATGTGCAATCTTCCATTTGTGAAAATGGTTGTTGGTATTGTGACAGGTTTTGGGATGGTTCCTGTCGTGTTAGCTCGTTACACATGGGGTTGATTCTTACTTGCTGATTACTCTCATAATCCTCCCCTTCCCCTAGAAGAGGCAGTAGGTATGGGAACCAGAGAGGAGCAAAGCGATGCTCCTGAGCCAATCTGGATCTTAACTGATCAATGTGCCTGCTCCAGAGGACACCATCCTCCATTTGTACCCTGTAAGACCTGGGGCCTGTGATTTGGGTTATCTCAGCAGGAATCCATAATGGTTCACCCATGAGGTTCTTAGCATAAACAGAATCACCCACAGTGAAAGTGCGAATTTTACTAGTGGAATCTAGTGGTGCGTTGGGTGCGTAAGTGGGATGGAGGCAGTCAAGGGGAGACCTGAGTTTCCTACCCATCAACAATTCAGCTGGGGTTAAATTAGTTGAGGGGTTGGGAGTGATATGCTGAACATTGAGAAGTTTTCCAACTTCTCAGTGATATCCCCTGGACCCAATTGCTGAAGTTTTTCTTTGGTAAATTGTACCATACGTTCAACCCAGCCATTAGCCGAAGGATGCCCAGGGGCTGTCAGGGCATGCCTGATACCCTGTCGTGCTAGATATTATTCAAAAAGGTTGGATGTAAATTGAGGGCCATTGTCAGAAACAAGCACATCAGGTAACCCATGAGTTACAAAAAGCTTTTTAAGCTGTTTGATGACAGCTTCAGTTGCGGTGGATGCCATAGGGATAACCTCCAGCCATTTGGAATATGCATCAACTATAATAAGGAAACTGTGCCCTCTTGTAGGGCCAGCAAAATCAATGTGAATCCTGGACCATGGGCCCCTAGGACATTCCCATTCCTGTTTGGGGCGAGAGGTGGGGCAGGCCTGACTACCTGACAGTTGGGACAAGATGCAACCCAGTTTTCAACCATTTTGTCAATACCTGGCCACCATACATAACTCCTGGCCAATCCCTTCATTCTGACAATTCCTGGATGACCCTCATGTAACATTTCCAAAACCTCTTTTTGTAGTTTTGCAGGAATAACCACCCTGTTACCCCACAAAATACATCCCCTTAATACAGATAATTCAGTTTGCCTGGATTTAAAAGGTTGGCGAGTTGAGGTAGATCTTGAAGTGGCCAACCTTTCTTAATCCAGCCTATGACAGGAGCCAATAAAGTGTCTTTGGCAGTCTCTCTGGCAATTTGAGCAGCATGTACTGGAAGTTTGGCAACAGTTTCTAGAAAAAAGGTGTGAGTCTCAGGAACAGGGTCCTCAATGTGTGAAGGAAGTGGGCAGTGACTCAAAGCATCTGCATGCCCAATGTCTTTACCAGGTCTGTGGATCAGTTTGTATGAATAAGCAGCAAGAAATTCAGTCCATCTCAGTATTCTTGGTGACAGGATCATGGGTGTTATGTTTGAATGTCATTGGTTTAGTTTGAATTGTTCTTGTAAAATGTCAAATATGATTGGTTTGAAAAGTGCGGGAAAACCCTGCACTCTGATTGGCTGGCAACTGCGGCTGCTGGCTATAAGTAGCAGCCATAGCCCAGCCAAGGGGGGTCCATTCGAGCTGTAGTCACTAATAAACTCTTCACTGAAGCTCTTCGCGTCTGACTCTTCATGCAAACTTAACAGTGGGCGTTGGTTTGTCCCCTGCCAGAATGCCTAAAAGAGGTTTGTGATCTGTGACAACAGTAAATGTTCTCCCATATAAATACTCATGGAATTTCTTAACAGCTGCAACAATTGCCAAGGCTTCCTTGTCCAGTTGGCTGTAGTTCCTCTCTGCTTTAGTCAAGGTGTGAGAGTAAAATGCAATAGGAGCTTCCCTCCGCTGGGAAGCATGTGGCTCAAAACCCCCCCACTCCAAAAGGGAGGCATCACAAGTCAGAACAACAGGAAAGTTCTCAGAGAACTGTATCAGCACAGCATCAGATGTGATTAATCTCTTGATATTGTTAAATGCAGCTTGTTCCTTCCTCCCCCAGACCCAAACAGATTTTTTGTCCAGCAACCTATGTAGGGGTTCTGCAATGGTTGCCTTCTGAGGTAGAAACATATGATAGAAGTTAATGAGTCCCAAGAATGCTTGCAAATCTGTTTTGCATTTTGGCCTGGGGCCTTCTTTGATTGCCTGAACCTTTGCCTCTGTGGGGTGGATGCCATGTTTATCAATCATGTAACCCAAGAATTCCACTTTATCTGTTCTAAGTGTGCATTTTTCTCCTTTGACTTTTAACCCCACTTTTTTGAATCTAGTTAAGACTTCCCTGAGTCTCTCATGTAATTGAGTGTCATTTTCAGCAGAAATTAAAACATCATCAAAATAGGGCACCACCTCTGGCAACCCTTGTAACATTCTTTCCATAAGGCTTTGGAAGATGCCTGGTGCCACGCTTACTCCAAATTGCAATCTTTTGCATTTGAAGGCACCTCTATGGGTCACAATGGTTTGGGCTTCAGCAGTGGCATCATCAACTGTTAATTGTTGATATGCCTGTGCCAGGTCCAACTTGGCAAAAACTGTGCCCCCTCCAAGAAAATGTAATAAATGATGCACTACTGGAACTGGATATGTGCTCTGTTGTAGCGCATGGTTCAATGTCCCCTTGTAGTCTCTGTAGATTCTCACAGACCCATCAGCCTTGACTGGTGTGACTATGGGTGTCTCCCACCTGGAGTGATCAGTGGGCTCTAAAACCCCTTGGGCTATTAGTTTATCTAATTGTGCATCAATTTTTTTCCTTTAAGGCAAATGAGACCCTTCTGGGTTTTAAACGGATTGGTTGTACCTTGGGATCTAGGTTAAATGTGATAGGGGTCCCCAAGTACTTGCCCAATCCTTCACTGAAGACCTCTGGAAACTCAGACTTCAAGGCCTCTTCCCACTCAGTGTTGCTCACGTGATTGATGCCAGTCACCTTGATGCCCAACGGGTTGAACCACTCAAGGCCCAGCAGACTTGGGCAGTCCTTGTCCACGATGGTCAGACGTAGGCGTTTGGTGTGGGCTTTGAACTTCACATTGAATTCTCTTGTTCCAACTACTGGAATCTTGTTCCCTTGGTAGTCTTTAAGAGTCAATGCTTGCTTCTTGAAGTGCTTCTTCTAGATGTTGGGAAGAAGTCTGTGAATAGTGTCCCATGACACCATAGATAGGTATGAGCCTGAGTCCACTTCCATTTGGCAAGGCCTTCCTTCAATAAGTACCTTGACATGCACTTTTCTGCTTCTTAAAGGTGATGAATGAACAATAGTTACTGTTTGATGAGTTTCATTCTTCCCATTTGCTTTTTCTCACTGAGATTGTTGGGCTTGAATTCTTTGTCTTTGCTTGTAGCAAACTTTCTTCTGTTGGGTGGAGTTCTGGATGATTTGCAGACTCTTGCTAGGTGTCCTCTTTTATCACAACGGAGGCAAATGGTGTTTAAAAACTTGCATTCAGTGCGGGGGTGGCTCCCCCCACAACCTCTGCAGTAGAAATCTTGCCTCTTTCTTCCCAGGTCTTTTTTTTTCCGCTCCATTCTGAGTCTGTAAATTCCTTCCTCCACCTCACTACAGTCTGACTCAGAATCTATTTGCTCACAATGAGTTGTTGTGGACTTTTCCACATCAGGATGGCTTGTGGCCTTGTTGATTTTCTTCATGGCTGCTGCTGAGGACTTGGTAGCTTCTGCTGAAGAGGCTTCTTCTATGGCTTCCTTCAGCGTGATCTTAGGTTTCAGTAATAACTTGCTCTGAAGCACCTTGTCTTTAAGGCCCAGAACAAATCGATCACGCATGGCCTCTTCTAAATTGTTAAATTCGCATGCACCCCAATGTCTCTTAAACTTGCCACGATCGTTTACGTTTTCGCTTTCCCCTTGATCACGCGGTAAAACTCGTGTCTCTTAATGAGGCACGATGCTTGTGGCGCGTAATGGGCTCTTAACAGTTTTTCTAAGTCAGGCCAGTCCATTACCTTCACGTCTGCAGCTCCCGCCAATGCCTTTGCCATCTTGAAAACTGCCGGACCGCAGCGCGTGAGAAAGACCGCCCTCTTCCGCTTCTCGGAAATGTTGGCAAGATCGTTTCCCTCCAGATACATTTGGAAACGATCTGCATACAACTCCCAGTCTTCTGCCATCCGATCGAACGGGGCTGGGGGGGTATTCAGTGCAGCCATCTCACTCTCCTTCTGTTCCGTGTTGCCATCTTCTTCAGGGGAATCCCACCTTCGTTGCCAGTGTTAAGTTTGCACGAAGAGACAGACGCGGAGTGCTTCAAGCTCTTAGTTTATTAGTGACTACAGCTCAGAACGGACCCAATTTGGCTGGGCTGAGGCTGCTACTTATAGCCAGCAGCCGCAGTTGCCAGCCAATCAGAGTGCAGGGTTTTCCCGCAGTTTTTAAACCAATCATTTCCAACATTTTACAAGAACAGTTCAAACTAAACCAATGACTTCAAACCTACATACATAACATTACCTGGAGTTCGATCCTGACTGGCTCAGCCTTCCATCCTTCTGAGGTTAGTAAAATGAGGACCCAGATTGTTGGGGGCAATAGGCTGACTCTGTAAACTGCTTAGAGAGAGTTGTAAAACACTGTGAAATGGTATATAAATCTAAGTGCTATTGCTAAGTGCTATTGCTATTTTATATGTTAAGGTTAAATGTTTTGGTCTAACTACATACAAGATTAGAGTCTGCAAATATTCAAGGAGTGATGGAAAGATGATTTGACTAAATTTCTAAAGTGTGCTCAAATTAGCAAGCCAATTCAAATTTTCAAATGGAATCAAATGCTTCTAAATGTCTTTGGAGATGTGTGTCCCAGGATAAAAAGACTGTCATGCCCCTGTTGGAATCTGATTCTGAGTGAGAGGTCAAGCAGCTGACAGGGAGTGGGAGTGTGGCTCCAGTGGCTGTGGAGGAAATTGGGGAAGGGCACAGTCCGGCTGTGCATTCAGAGGAAGACCCAGGCCCACCTCCTCTTCATCCTAGGGCACACAAGGAGGAACAGAGAAGGGAGCAACATGAGTTACGGGGGTTATGGGGAAGAAAAGGGCCCTAATTCCCTTCATTAGCTGCAGCTGGGAAAATGGGATTTAAAAAGGGTGTTTGCACACAGCACCTTGCTAGAAGCAAAGCGTGCATTATCTTTGTTTGTCAAGTCTTATCTGGGTTCTGGCGGCCTCCCAACTGTGTGTTTCATTATCTTTTGAAGTCTGCAATTCCTTATCCTGCCCTGTCTCGTTAATTGCTGCAGCGTGGTTTCTGTTGGTTTTTATTTATAATTTATATGTACTTTGGGTTTGGACTGAATCTTCCCTTTAAAGACAGATCTTGGGAGAGTTTTTTCTCCAGCCGATGATAACTGGACATTGAGGGCCAAATTGGAGGAATTAAAGGGACTTTACCTACTTTTGTGACTTTGTTGCTTTTGTGCCACGCCCCGGGTCATCACAAAGACTCAGCAGCAACAGTCTTAGCAGCTTTGCAGCTACAGGATATACTGGTAGTCCTTGATTTACAAGAGTTCATTTAGTGACTGTTCGAAGTTACAACAGGACTGAAAAAGTGACTTATGATCGTTTTTCACACTCATGACATTGCAGCATCATGAGGTCATGAGATCAAAATTCAGATGTTTGGTAACTGACTCATATTATGATGGTTGCATTATCCCGGCATAATGTGATCCCCCTTTGCGATCTTCTGACAAGCAAAGTCAATGGGGAAGGAAGGCAGATTCACTTAGCAACCATGTTACTAACTAAACAATGGCAGTGATTCACTTAACAACTGTGGCAAGAGAGGTTGTAAAATGGGGCAAAATGTACTTAACCACTGTCTCACTTACCAACAGAAATTCTGAGCTCAATTGTGGTCATAAGTCAAGGACTACCTATACTACAAAACTCCTAAAGAATTCAAAAGCTATGAGAATGGAATAAGAAAAATTGGGGAGACACATTTGGCACTGGTTGTAAATTAACAGGAAACCTTTCATTGCATTTTGAACTATGACTAATTATTATTATCACAAGTTGTGTGTGTGTGTATATGTTTGTGTGTGTAATATATGTGTGTGTGTGTGTGTGTGTGTATAAGCTTATGTGCATTAATATCTGATCAATAGAAGTAAAAATGAAAGGAGAAGTGAAACTCTTTCTAACAGATTTGTTAGAGAAGAATAGGTCGGCCTTTTGGTATTCTCTACTCTGTTTACAGATGTTGCCAGGTACAGATGCTCTTATCTTGCCAATTTACGTACTCCATCTGTTTCAGCCTGGAACTAATGGAAGCATTTTCATAATGAAAGCAAGAATGAAATAAATACATTTTCCCATCACTCCACTGTGTTATTTCCAACTCTGCCCTGTACAAACATAATGGTGTGATTTGCAGAATTGCTGAAATAATAAGCTACACACTGTTGCCAGCATTGGAAGGCCTTTCTGCACCCCTTTAATTTGTCATTAATAGTCAGATAAGACATGATTGTATTCATAGTCCTCCCATACCCCTCCTAAGTTATGGTGATTCCTTGAAAAAACTTTGCATCAGAGAAAGTCCTTTCCTGATAGTTTTCCTGGTTAATTAAACATGATCTGCTTTCATTGGTTTTTGATCACTTTGGTTTGAGATTCTCTTTTGCCTCTTGCCCCTTACATATGTTTTATCACTGGGGTGGAGGAACAATGGCATAACTATAATGCCTTAAAGTTTTTGACTTTGTTTCTGCATTTCTACTGACAAAAGCAGAGATTGTAAAAACTTTCCCCAATTTAAACTGAGAATTTAGGCTGATCAAGAGGAAGGAAATCTACTATTCTTCAAAGAAGAACTATTGGATGTAATAAAAGATGAAATTATGTAGTTGTTGCAAAGATTCTAGGTAATGTATTGTGTGTTGGCATTTGTAAGAAGAACAGGAATTATACCAAAGTATGTGCTATTTACCCTACCTATTGATTTGAATGTACAGGTGAAACTCGAAAAATTAGAATATCATGCAAAAGTTCATTTATTTCAGTAATGCAACTTAAAAGGTGAAACTAATATATGAGATAGACTCATTACATGCAAAGCAAGATAGTTCAAGCCGTGATTTGTCATAATTGAGATGATTATGGCTTACAGCTCATGAAAACCCCAAATCCACAATCTCAGAAAATTAGAATATTGTGAAAAGGTGGCTCAGGCTGTTAAATGCCTGCACTTAAGATCCAGCTGTCTACAATTATTGTAGGCTCGAATCCCACCAGGCTCAAGGTTGACTCAGCCTTCCATCCTCTCGGGGTAGGTAAATTGAGGACCCAAGATTGTTGGGGGCAATAAGCTGACTTTGTAAAAATGCCGCTTAGTAATAAGCAGGCATATACAATGGAATGAAGGCTATTGCTGAGCACACTGGGTTGTATCCCAAAAAATTGTAAGCCGCCTGAGTCTTGGAGGGCGGCATATAAATGTAATTAAAATAAATAAATAAAAATAAAAGGTGCAATATTCTAGGCTCAAAGTGTCCCACTCTAATCAACTAATTAAGCCATAACAGCTGCAAAGGGTTCCTGAGCCTTTAAATGGTCTCTCAGTCTGGTTCAGTAGGAATCACAGTCATGGGAAAGACTGCTGACCTGACAGTTGTTCAGAAAACCATCATTGACACCCTCCATAAGGAGGGAAAGCCTCAAAAGGTAATTGCAAAAGAAGTTGGATGTTCCCAAAGTGCTGTATCAAAGCACATTAATAGTAAGTTATGTGGAAGGGAAAAGTGTGGAAGAAAAAGGTGCACAAGCAGCAGGGATGACCACAGCCTGGAGAGGATTCTCAGGAAAAGGCCTTTCAAAAGTGTTGGGGACCTTCACAAGGAGTGGACTGAGGCTGGAGTCAGTGCATCAAGAGCCACCACACACAGATGGATCCTGGACATGGGCTTCAAATGTCGTATTCCTCTTGTCAAGCCGCTCCTGAACAACAAACAACGTCAGAAGCATCTTACCTGGGCTAAAGAAAAACAGACCTGGTCTGTTGCTCAGTGGTCCAAAGTCCTCTTTTCTGATGAGAGCAACTTTTGCATCTCATTTGGAAACCAAGGACCCAGAGTCTGGAGGAAGAATGGAGAGGCACGCACTGCAAGATGCTTGAAGTCCAGTGTGAAGTTTCCACAGTCTGTGTTGATTTGGGGAGCCATGTCATCTGCTGGTGTTGATCCAGTGTGCTTCATTAAGTCCAGAGTCAATGTAGCTGTCTATCAGGAGATTTTGGAGTGCTTCATGCTTCCTTCCACAGACGAGCTTTATGGGGATGCTGATTTCATTTTCCAGCAGGACTTGGCACCTGCCCACACTGCCAAAAGCACCAAAACCTGGTTCAATGACCATGGGATTACTGTGCTTGATTGGCCAGCAAACTCGCCTGACCTGAACCCCATAGAGAATCTATGAGGCATTGCCAAGAGAAAGATGAGAGACATGAGACCGAACAATGCAGAAGAGCTGGAGGCCGCTGTTGAAGCATCCTGGTCTTCCATAACACCTCAGCAGTGCCACAGCCTGATAGTTTCCATGCCACACCGGACTGAGGCAGTAATTGCTGCAAAAGGGGCCCAAACCAAGTACTGAGTACTTATGCATGCTTATACTTTTCAGAGGTCCAATATTGTTCTATGTACAATCCTTGTTTTATTGATTGCATGGAATATTCTAATTTTCTGAGATTGTGGATTTGGGGTTTTCATGAGCTGTAAGCCATAATCATCACAATTATGGCAAATCACGGCTTGAACTATCTTGTTTTGCATGTAATGAGTCTATCTCATATATTAGTTTCACCTTTTAAGTTGCATTACTGAAACAAATGAACTTTTGCACGATATTCTAATTTTTCGAGTTTCACCTGTATCTATTCTTTGACTTTCAGAATTGTTAACTGTTCTTACTTTTCTCTCCGCCCCGTTACATTCTTCTTTAATGTCCTTGGGCCATTTTCCAAGGTACTTGACTTCCCTCCTGAGTATAAATAAATTATTTTAGAAATGGAAAGTGTTTTTAGCTGAAAAGAGGGAATAGAAAATGGTCCCAATATAGTTGCACTGTCACACACACACACCTTTTTGCTTTGTTTATTTATTCACTGGGACAGCTAACAACAGTTGTTTAAAATAGCATAAGTGCTATTACACAGGTCATTTCTGCCTATGGAAATTATTCAGAAATAACACTTTGGACTTCAAGCATTTATAGCACCTCAAGCAAATGCAACACCTTTCTATTCATTAATTGTCTCTCCACGCACCCCCCCCCCCGGCTTCTTCACTAGCTGGAAAACAAAAGGAGGTATTGCTTTAAGAGTCAACATGTCTTTTTGCAAACTTGTGCAGAAACATGAAAACAAACCAAAGAACTTTTAATAAGTAACACAGAGGCGTGATGCTCATATATAAATTAGTTTGAAATGTTTCTTCTAAATCAGCCTTTTTCAAACTTAGCAACTGTAAGATTTGGGAGACTTCCAGGATTCTGGAACTTTCAACTCCTAGGTGTCTGGAACTTTTGACTCCTAGGACACCCCAGCCAGCAGGATGGTGGTGGTGATGGTGTTAGCCTTGTGAGGTAATCCAGAACAGGAGCATGCCCAGAAGTACTAGTTCTGTTTTTATTGTAAGGTTAGTTTAGTGGAATCTTGAAAGTATATCTCTCAAAATTCACCATTACAGTCCAAGAAACCATTCCAAGATGTTTGCTGTGCACCCTTTTCTTCTAAGGGCTCACTTCTCCCTTATCTCACCCTTGCCTATCTGTGACTCTTCCTCCTGTCTCCCAAGGATATTTCCACATAGAGTACCATAGCATACAGGGAGAGAGCCAGCCATTGCATGGGAGCATGGCAAAGTCAAAAGCAGTGCAGAAATGGGGATAAGATGCCATGGTGCCTTGACTATTTGATGGGAGAGATTTCTCAGGTGATAGAATGAGGCAGGAATTCCAGTTGATAGAAAGCTACCAGTCCTGAAAACCCAGTGTGCATTCTGCAAGAATTGTTCCCAACAGCAAAGTTATTTTATTTTAAAATTTAAAGTTATTGTTATTTTAGCTGTTTATGTTGCAAACGCCAATCATTTAATATAGGGATATGACACATGACATATGCACAAAAGAGGCAGAGCTTTATTACAATACTATGCTGCTAGTCTCATCATTCTGTTGTCACTCACTTCTACTGTATATCTCTGCAGATGGCATGCAAAGTTAATTCTCTTAGCTATACATATCTATGCAGGAGTATCAAGTTGGTTCCAGTGGCAGATAAATGCCACCCACAGAGGTCCCATGCAAGTTAAAATAAACGAATATGACAGCAGCATGGGCCAGCAGAGAGAAAAATCAGAGGACAAGAAATAATAGCAAGCTTTATACAAGCCACTGCAAAAGAAAGACAGTAAATAATGCTAAGGCACTTGGCAGAAGCAGTGAAGCAGACATCCAGATGATAAACAGAGTAGATCAAGATAAAAACCACCTGGATAAAGCTGGACATTCTCAAATCAGTCAAGCCAGATGTCTGACTGTATTATTTATTCATCTGTTTATTAGACTTATGCCCTGCATTTCAATCAGAACCTATAAAGGAACTCATAACATTCATCACATACAACAGATCTCACATGTCAAGAATATTTAGTGCTTCTGAACCCAGAAGGCAATAGGAATAATTGTGAGGTGGTCCAGAAATATAATATATGTAAACTCATTTTATGTCTGCCTCTCTCTTTCACTTCTCTGTTCTTGAATATTTGGCCTTCAATTGCTCATGTGTTGATGGAAGTTAAGCTTAAGAGGTTGTCTTATAATGATTAGTCTGTCCATCTATTTAGTGTAATACATTAGATATTGATTCATAGTAGCTCTCCAGACATTTAAGTTGGACAAAGCTTTCCAACTTAAATGTCAGGGTTAAAGAGTAGGGGAGAGAGGAGAAGAGGGGGGAGGGAGGAGACACAACTTTCCCCACTGGAATATCAACTGAAAGTCACTATGATCTTTCAGAAATCAATGGGGTATAAGATTCTGGAAGAAGTACATGTAGTCCTTCACTTTCAACTACATTTGGGACCTGAATTTCCATTGCTAAGCAAGGTGGTTGTTAAGTGAATCACGGCCAATTTTATGAGCTTTTTGCCATGGTTGTTAAGTAAATCATTGCAGCTTTAAATGAATCATGTGATCATTAAGTGAATCTGCATTGAATTTACTTGTCAGAAGCCAGTTGAGAAGGTTGTAAATGGATGTCACATGACTCTGGGACCCTGCAACCATCATAAATGGTGGGGATGTTGCAATGGTTATGAGTGTAATGACCAGGCTTAATAGCAGTAATTATAAGAGGGATCTTGGAGTCTTAGTGGACAACCAGCTAAATAGGAGCCACAGAGTGCAGCAGCAGCCAAAAAAGTCAATGCAATCCTAAATTGCATTAGCAGAGGGATACAATTGAGATCAAGTGAGGTACTAACACCACTCTATAAAGCCTTAGTAAGACCACACCTAGAGTACTGCATCAAGTTTTAGTCACTACGCTATAAAAAAGATGTTGAGGCTCTAGAAAAAGTGCAGAGAAGAGCAGCCAGGATGATTAGGGGACTGGAGACTAAAATATAAGAAGAACAGTTACAGGAACTGGGCTTGGCTAGTGTAGTGAAAAGAAGGACCAGGGGACACCTGATAGCAGTCTTCCAATATTTGAGGGGCTGCCACAGAGAGGAAGGGGTCAAGCTATTTTCTAAAGCACCCAAATAATGGATGGAAACTGAACAAGGAGAGATTTAACCTGGAAATAAGGAGAAACTTTCTGACAGTGATAACAATCAGCCAATGGAAAAGCTTGTCTTCAGAAGTTATGGGAGAGTCATTACTTGAGACTTTCAAGAAGGGATCGAACTGCCATTTGTCAGAAATGCTGTAGGGTCTCCTGCTTGGGCAAGGAGCTGGACTAGATGACGTACAAGGTCCCTTCCAACTCTGTTAATCTGTAAATCTGACCAGTCATAACTCACTTTTTTCAGTACTATTGTAACTTTGAACAGATAAACCAATAGCTGTAAATCAAGGATTACTTGTATATAGCTACAAAGTCCATGAGAACAGGAGCAGGCTAGGGAATAATAGTCTACTTGGAAGACAATTCCTCTCAAGCAGCCTTGGAAGACAATTCCTCTCTATTATAATATTACCTTTGTAAGACCAGTGATGTTTGGGTGGAGGCCATGCACTTTTGTAATGTCTGTGCTTAAGTTCATTTAAATATTAATGCAACATTTGTGATCTCTTGAAGTAGGCTGCTCTAGGCATTGGAATTTGGAATAGTATTATTATTTTAATTATCCAGTTAAACCAACTTTTTCCAGAATGTAGATCAGGCTTCCAGGATAGACCTATGAATCTTCTTACATGTAGTAAAACTTCTTGCCTTGAATCTTGGATCAAAGCTTGATTCCAATCTTATCTACTAAATTCTGTATTTGGGCTGGGGTTTGACCCTACTTCCTATAACGTTAATTGGGTGAGACTTAGGAAAAGACACCCATTGTCTTAAGGAGAAATTTCCTGCCAGAACAATTAATCAGTGGAACAAGTTGCCTCCAAAAGTTTTGAATGCTCCAACACTGGAAGTTTTATAGAAGAGATTGGACAACCACTTGTCTGAAATGGCATAGGGTTTCCTGAGTAGTGGGACAGCAGGTGTTCTGAGCAAGGGGTTTCCTGAGAAGGGAGTTGGACTAGAAGACCTCCAAGGTCCCTTCCAACTTTGTTATTCTGTTAACATGAACTAGGGAACAGAATAAAATATAATAGCGACAATTGTTTTCTGCAAGAAGTCTGGTTGATGGCAGAGAAGTGTGTCATATAGAGCACAGTCCAGGATCAGTCCTGGATGTCCTGGATGCTGAGATCATTAATACTGGAAATAGAACACTGATAGTCATATATATTCCATTCTAGGAAATACCTTTCTTTACATTTTTGGTCATGATTTATAAATCAAGAATTTGTTTGGGAAATTGAACATGTCTGCTGCGGTTGTGACTTTGTTATTGCATATTGCCCTTAAGGAAATCAAAGTCAGTTTTCAAAAATAAAAATGCTAATAATAGTTCTTCCTGAAAACTATCGGGGATCAAACAGGTGCATTGTATTCATGCATGAAAAACATCTTTCTGTTAAGGCCAATTAGTGTGAATCTGCATTTAAAGAGACTAAATGGCACAGGACTAATGCAGTGTATATCCAGATTCTAATTCATTATAACCCAGATCTAAGACTTTGAGGGAACTGACATACCACACAGAATCTCAATGTAGCAATAATGCAGGGGTGGTCCAGTGAATAAGTTGTTATTATCCTGTCCAGTTTAGCTATCATACATAGATCATAGTTGTCTATTTCCTGTGGCGCCTCTCCTTTCTGTCACGTTGGCTAAGTATTTTAAATATGTATAGCTTGATCAGGTTTACTTCTTTCTTGTGTTTCACTGATGTGTGTGTGGGGGTGCATGATTAAAGACACTGAGCTTGTCAGCTGGAAAGCTGAGAGCCCATTTTCGAAACCTGAGCACTGCACAATGGGGTGAGCTCCCATCCTCGCCCAAGATCCTGCCTACCTAGCAGTTTGAAAGCATGCAAATGTGAGTAGATAAATAGATACCACTTTGATGGTAAGGTAACAGTGCAAGAAATAATACATTTTGCCCCAGTTTATTCATTCCTTTCTACCATGAAACATTGACTTCTTTGTTGAATCAGTCAGAAGCAAAATCACCAATTTTCCTAGTAACTGTTTTTATTTCTTAACCTTGTGCCCAAGAAGTGCAGCTGTTCTCTTTTGAACAGTATTAGTTCCTATGTTGAATTTAGGAATCCTTTACCTTAATGCAGGAGCTCCAGGGATCTTGATTATTTCTTTAGCAAACTGGGGCATTTCCTATCCATTCCAACTTCTATTAATAAGATGTTGGAGCTATTTAATGTGGAAATAATTCTCAAGCCATTGCGGGTCTACAATGCATGAGACTCTGTTCGCCCACTTCTCTTCAGCAGAACTAAAATGTCATTCTAAACAATGATTTTTCTCATGCTCCTAATAACGTAATTTAATTTTGTTATTTCAGCTAGGTATTCCTCTGGTAATATTGCCATTAGTAAAAATGAAGATTTTTTTTTAAAGAAAAGAAACCTAATTAACTGAAGGATTAAAATAAAAGCTTCTGTTCTTTTGGCTCTTCAGTAAGACCCTTCTGTGGGTCTCCATTAGAAGTTTTTAAAAAGTTAACCCATAATAGGTGTCACTAGCCTTTATATGGGCAGATTTCTAGTAAAAAAAGGAGGCAAATTTTTGTATGATAATAGGCAACTCAGAGTAAATTCCTAGTTGAAAGTCCACTGATAATTTTACCAAATTAGTTCAGAACGAAAGTTGAAAATAGAGAATCTGAGTAAAGTGTTAAATTACTTAGTAAGAAAGGGAAAGTTCACTATCCCAAAATGTTTTGCAATGAGTTAATGAACAGATCCAAAGAAATTTGATTTAAAGTAGCCATTTAGAATATAGAATATTGGGTTGGAAGAAATCTTGGAGGTCTTCTGGTCCAATCCCAAGGAGGGGAGGCTACACCATTCTGAACAAATGGCTGCCCAATTTTTTCTTGAAAACTCCAGTGATGGAACACCCACAACTTCCAGAGTCAAGCCATTCCCACTGATTAATTGTTCTCATTGTCAGGAAATGTTTCCTTAGTTCTAGATTGGGTCTCTCTTTTAACTAGCTTCCACCCATTGCTTCTTGACCTGTCTTCAGGGGCTTTGGAGAATAAGTTGACTCACTCTTCCCTGTGACAGCCCCTTAAGTATTGGAAGACAACTATCATGTCCTTCTCTTTGTTAGACTAGATATATCTAGTCCCCTCAATTGTTCGTCATACGGTTTAGTCTCTGGACCTCCTTTTTTGTTATTTGTCATTACTCTTTTCATTTTTGCTCTACTGCTTGAACAAATATTCTTAGAATCATAAACAAAAACTTATTTACTTATTTATTTTCATAAATAGAATTATTTTAAACCATTAATACCAGGTAAATGTTCAGGGGATACTCTGGGTATAGAGACTGGTCTCCTTGTTACAAATCTTGCTTGATTTCTCAGTGCTTGAATGATAGTGAAAAATGTTTTGTTTTTTAAAGTGTTTTCCCTAGGAGGTAAAGCTGGATTATATAAAATTCTTCCTTTATTTTACCTTCATAGTAACAATCAGCTGGATGGGTAGGACTCAAAGAATTCAAATGTCATCCAGTACATTTCAGCTGCTGTCTGTAGACCTGAGCCTAGGTCTCTCAGACCTAGATCAGTACCTAAGCATTTAATTTAATTTTTTTTAAAGTATATGCTGTCCATTTCACTGTCAAGAGGCTATTAATATGCCTCATTCAACTCCTGTTTTCCTCTGATATTCAAACCATTATATTGCTTATCTCCAATATTGTACAGTATCTGAGTGGTATGACAGTTCTCCTTCGATATTATAGGCTTGGAGACATGATATATAAGAAAAAGAGATTTGGAGGGAGGAAATCATAGAAATTGTTATCATCATCATCTAAAAAACAAGCTTGGGCATCAGTTCTTAAAATTGTAGCATTTATTGCTACCGGTGGGGATGAAAATAATTTAGAGAACCCAATGTAATGATGGCCAGCTTGGTGTCAATTTGTAGGGAGAGAAAAGCAATAAGCTCTCAGCAGATGGTATGAAATAGCACAGCCCCATGTCTTTTTTTCCCCAGCCTTTAGGAATTAATTATAGTTATAGTAAAGTTCACAGGTAGCCTTCTAAAAACATTAGTTAAGGAGCTCTTGACTCCTTCCTATAATTCAAGCACTGGACAAGAAAAGATGCAGGCAAAGAGCCTGAAAAGGTTTTGCTGTGTAAAATAGAAGACTTCAGCATCCCCTCTGCAACCAGGCACACTATGCAGAGAATATCATAGTGAGGTGGATACTAATGGATAGAATTAAAAGGGGCACTTTATGATCATTAAGGTTGTGTGGAACATACATTGAATTTTCCTTGGCTCAAAGTGAATTGGCCTGCTTTGATGTTTTGAACTGGTGTGTCCAAACAAAGCTACTCCTTTAAACCAAAGTGCTACTTTGAATAGGATTGTTTTGAAGACTCAAGTAGAATCAAAGTTCTAACTGCATTGCAGTTGATTGCTATGGTCACAATGACCATCCTTGAAGTGTTCTAAAACATGAGCTTGTGGTATTCACACAGTAATGGTGGATCTTATCCTACTGAAGCTTGAACATCCTACTGATTCAGCCAATGTCTAGATAGGAGAATGAAATTCTTTACCCTTTCCAGAAGAAACTTCATAAATTTCCAAATACAGATGTGTGCATATCACAACAGGAAAATGGAGCAGGGATGGGATTCAAATGTCTTAACAACTGGTTCTTGGGTGTGGCATAATTTGTGGATGTGGCTTGGTGGTCATGTGACTGATTGGGCATGGCTTGCTGACTGGGTGTGGCTTGGTAGTCATGTGACTGGCTGGGCATGGCTTGTATGTAATTATTATAAATATTTATGTCAATATTGATTTTTTTTATAAAAAAAGAGCAACTTTTACCCAAAATCAGATAAAGCAGGCAGGCAGATTGAGTTGCTCGCAGAATCACAGATTCATTCAGAGATCTATCTTTCTGCCATTGGCTACTTGAGTCTGCACTGAAACATAGAACCTTCAGTGCTAAGTAAGGTTCAGCTCTGCTTTTAGATTAGCTAGAAAGCAAGAAATCCAACAATTTCCTGCTTTATAGCTAATCTAAATCTCCCGGCACATCAAAACAGCTGATGGTCAGGAAAAAAAAGGAAAAATAGCAACTTAGCAGGCAAGTAAGGAGTGAGTGGGCGGGGAGAGGAGGGGCCAGCCAGTGGCGCGATTTGCCGGTTCTCTGAACTGGGCAGAATCATAACAACCGGTTCTATAGAACTGGTCCAACCAGATAGAATCCCACCCCTGAAATGGAGTGTGCATTAAACACTCTGATGTGTTTATCTGTTTGCCACAAGTATCTGCAGAAAATTTGGCAGCCCCTCCTGCTCCAATTCCTTTTTAGGAAAATTGGAATACAGCTTCTTCAAGCAAATGTTACAGGGAAAGGTCACTTGATGGCAAAATGTGTGGGGAACCAGCTTAATCTCCAGCATTGTATAATTGCACTGTGACAAATGGAAGCATTAGAATTGATAAGGATGTAATAAAAATGCAAATCTAGCAAGCCTGCGCTAGAAATATAAAGGCACAAGAGGTCCCAAATGAAGCTTAAATAAAACAATGCATTTTTTTCTGCCTGCATTTTCCCAAGGTGAATTTAATTTGTGCCTGAATGTATCATTTGGACTGTCATTTAATTGTAGCAGTATATGAGCAATTGATAATTGTATTAGGTTTTTTTTAAAGGCCTGGTAAAATCGAGGGTGCCATCTTTTTTGCAACATGGGATAAAGCTTGGCTGATATTTACATTATTTTTTTTCTATAGCTATAATGACTTTTAAAAAGTTATCTCCTTCTATCTTTTCACCTCTAAGCAGCTTTTTTTTCCCTGTGAAAAAAAACTTTCCAGCAACCATTATCTTGAAATGATTCTATTATTTCCTTATACATTCACAAAGGTCTTCCAGTTGAACTCCTTGCTAAAGCAAGAGAACCTATTCCATTCTGAACAAATGGCTGTCCAATATTCACTCACAACTTCTGGAGGCAAACTGATTAATTGTTCTCATTGTATAAAATTTCTCCTTAGTTGTTGTGGTCCACTGGCAGCCTGCAGAGCTGGCAGCAGAGTTGGACAGTAGGGAGGAACATGAGCCAATCCTGGAGTCTGGGGAGGGCTCGAACGAGGGATCTGCGTCTGACACAGAGTTGGGGCCAGGGCCATCTGAGAGTTATGTGCGGACTCCGGAGCCTCTAGAATCTGATATCAGAGAAGCAGAGGAACAGGGGGAGCCCATTCCCAGTGCGCACTTGTGCAGAGCTGCCAGAAGGTAAGAACAGTTAAGACAGTTAAGGGGCGACTCGGGAGTAAGCTTGGAAATGATTGGCCCCTCCCATAAGACATAAAGGAGGAGCAAAGGGACATGAGCCTTTGCAGGAAGCAACTGTGTTTGCTCTGGTCAGTTTAAACTCTGAAGCTCCATGTTGACTTTCTGCTCCGTTTGGTCTTGTACAGCTAATTGGCAATTTAGTCATTGGCAGCATTTCAAGGGAGATAAAGGTAGGTATTTATCAGCCTTATCCCGAAAGACTGTGGCAGACTTCTGTTGGACTATTCATAAATTGTTTGGGACTCATTACGGGATGTGAATGCATATAATTTACAGCCGTTGAAATAAAACAAAAAGAATTTTGGGAACAGCGTGTGATTGTTACTGTCTCGGGAAGCCTTGGTCAGAACATTAGTTCTATTTATTTATTTTATTTTATTTAGTTTGTCAAGCATGTATGAGAAAACAAGTATAAGTATAACATAACATATAAACATATAAGTATAAACATGTATAAGTACATACATAATAAATGAGTACGAATAAATGGGAACAGAAGTACAGGGACGGTAGGCACACTGGTGCACTTATGCATGCTGGTGTGCTTATACACGCCCCTTTACAGACCTCTTGGGAATGGAGTGAGGTCCATGGTAGACAGTTTAAAGTTAAAGTTTTGGGGGTTTGAGGATGTAACAACAGAGTCAAGTAGTGAGTTCTAGGCATTGACCACTCTGTTGCTAAAGTCGTATTTTCTGCAATCGATCAATTTTCTGTTATTGTTGGCCAGGTTTTGTTATTGTGGTTGAAGCTGAAGTAGTCATTGACAGGTAGGATGTTGTTGGTTGTTCTAGGTTGGATCTCTTTTTAATCACCTTACAACTGTTACTTCTTGTCCTGCCCTAAAGTGCTTTGGAGAATAGGTCGACCCCCTCTTCTTGAGGACAGTCTTTCAAATAGTGGAAGACTGCTATCATATCAAACACTAGCCCTTCTCTTTGTTAGACTAGATATACTTACCAGTAGTTACTGAACTGCTCATTATATGCTTTGGCTCCCAAACCCCTCACGTTCTGTGTTAATCTTCTTTGTAGAGACAAGATATTTGTTACACATTCTGGTGACATTGACCAGTTGTCCCTTCTTAGCCATGCCTGCCATTCATAAGCTAACAAAGAAGTCATCAGCAAGCAAAATTATATTGTTACATCCAAGATTTTTCACATGCTCTCCCATTAATGCAAACTCAATTGTTTGTTGATTTCTTTGGGGTTGACTAAATTGGCAGTTCAGGGAAACAACTGCATGTTTTCTTGGAGAGTTTAGCCATTCTAGCTAGAAGGAGTCAAATGGGAGCAATCAAGCTCCCATTATTAATAAGCTCAGTATCCTGAAGAAGTTTGGCTTATCAGCAGGAGAGCTATCCCAATACAATTCCAATTCCATTGATTTGTACAGGAACTAAACTCTGCTCTGAACTCTGCCATGCAGGCCTTAAGAATGGAATCATTTTGTTCTTCTGGATTCAATGTATGGACTGTCCTCCTAACTGTGCTTCTTCTTTGTGGCTTACTTGATGATAACCTTGCATTGACTTGTTAAGTAGAACTGCTAAAAGGCAAATGCTATTTTGAGATGTATTATCACAATAACAGAGTCGGAAGGGATTTTGGAGGTCTTCTAGTCCAACACCCTGCTCAATGGTTGCCCAATCTGTTCTTAAATACCTCCAGTATTGGTGCACCCACAAGTTCTGGAGGCAAGTCATTCCACTGATTAAATTGTTCTCTGTCAGGAAATTTCTCCTTAGTTCTAGGTTGGTTTTCTCCTTGATAAGTTTCCATCCATTGCTTTTTATCTTGCCTTCATGTGCTTCAGCAAATAAGTTAACCCCCTCTTTGTGGCCACCCTTCAAAGACAAAAAAAATCTTGTTTTGCTTTTCAACAAAACACGATTGGACAAACCACAACCTAGTATGCTATGTGAATCTAGCCAGTAGGTTAATTTTGGGGAAAGAAATCACACATTTTGCCCCAGTTTAATCATTTCTTTTTACCATGAAATACTGACTCTTAGATATTGGAACACTGTTAGCATATCACCCCTCATCCTTCTTTTGATTAAACTAGACATACTCAATTCCTGCAACTGTTCTTCATAAGTTTTATCCTTCGATCCCCTAAGAATCTTTTCTGCATTCTTTCTAGAGTCTCAACAACCCATGTAGAGGAATGTAGAGCAAAACAACCTTGAAATTTAATTTACTCTGTCTTGTTCAGATGCCACTTGGAATAGGATGGTCTAAAAGTAATTCAATGGTATCAACCCAGCCTATTCAGTTTGGCAGAAATGACATGCTGTATACCCCACTGGTCAATGAGTTTTGGCTGGAGGGGTCTAGAAAAAGAGGAACTGGTATAGCTCCTGCAGTATGGAATATCTGCCCCATCCTTTTGGCTTTCCAGAAGGGCATTAAGCCTAGCTTCACCAGTTAGCCTAGATTATTGATGGGGGCACTCAATATTGGAGGCGATTAGTGGATTAACTGAAAAGGTACTACTGATTTTGCCATTTCGCTTCTTGTCTTTGTATTTAATGCTTTTAATATCCTTTATATTTATGATTTTAACTGTAAGCTGTACAGAGTCACTTTTCAGCATGAGATGAATGGCATAATAAACAACGAACAAATAAATAAGAACTTTCCTGCTGGTAAGATCTGCCAACCAGTTGGAATGGATTGTCTCACAAAGAGTCAAGAGTCCCTTTCACTGGAGATCTCCAACAGGCTGAATAGTCAATTGTTTGAAATGCTTTAGCAAATCCTGCACTGAGTAAGGGATTAAACCAGATGTAGGAATATGACTTACTATTGAGATACATTCACACATGCAAGGGACCCACATGAAAGGAGCATGAATCTCTCAAGAGATTTGACCATTTCATCTTGCCTGAAAGTTTACAAAATGTTGGCCAGGTTTTAATTTGAAGTTTTAATTTAAAAATGAAAGCTTATAATTGCTTGTAAATCTATTACATTAAAAAAAGGGAGGGGACATTCCAAATATTTTAGATATATTTTTCAGCATTCAACCAGGATGGACATTTTATGTTTAATGTTAATTATATATTTGTCATTTGTTATTTTTTGAGAACACTTTTTAAAATACTGTTGTTGGTTGTTCTGTTTGTAGTTGAAGTTTTTTGTTTTTTTCTTCTTTCTTTTTCTCTATTTTGAGTTTTAACTTTGGAGATAGATAAAAAAAAGTTATGAAATGCAAAAACCACAAATGGCAGACACAGAAATCCTAGATGCCCTGTGGAAAGACTGTTGCTATTCCCTTGGGACACATACTTTTTATGATATCACCAAGAGTATGCCTTTTGTTCCATGTTCTAGCATAGGGGTGTCAAACTCCTGTCATCACGGCATCATCACGTGACGTATTGGGACTTCCCCTTTGCTAAACTGGGTGGGGGTGGGGCCAGCATGTGATGCACCTGACCCGTGGGCCATGAGTTTGACATCCATGTTCTAGCCAACGCTGCTTGTTTTTCTGAGAAGTCTACCCACATCATTTTACAGTATTTAAACTATTTTTAGAATATTTACAGATATCACATTGCTTGTTCCTTAATGAGCTGTTTTTCTGAGGGGAGATATGCTTTTCTAGCTCCCCCCAATTCTTGCTGATCCTTTCCTTATGATCTCCTTTTGATTCCATAGTTGTCAGAACTGGCACCTGAATTTCTTCTATCTATCTATAACTATATCTGCATGATATATATCTCTTGTTCAGTTAACCACATCCAAGGGCTACCATTAACACAGCATGTTATAAAAGCAGACAGTGCCAGGAAAAATTCATTAAGTAGGTCAAGCTGTGCATAAACTAATAATAGCTTACCTCTAAGGTAACTTGCTGAGTGATGCAAGGTAATTATACCTTCTCTGTTGCCTAATTTTAATTACACAGCTTTCCATTATTTTGTCAGGGTTGGCCAGAGTGAGGTAAAAGAATCTTTCCAAACTTACTTCATTTCAAGTTTCAAGGAAAGACATGATGGATGGATACAGAAGGAAGGCAAGCTGCTCCGAATTTCTTTTCAAGTATCCTGCTGAATAAAAGCTGTAAGTTCTTCCAAAAAAAACAAACCCTGGCTGTTAATCAGCTGTAATTGGTAAGTCATCATGATTACTGTCCTATCATTACAAGCGTGTCAGGGTATGTTTGTTTCCCTCATCCTTATTATTGCATGGGAAAGGACTGGATTCATTGCAGTCAACCAAACCACAATTTGGTTCACTAGAGATGACATAAGATCAATAGGAATAATTGTCCATATACAGAAGGAGCCAAAGTTCCCTTCTTCATAGAGAAAGAACCCTGACTTTATACTTTGCTCTCTTATAAACAAGACAAGAAACAATGGATGAAAGCTAATCAAGGAGAAAAGCAACCTAGAACTAAGGAGAAATTTCCTAACAGTGGAACAACTTGCCTTCAGAAGTTGTGGGAGCTCCATCAATGGAGGCTTTTAAGATGAGACTGGACAGCCACTTGTCTGAAATGGTATAGGGTCTCCAGCTTGAAGCAGGGGGTTGGACTGGATGACCTCCCTTTCAACTCTATTATTCTGTATTATGTATAGTACCCTTAAAGTACTTTGCATATGCATGTATTTATTTATTTACTGCAAGGATTTAGATTGCCTTAATCCTAGACTCCAGGCAGATAGGGAATAGGGATGACCCACAAGTTTCACATAGTTCTTCAGAGAGTTTTGTTAGATTTGCATGAAGAGTCAAACGCAGAGTGCTTCAGTGAAGAGTTTATTAGTGACTACAGCTCATAACAGCCCTGATTTGGCTGGGCTGTGGCTGCTACTTATAGCCAGCAGCCGCAGTTGCCAGCCAATCAGAGTGCAGGGTTTTTCCCGCACTTTTGAAACCAATCATATTTGACATTTTACAAGAACAATTCAAACTAAACCAATAACATTCAAACCTGCATACATAACACCCCTCCCCACTAGGTTCACTCCATACTCAAACCCCAACCTATCTAATGTATTCTTTTAAATAGGTGGGGCTCTTACGTGCGTTGAGACCTTCATGGTTCAGAAGTTTTAACGTTCTCACCCAGTGAGAGAGCAAATGTGTCTGTTGACATTTCCCTAGTTGGACTTCCTGTGAAAGAAGACCCTGTTTGATTGTTAGAATCTGGTCTCTCCTCCCAACCCATCTCCAGCCCAATGTCAGCACCCCAGTCAGGTAGTGATGTGCAATCTTCCAATTGTAAGGATGGATTTTGGCATTGTGACAGGTTTTGGGATGGTTCCTGTCATAATGGCTCGTTACACATGGGGTTGATTCTTGCTTGCTGATTATCCTCATGCTCCTCCCCTCCCCTAGAAAAGGCATTAGGTATGGGAACTAGAGAGGAACAATTGCGATGTTCCTGAGGTAACCTGGATCTAAGCTGATCAATGTGCCTGCTCCAGAGGACTCCATCCTCTGTTTGTACCCTGTAAGAACGAGGGCCTGTGATTTGAGTTATTTCAGCAGGAATCCATGAAGGTTCACCCATAAGGTTCTTAGCATAAACAGAATCACCCACACTGAACTTTGCTAGTGGAATCAAGTGGTGCGTTGGGTGCGTAAGTGGGATGAAGGCAGTCAAGGGGAGACCTAAGTTTCCTACCCATCAACAACTCTGCTGGGGATAAATTAGTTGATGGGTTAGGAGTGGTGTGCTGAACACTAAGAAGTTTTTCACCTTTCTCAGTGATGTCCCCAGGACTCAATTGCTGAAGCTTTTCCTTGGTAAAACGTACCATGCATTCAGCCTGACCATTAGCCAAAGGGTGCCCAGGGGCAGTCAGGGCATGTCTGATACCCTGTTGTGCTAAATAGGATTCAAAAAGGTTAGATGTAAATTGAGGGCCATTGTCAGAGACAAGAACATCAGGTAACCCGTGGGTTACAAAAAGCTTTTTGAGCTGCTTCATGACAGCATCAGTTGTGGTGGATGCCATAGGGATTACCTCTAGCCATTTGGAATATGCATCTACTATAATAAGGAAGGTGTGCCCTCTGGTAGAGCCAGCGAAATCAATGTGAATCCTAGACCATGGGCCCCTAGGATATTCCCATTCCTGTTTGGGGGGAAGAGGTGGGGCAGGCCTGACTACCTGACAGTTGGGACAAGATGCAACCCAGTTTTCAACCATTTTGTCAATACCTGGCCACCATACATAACTCCTGGCCAATCCCTTCATGCTTACAATACCAGGATGACCCTCATGTAACATTTCCAAAACCTCTCTTTGCAGTTTTGCAGGAATAACCACCCTGTTACCCCGAAAAATGCATCCTCTTAATACAGATAATTCAGTTTGCCTGGATTTAAAAGGTTGGGCAAGGTGAGGTAGATCTTGAAGAGGCCAACCTTTCTTAATCCAGCCTATAATAGGAGCCAATAAAGTGTCTTTGGCAGTCTCTCTGGCAATTTCAGCAGCATGTACTGGAAGCTTGGCAACAGTTTCTAGGAAAAAGGTGTGCGCCTCAGGTTCAAAGTCCTCCTTGTGACAAGGAAGTGGGGAATGACTCAAGGCATCAGCATGTCCAATGTCCTTGCCAGGCTTGTGGATAAGTTTGTATGAATAAGCAGCAAGAAATTCAGTCCACCTCAGCATTCTTGGTGACAGGATAGTGGGTGTAGGTTTGTCTCCTGCCACAATGCCTAACAAAGGTTTGTGATCTGTGACAATGGTAAATGTTCTCCCATATAAATACTCATGAAATTTCTTGATAGCTGCAACAATTGCCAATGCTTCCTTGTCCAATTGGCTGTAATTCCTCTCTGCTTTGGTCAAGGTGCAAGAGTAAATGCAATAGGGGCTTCCTCCCACTGGGAAGCCTGTGGCTCAACACCCCCACTCCAAAAGGGGATGCATCACAAGTCAGTACAACAGGTAAATTCTCAGAGAACTGTATGAGTACAGCATCAGACATGATTAGTCTTTTAATACTGTTAAATGCTGATTGTTCCTTCCTGCCCCAGACCCAAACAGACTTTTGTCAAGTAATCTGTGCAATGGTTCTGCAATGGTGGCCTTCTGAGGTAGGAACATGTGATAAAAGTTAATAAGTCCAAGGAAGGCTTGCAAATCTGTTTTGCATTTTGGTCTAGGGGCTTCTTTGATTGCTTGAACCTTGGCATCTGTAGGGTGGATGCCATGCTTGTCAATCATATAGCCCAAGAACTCAACCTTGTCAGTTCTAAGAGTGCATTTTTCTTCCTTGACTTTAATCCCGCTTTCTTGAATCTGGTAAGGACTTCTGAGTCTCTCTGTAATTGAGTGTCATTTTCAGCAGAGATTAACACATCATCAAAGTAAGGCACTACCCCTGGCAGTCCTTGGAGCATCCTTTCCATAAGGCTTTGGAAAATGCCTGGTGCCACGCTTACTCCAAACTGTAACCTTTTACATTTGAAGGCACCTCTATGAGTCACAATGGTTTGGGCCTCTGCAGTGGCATCATCAACTGTTAGTTGTTGATATGCCTTGCCAGATCCAATTTGGCAAAAACTGTACCCCTGCCAAGTGAATGTAATAAATGATGCACCACTGGAACTGGATATGTGCTCTGTTGAAGCGCATGGTTCAATGTCCCCTTATAGTCTCCACAGATTCTTACTGACCCATCAGTCTTGACTGTTGTGTGACTATGGGTGTCTCCCATCTGGAGTGGTCAGTGGGCTCTAAAACTCCTTGAGCTATTAGTTTATCTAATTGTGCATCAATTTTTCCTTTAAGGCAAATGGGACCCTTCTGGGCTTTAAACGAATTGGGGGCACCTTGGGATCTAGGTTGAAAGTGATAGGGGTCCCCATATACTTGCCCAATCCTACTGAAGACCTCTGGAAACTCAGACTTCAAGGCCTCCTCCCATTCAGTGTTGCTCACGTGATTGATGCCAGTCACCTTGATGCCTAGTGGATTGAACCACTCAAGTCCCAGCAAGCTTGGGCGGTCTTTGTCCACGATGGTCAGGACAAACGTTTGGTGTGGCCTTTGAACTTCACGTTGAATTCTCTTGTTCCAACTACTGGAATCTTGTTCCCTTGGTAGTCTTTAAGAGTCAGTGCTTGCTTCTGGAAATGCTTCTTCTGAATGTTGGGAAGTAGCCTGTGAATAGTGTCCCATGACACCATAGATAAATAGGAGCCTGAGTCCACTTCCATTTGGCAAGGCCTTCCTTCAATAAGCACTTTCACATGTACTTTTTTGTTTCTTAAGGGTGAAGAATGACCAATAGTGACTGTTTGATGAGTTTCATTCTTCCCATTTGCTTCTGTGTTGCGCCCCATTTTCTCACTGAAGTTGTTATGCTTGAATTCTTTATCAGGAAACTTCTTTCTGCTTGGTGGAAATGTCGGCGAGATTGTTTCCCTCCAAATACATTTGGAAACGATCTGCATACGAGTCCCAGTCTTCTGCCATCGGATCAAATGGGGCTGGGGGGCGTGTTCAGTGCAGCCATCTCTCTCAGCTTGTTCTCCGCATTGTCTTCTCTTCGGGAAGGATCCCACCTTCATCGCCAGTGTTAGATTTGCATGAAGAGTCAAACACAGAGTGCTTCAATGAAAAGTTTATTAGTGACTACAGCCCATAACAGACCCGATTTGGCTGGGCTGTGGCTGCTACTTATAGCCAGCAGCCATAGTTGCCAGCCAATCAGAGTGCAGGGTTTTTCCCGCACTTTTTAAACCAATCATATTTGACATTTTACAAGAACAGTTCAAACTAAACCAATAACATTCAAACCTGCATACATAACAAGTTTCTTGTGACTTTTCTTTTCATTTTTCTTCTTTGTCACTATTAATCTTTTGCTGTCACTATTAATCTTCTGCAAGACAAAATTCCTGCAAGGACCAGTGACTTTAGAATCCAGTAAGTGCAAAGGCCAGATCATTTGATACTCTGGCTTCTTCACTCAGAGAAATATGGCTGCTGGGTTTACAAGTCTAGTGGGTGTCACATAATGGTCAGGGCAGCCATCACTGAAATTGCAGCATAGCAAAAGCAATGAGACAATTGGAAAGTTGAGATGGAGAAATGGTTGTCTTTCACCTGTATTATGATCACACAGATGGGGTGTGGGAAAACTATCGACAGATGCAAGATGATTGAAAGAGGATATATTAGTTCAGGGGTGTCGAATTCATGGCCCGTGGGCTGGATGCGTCATGTGCTGCTCCTGCCCCCGCCCGGTTTAGCAAAGGGGAAAAAAGCCCCGATATGTCAAGTGACGCCACCATGATGATGCAAATTTGGCACCCCTGTACTAGTTTAATAAAAAGAAGGACTAGGGGTGCTATGATAGCAGTGTTCCAATATCTCAGGGGCTGCCACAAAGAAGAGGGAGATCAACCTATTCTCCAAAGTACCTGAAGGCAGGACAAGAAGCAAAGGATGGAAACTAATCAAAGAAGAGAAGCAACCTAGAACTAAGGAGACATTTCCTGACAGTTAGAACAATTAATCAGTGGAATGACTTGCCTGCAGAAGTTGTGAATGTTCCAGCACTGAAAGTTTTAAAAAAGATGTTGGACAATCATTTGTCTGAAATGGTATAGGGTTTCCTGCTTGAACAGGGGATGGACTAGAGGGATCTCCAAGGTCCCTTCCAACTCTGTTATTCTGTAATATGCATGAATATGCAAACATGTATATGCATATAAGTATGTATATATCTTGATAGTCCTAGCCTTATGCTGGAAGAAGATTTTTTCTCCTGGAGTCTTCTACCATGTCTATAAATATTGAGATAGCACTTAGCAATAACACTTATATACTGCTTTACAGTGCTTTACAGCCTTCTCTAAGCTGTTTATCAAGTCAGCATATTGCCCCCAACAATTTGGGTCCTCGTTTTACCCACCCTGGAAGGATGGAAGGCTGAATCAACCTTGAGCCAGTGAGATTCGAACCGTCAAATTGCAGGCAGCTGAGAGTCAGCAGAAGTAGCCTGCAGTACCATTGCCCACTGCTTGGCATGAAGATCCATGGTATTGACCATGCAATTTTCTCTTTAGTCATTGATCCTGGTCTGTTTTTGGTATCTGAAGAGTTGGTTATAGGCCAAAAAACTTTAATCTTTGGTGATGTGACAACATGCATCATTTTTTTTATGTTAGTGTCACTTTTGGATTTTTTTTCTTTTCTTTTGCTGATGGACAATAGCTTTACAAGTGAACTAAAGTTTGCAAGACAGTTAAATGAAAACAGAGAGATAAAGATATTAGAATGTTTTATGATTCACTAGTTCTTCTTCCCCCTAATGTTTTCCCACAGGGGCTGAGTCCACTTTTTGGATCAATTAGTTACTGCAGAAATAAATACAGTTCTTATAAGGGGGTACAGAAAGGGGAACAGTGATTCAATGTTGTACTTTTATCAAATAAATTTGTATCTGTCTAATTATTTTCAGAGACAACTTTTCTCCTTTTTCTTCCTTTTTAGGATTGAAGTCACTATACATTTTATTCTTGGTTATGTCTCTTTCTCATTTCTCTTTTCTTAGATAAATTGATAATTAGTTGGCTATATGATTGAACAAGAGAGTGATTAAGACAGTTCTTCCCAATAGTTAAGAATTTTTCTCTTTATGTTTTAAAATTAGATAGCTAGCAGAAACCATAGAATATTTTTAATGTGATAAGTGAATTTCAATGAAGAAACAGTAATTAACAGAAAGAATAAAAAGTGGGAAGTGCTTGAAAGTGAAGAAACTTTAAATATACCTCTGGAGGAATTGGTCTTCTGCTTTGCCAGGAATGCTTTGATATGTTAGTTGGATAACTATGTGTACCTGCCCATTAAAATATTTATCCAGAGCCAATTTTATTATCTTGAATTTTCCCTAGATATTGCTATATGTGGGTCTGCTGATGTGAGCAATCCCAACAATGGGGAAAAAATCTTACAGCACATAACGTGAAAATGTATGTGTTTGGAAGGACATGGTTTATTCAACATTTGTCTCTAACCAGCATCAGAAACACACTTTCAACAGAAAGATTTCAAAATTCAAACTCCAAGTATTCGATTTTGATTTCTAATTTAGGCTTGGACAACCTAGAACTACGTCGCCTACAGTTGGACTTAAGCATAGTACACAAAATTATCTACTACAATGTCCTACCAGTCAATGACTACTTCAGCTTCAACCGCAAGAATACAAGAGCACACAAAAGATACAAACTCAATGTAAACCACTCAAAACTTGATTACAGAAAGTAGGACTTCAGCAACAGAGTTGGAATGCAGTACCTGACTCTGTTGTTGCATCCTCAAACCCCTGCTCCTTTAACCTTAAACTGTCCACTATTGACCTCACCCCATTCCTAAGAGGTCTGTAAGAGGCATGCATAAGCACACAATCGTGCCTACCGCCCCTGTCCTAATGTCCCCATTTATTTCATTTATTCGTACCTATTTCCTGTATTCATACTCATGTTTATTCTTATACCTATTATCTTGTAAGCAATTAACAAATCAAATAAATAAATAAATAAAATAAATAAATTTTGCACTTGGAATAATCTATTCCAAAGCTGTATCACTTCCAGCAAGGTTGGAGCATTTTGAATGACTAATTTCTCATTAAAACAAAGGTTGGTTAAATTTAGAACAATTCAACCTCAACACATAAGCTTCTAAACTCCAAAATTTCCTTAGAAAAATAACTAACAAGGATATACTTGAAGTCTAGTTACCACTTCATATATTTGAGCAGTTTTTAGTGTATAGGGATGAAGTCTGCTGTCCTTTGTAAAGGTGAAGAATTTCTGGAGTCATTAGAATATGGTTGCAGCTTCTGTTTGTGGTCTTTTTTTTAGACTGCTCTTTTCCTCTACACCACAAATATATTATCTTTATCTTAAAAGTTTGGAAATTATGCACACCTAACCCAATATTATTCAGAACTGAACTTTGTTGTAAGGCTACTCCCTTCCTTCGATGACTTAACAGTTAGTTTGTAATGATTGTGGGTATTTCTAGTTTCTGCAGTACTAAGTTTTCATGCATTGTATATACTAAAAGGAGGAAAGGGAAGAACAAACCCCACATCAGAATATGTCTTGAGAATATATATTTTCAAGAAAGTACAAAGAAAGCAATGTGTACATTTTCAAATAATTCCTTGATACTTGGGAAGAAGGTTAGAAGAGGTGGGGATGTTGCTAATGAAAAATTATTTGCCCTACTGTCTGTTTTCCTTATAAAGAAGTTTCCTTTGTTTCTGTTCAGGGAATGTTATGTAGCAGAAGGGGTGAATTTCTGTAAAAGGAGGTTGTATATTGACCAACATCTCTGACCAAAATTTTTCAATTGTTGAATTATTTGGCTCAGGTTATTGCACAGCAGACATTTCATCTATTTGATTCTGTAGAAGCTTTAATAGCTTTGTTTTTTTATATTCAGATCTAAGAATATGTAAAGGTGCACTCTATGTCATGATACCACTCCTGCCATATGTGGTATTCAGAAGGTTCTGACCAGTTCTGGAGAACCGGTAGCAGAAATTTTGAGTAGTTCAGAGAACCGGCAAATGCCACCTCTGACTGGCCCCGCCCCCATCAATTCTCTGCTTCCTGAGTCCCAGCTGATCGGCTGGGTCTTCTTTTGTTGCCCTGTAGAGGAAAACAGAGCTGGAAAGCAGGTTAGTGGGATGGGGAGGGAATGGAGATTTTAGAGTATCCTTCTCCTGCCATGTCCACCAACCCACGCCCACAGAACCGGTAGTAAAAGAATTTGAATCCCACCATTCTCCTACCACATATAAATTCTATCCAAAAAAAGAGCACTATTTATTCATTTATAACTGTGCATTTGACATTCAAGGCTTCTTGGTAAAATTCCATGAACTTGCTAGACATCTTTACAGAAAGTACTTACACACCTTTTCAAATAATGATTAATAAAAACTCACAATTATACAAATCAGCCACTGGCATAATATATCCATAAAACAGACCTGCCAAGTAGATGGAGTAAAAATAAACAACAGACTTTAAAATTAAATTACTGAATGACATAGAATTAAAATAATTAATCTTGCATTCCTTCAAATATGGTTAAGTAGATCAGGTGCTTTGTTTTGAACAGACCTATCAGTCAATCCTAAAGGAAATCAACCAGGGGTGGGATTCAAATTTCTTAACAACCGGTTCTGTGGGTGTGGCCTAATTTGGGGGTGTGGCTTGGTGGTCATGTGACTGGCTGGGCATGGCTTGCTGACTGGGCAGGTGGGTGAGTCAAACAGAGCAGCAGACACCAAACCGATTTGGTGTCTGCTGCTCTTCAGAGCTACCGGTTCTATAGAACCAGGCTGAACCAGTAGCATCCTCACCTCTGTAATCAACCTTGACTGTTCTTGGGAAGGACAGATATTGACCTGAAGTTCAGATACTTTGGCCATCAAAGGAGAAGAGAAAACTCATTAGGAAAGACTGAAGGCAAAACGAGAAGGGGATGGCAGAGGATCAGATGGTTGGACAGACTCGTTGATGTAATGAATGTGAATTTGGGAGACAGTGGGGGACAGGGAAGTCTGGCATGCTATGGTCCATGGGGTCGCAAAGAGTCAGACACAACTTAGTGACTGAACACCAATTTTTTTTTTAGTACTTCTAAGTCAAACTGAAGAAATTTCTGCGTGGCTTTAAAACAATAACAGAAAGTATCAAATGTTTAAAATACCTAATCTGGGTGATTGTATTTTTCACCATCCAAAGCCAAATCATTATTTGTGTAACTTTGACTTATTATACTCAGTGAGCACTGCCACCATGATTCATAAGCCATGATTAAAGATCTAGCATGTAGTGTGAACCAAGGGAACTGGTTTATTCATCAAATGATGGTTAAGTGCAGTGGTTAAGTGCAGTGGTGGCATAGTGGTTAGAGTGCAGTACTGCAGGCTACTTCTGCTGACTGCTGGCTGCCAGCAGTTTGGCAGTTCAAATCTCACCAGCTCAAGGTTGAATCAGCCTTCTATTCTTCCGAGGTGGGTAAAATGAGGACCCAGATTGTTGGGGGCAATAGGTTGACTCTGTAAACCACTTAGAGAGGGCTAAGCACTGAAAGATGGTATATATGTCTATTGCTATTGCTAAGCAAATCAGTTAGCTTCTTTAACCTGTAGACTGTACGTTCTTGCTTTTGAATATTATACAAATAAGGTTTTATGGCTAGTAGAAGGCATTTTTTACATGATTTCAGTTAGGGTGAAGTAAACTGCTCCCACACACACATATATATATATGTTGTCTTGCAGCCATTTTCAGTGATGAAAAATGGATCCTTGTAGGCATTTTATCTGAAGGTCTTTAACACTAAAGAAGTGATTTGTCTTAATATTTCAGTTTCCAACACACATAATTTCAGCATCCTTCATCAGTTACCTAGCCGTGTTCACATGTTTCAAAGTGTCTTCTGTCTTGCCTAAAGCTTTTCAAAGGCTGCCAGAAAAGACAAAGTCCATCATGCCAGTATTTGAAAAATGAAACCGACAAATTCAGAAGAAAAATAAAATCCCAGATTTGTTAAGAACCCAAATGCTGTGTCAGCCACTTAGCCCTTGAACTCTCTGTCATGTTGCTCCCTAGTTAACATGATGGATCAGTTTACAAACTTCTGATTTCTGACCCATTCTTAAACTGGAACTATTTAGCTGTTGGTACTTTATATATATATATTTCTTTTAAAAATACCAACAATGCAATTTTCTGCTTTCTGTTGACAGAAGAGATTGAGTTATTTCCCCACTGAAGCGATTTTGTTGACAGGATGGATTTAGGCTGTTGACAGAACACGTTCTGTCACCATGGCAGACCTGAGCTGTGATGAAACACGTCTTATTGGGAGGATGAATTGAAATTGTGGGGGACAAAATGCAAACAGACTAATCCATTCTGCTGATAAAACACATTCATCAACTTGATCCATTCGCTTGACAAAACTTTTTTGTTATTGTTTAAAAGTGAGAAATTGAGAATCATTTTTTTTTTACAAAAAGTACTGAATCGTATTGAGTTGATTCAAAGTTTCTGCATAGAAACACCTTATGGGATTCTCTAGTGAAAATGGTTGTACAATTCTGCAACTAATTTTTAGGCCACAGAAAAGCATTGTCCTCATTAATATGTTATGCTGTTTCTAGGGAATTGGTGTAGCATTGGTAACCACAAAGTTCATCAATTTAACCTTTAATACTGGGCATACAGTTAAGTAATATACAACCGGACTGCTAGTAAACAATTAGGCTGCTGTTTAATTGACCAGAATATGTAACAGTTGGTTCCTAAATTGAATTCAAATTTGGGAAATGATATAAATAATATTATGCAACAATATATATTTTCTAGATGATTGATAGAAATAAATAACATGCGTGAAACTAAAATGAAATACTGTAAGTACAAAAGGTAAAATACTAAAAAATTAAATACATCAAACTAATTCACTAAATTATAAAACTACTTTGTGAATCAAATACCAAAATATCAAACTTCTAAAAGAATATGTATATGTGCAGGTGTATGCAGAAGAGGTGTGCATTGTGATCAGTAATGGTAACAATTAACAGAAAAATTAAAATGGCATTAAAATAGTAAAAAAAATACTATCATTAAAAGAATGACACTAAAGCAATGATAGTTGAAACAGATTTTGCAATTCTCCTAATAATATGAAGACTCTAGTCTGACACTAAAACCGAATGCAATAATTCCTAGAACAGCTGAAACTTCTTTGAGGAAGCAAAGGAAAATAGGGCACAAATTGTTACTGAATGCACAAAGAGGGAAAACAATCTGGGTTAAAATGTGAGGTTATCCCATGTCACAAGTTCAAGTCTGATTTGCAAATGGGAATAGCATGTGAGGGAAGTGTTATATCTTCTCTCCAATATTGTGGAGGGCAAAACATTGAAGCAGTCCAAAAAAAGAGCTATATACTGTGTTGGGCAGTAATATGGAATAGTCAATTAACAGATGTGAAAGGTTTCCTCCTTATATTCTGTCAGCATTGGTTGCCTAGATCATCTTGATCCACCCAGAGAGCATGGATTGCATCTCTAGTGTTTGGTAACCCCATGTGTCCACTTTAAAAAAATAAACCCTAACCCATCTCCTCCCACTTATGACTGTATGACTGTAACCTTGTTGCTTGTATCCTAATGATTTTTATTGACTGTTTCCTAGTATGATTTGATTGCTTATTGTACCCTATGACTATTATTAAGTGTTGTACCTTATGATTCTTGACTCTTGATGAATGTATCTTTTCTTTTATGTACACTGAGAGCATATGCACCAAGACAAATTCCTTGAGTGTCCAATCACACTTGGCCAATAAAGAATTCTATTTGAGTTGTGCAATATTTTAAGCTTTGATTAAAAGATGATTCATCAAACCATGCTTTTGAACTGAAACTCTGAATTCAATTTATTGAATTGTATTAGATATCTCTGGAACAATTCAAAGAGACCTGATGGGCTTTTGAATACAGGAATACCGACTTTTGTTTTTTAGTTGAATTGTCAAACTGCTTTAATGAATTGAATCATCTCTTTGAATTGATTTAGCAGTTCTAATCAAAATCTGGTTGCTCTTTGCACACATGAATATACATGGTAGAAAGCTTCAGAAGGTATATTCTTTTTGTTCAAAAGTTAAAGGGATCCTTTCTTCTGCGGGTATTTCATTGGCATTCACATATATGCTGTGTGAATTGTCAAAATCACTCTCTACTACCAATAAATTTGTTTCATTTCAAAGCTGTCACATGAGGAGATTTCTACTTGTAGAATGTCCAGCAACTTGGAAAAATTCTGTCCAATTTACTGAGTTAGTACAGGTATTTGTTGATCCATCTATCAATTGATCGATCCATTGATTGATCAATCCATCCATCCTTCCATCCACAATTCCATTCAAGATGTAACAGCATTTGTTTTCTATCTGTATTGAAATACTATATTGTTTCATTATTGTCACATTCTATTACTCAAAGTATCTGTGGGCTGGTTTCAACCCAAATGTGTTGAAGTATTACTCTCTCTATTTAGCTGATGTAAGAGTAGACTAGCTTTAATTTCCTACCCCTGTGAACTCTCAAAGAGCTTATTTATTCTTCACTCTCTTTAGCTTTGAAGTATAGAAAGGGAAAGCTCAGGTCATACAATTTTTCCTCTCAAACTGCTGATGTAGGTAATATTTTGATGATACTGTCATTTAAAATAATAGGATATGAAATCCCCTTCCATTTGGTCAACTGAATCAGGTGCCTATGTGCCAAGGAACATAAAGAAATCAATATATGAGTATTACAAGGCAAAATTATAATGCTGCTTCACTGGGTGGGGGGTTTCAAGCAACTTAGGACCCACCTTGAGAGATTAAATTTATGGAGGAGGGAAAGAGAGCAAACAAACTAAAGTCTTCACAAATATTCTTTTTCTTAAATGAATATCTTTTTAAAAATATCTTTACAATATTGTGCTTTAAAAAAAAGTTGATTTCCCCTTCCAAATTGTTCCCACTTCAAAGAAATGCTCCTGGTGTTTCAGAAGAGCTGTTTCTAATGCACAAAACACAAGCCTTTTAAATCAATATAGAAAACCCACAACCTTTCTTTTGAATGGAACAAGGATATAAATCTTAAATATATGCAATCTCATCAGAATTACATTGATGTTTTCCCACTTTCATTTATCTCTCCCGTGCTTTGTCTATGGAGATAACCATCTGGAAGATAGCTTTTTTCCTGAGGTGCCTTCAAACTGTCAAATTACTGTGAATAGTCCTTCAAATCTTCAGTAGGCTCATTTAGAAGAACTCACCTGATTACAGAGATTTAGGAGTTTATCCGCATGTCTTGTTTTTTGCAGCATGAAGATGTCCCTGCCAAAAATGATTGAGAATATGGTTTTATAATGTAATTTTCATTTTATTGCCAGGTTATACTGGGTGAGGTTGAAACTGGGCTAAGGTCTTCCAGCATGAAAAGTAATTTTTTCCATCTTATGCTATGAAAGATGTCCCATATTCTAGAACACATTAAGACCAAGCCCAATCAGCAATCTTCTGGATCCAACAACTTTGCCATCAACACACAGTGGAAAGCCAAATGGGCTGCAAAACACCCAGATGCAGGCATTTACATAGATGATGCTACACAAAAGGTACCAGGTTTTGACTTTCCTCTCCAGCATTGGTCAACTCTGAACAGGATCCATACTCAATATGGTGTCTGCCAGGACTCATTGTTTAAATGGGGGTCTTGTCTCAGTGTGACTGTGATGCTCCTCGACAAAATATCCATCACATTGTGTCCGAATGTCCATCAAGAACTTACACTGGCCCAATGTCTGATTTTTTCAACATAGATCACCCTGTCCTTGAATGGCTGGGACCTGGGTGGACTGGACATTACTATTTTAACCACTATAAGTCCATGTATTTGACATACGCTAAATAAATAAATAAATAAATAAATAAATAAATAAATAAATAAATCTTTCTGTAAATGAGAACAATAAAGGTAACTGCTTAGAGGAACTTCAATGTGCCTTTTTTGGTTTTTGGAGCATGATAGATAGGGGGCTTACTAGATCGGTGGAATTGGGGGGAATTGGACAGTGAGAAGATGGAAGATGAAGGGGAGAGAAGCTGCTGAGATGGGTGTCTCACTATGGTAATGGGGTAAGATAGCCTGTATTATTAAAAGAGCAGTTGAAAAAAAAGTTATTTGTCAGTGGAAATTTGAAATCACCCAGAAGACTACAAGATCCATATACCTGTGGGAAGCACCCGCTGCAACGAATGAAATTTTTTGAGAAATATTAAAAAGGCAGAATGTTGAAAAATGAATGACTTTTGACAGTCAATCCTATGATTGACTTATGTTTAGAGGATCTTGTTAATCTGTCTATATATTTAAATTGTACAAAGATGCTGAGCCCAGTCTGTTCTTCAAACCAAAATCTTTATTGTACAAGCAGCTTAAAATCAAATAAATTTACAGAAAGACTTTTACCAGTTTCTTGTGCCTTCTTTGAGTTTCTCTTCTCTCAGGTCTTACTTGGTTTCTCTGTCTACCTATGTAGTTAGGTTTTCTCAGTCCTTCAGATTAAGAATAAACCCTAAAGAAACTTAGACCTCATTAGAGAACTTAAAACCCTTTTAAGGCTTTTCCTTCTCTCTGTCTCTCCTTTCTCTTATGGCTAGAGGTTCCTCCACCTCATGCATCTGAGAAACTCAAGCTGAGCAGAAACAATATCAGCAAGAGCAGGCAAGGAGAGCAATGGACCTCAGTAGAGAATTTCTCTCCAGAAATTCTCCTCAGACTCTGCTTTGGATTCTCCTTTAGATTCTCCTCAGAGAAAGATGCTGCTGCCCCTTATATACCAAGGGGTGTGGCTTGTTATGCCACTCCAGGGTATCTGCTGTTACCCTGTCATTGGTGGATTTGGTTTGCCTTCAAATCCCCACAAGTTGTAAACTACATAGCAACACCAGAAAGTTCCATTTCCTGACACAGAATATTATATTTCCCTAAATGAGAAATGGAGAAACATGTTTTTAAAGAAAGAAAGCAGACTCAGTCTAGCCCCCTCTCCCAGCAGATATTTTGTGCCTATTAAGAAAGATTAATAAACATTAAAAAAGCCTATCTACAAAACAAAAGACCTTCAGCTTCAGGATGATGGGATTAAGAACAGAATATGATCCTTCAGGACATAATAGGATTAACCCACTACCATTTAGCAGAAGACACAGAGCATACTACATTGCACAATCTAAGGGTATTTCAGTGATTGCATCATCTCAGAGAAGTCCAAACTTCAACCAGACCTGGGAGCTCAGACAAACACTTAGGATTTTCTTCTCCTATTTTGCCTATAGAGCCAGCTATGATCCCTACATAACCCCTACAGGGTCCCATGGGAGTCTGACAACAGCCAATAGAATACAAGTTCTTGCACAGGAACAGGAAACTCAAGTACAAAGCCCAAGGTATAAAAACCCTCCACTCTCAACTCCATTTTGTCAGCAGACCCAGGTCAGCTGCTGGTTCTGTTCATCATTAAACTTTCTTTCCAAGCAGCCTCCATGTTTCCAGTGTCTTTCTCCCAGCTTGGAACAGAACCAGATGGATATTTCTTCCAACATCCTTATAGCATAAATAGGTGGCTCTCAAACTTTTCTTCACCACAAATCCCATTTAAACACCTTTTGTAGCCACATATCATGATATTCAAGGTTTAACTTAAGATTTAAATATAACATTTCTGGAAGCCTTTGTGAACCCCCTGTCCACACCACAGCCTTCTTCAGATCACAGGTTGAGAATCACTGGGATAAATAATAACAAAAGAATACCTCTTACCAAACCTCTCCACTGACCTCAAACTTGCTCCCTCCCTGATAACTTTTAGGAACTAAAACAGAAAGGATAAGCCGGGTTTTATTATCCCTAGCCATGCCTGAATAAGGCATGATAAACTTCTTGGCTGAAGAATAGTACATAAATGCAACAGCATCATTTTTAAATAATAAATTATTTTCTTTTTAATTTATCCCAGTTTTTAAATACAGCTGAGTTCATTTTATTATATATTCTTTGATAACGTTCAGATGACATGTTTGATCTATGTTTTTAAAAATATCTTGTCTCCTGAGACCATGTGACACCCCCAAGCACATTTTTTAACAGGGTTGTTTATCTCAAGAATTCACCGAGTTGAAAAGTACCTTAATTTGCTAAAAGACATGACTCGTAGAGTGTGATCATTCTTGCTTGTCATCTGGAGATATCCCCCCCCCCATAACAGTCACTGCAAGACCTATGCCAATGAATCCCTCTGAGCTAATGTTGTGATCACACATTTTGGTGACCATTTGTGGTGACAAGAGAAGAAAGAGCAAAAGTAAAATACTTCCAATGATTGGAGGAGAGGAAGCATAATTTCTTTGTGGTTTTGGGATGCTGATAGCTTTTTTTATTAGTTATAATTTTATTTTTAAAAATGAGCCACTACACATTGTTTTAAAGCTATCATTAGGATCTTCTCTTTGTTTCTTGCCTGTTGTACAGAATTAGGAGTCCACCTATGCAAAGTGTTGAAAAAGGTTGTTATAATTATTAATCCCAAAGGTGATTTTTTTTTGCCAAAGGCAACTGGATTTTGTTTTTCATTTCGCTTCTCATCCAAGAAGTTTCTTCAGTTCTGAGAACTGAATTGAACTGAAGAAGCTTCTTGAATAAGAACTGAAATGTCTTTAAGGAAAACAAGCAAACACTTTTGGGACCACCATGACCAATATGACTGAGAATCTCCATCGGCATATAATTATTAATCTTTAATTTTCTGGAGCATGGTAGTTTCAAGTGATGAACCACTGAAATTTCTACCACTTCCATTTGGTCCCTCCCCCCCTCTCTCTATCTTATTTTATTCACAAGGTTAAAATACAAACTCAAAAAACAGAAAAATAACACAAAACAAAATAAAAAATGAGCATAGAAAAACATACACATAAACTATTATGTACTATTATTCTTGACATATATATATATTAATATTCAACTAAGGAGGGACAATCTATGTATATGGGTTGTTGCTTTTTCTTTCTTTTTTAATGCCATTTGGCTTCTTTTGAATCCTAATTTAAGCTGCTATACTCCAGTTTTTAAACCTTTTTAAAAAATAAGCACATCTTGTGAATTTCTTTAGATAACTTTGCGACATGCTCTGCTAAATAGACTCCCACACCTCTTTACAATAATATTTAGAAGATCTTGGCACAACTCTGCACTGAATTTTATTTGTTTTGTCTTCTCAGGGAGTTGCCTGGTATGGCTCATTATTCTTTGTTCCTGAGATAGCAATGGTCACATTTTACTGAAGTTTATTCCCCTAGGTAGAGCTAGTTGCTGACCTCTCAATTTTATGCTCCTTTTGTCTGCATTGATGTGCTTTAAAATAAAGCAAGTTCTGTTTTAAATGCCTACTTTTCTAAGCATTTTTTCTCACTTTTGTTATCACTGGAAAAAACTAATGTTGTGTCTTTTGCATATGCTGAACTTAATGGAAAAAGCAAAGTGGATAATGGAGTATTCAGTCTCTATAACTGTTTTTTCTCCATCGCTTTTATCTGATTGATAATAATATGAGAGAGGTCTATTATTATGTATCAGCAGAAGTGAAAGAATATGTTCCCACAAAGCTGCATTTAAGATTTTCTTTTGGCTATGCTATAACTCCAAACTTTTTGACCTATTTTCAGTTTCAGTTATTGGCATAAACTTCTTCATTATAATCTGAAGATAATTGATCATAATGGAATTAAAACTTGGCAATATCCTTCATCATCTTCTCAACACACTTCCCTCAGTGCCTGGCTATTCTTTAGATCTTGAGTGATTGATGTGCTTTAGCAGACTTGGAAGCATCTCTCTTTTCAACATTTGGAGGAACATGCTTCTCCGTTTTTATTGACCAAATCCTTGATAGTTAGTTAGATTCTATAATTAAACTGCTGGTAAAAGCTGGCAGAATATCACTCTGAGAAAGCCATCTCAAAGGTGCTCAGAACTGAAGAAGCTACTTGGATGAGAAATGAAATCTCTTCAGGGAAAAACAAAAGGCCAGTTGACTTTTGAAAAAGCACCTTTGGGACAACCATGACCTGGATAACTGAGAAAGCATGTTCACTTAGAAATAGTTGGATTTTGGCTTTTCTGGGAAAACTAGACAAAAATTGTGACCAGATGAGTGAATTCTACTTTATTGTAAAGCTACATTGACAGAATCCTCCAGGTAAACTCCTCCCCCCATTTTTTTACAGCCTGAGAACTTCAGTAGGGTCTCTTCTGAGTTCTTGTCCTCCTCACTATCAATCTGCAGTCTATGCTCTTTGTTATCTGACAGTTCCCTTTGCAGTCAGTCTTTGCCCATTCTTGCAAGGTTTTCCCCCACATCCCATTACATTGGAGCAGCATGTAGAAAACTCTAATTTATTAGAGCAAGGTGAACTTACATACCCCAAGACACAGTACAGAAAGCCTGTTAGCTTCATATTTCTTTATAATTTTTCTGGAAACAACTAGTCTCAGAAACTAGATGCTGGACCGAGATTATTTGCTACCTAATTAATTCACTAAACTTCTGATTTTTAGGGCCTAAAAGTTCAGGAGCTAGTGATGAAAATGCAGACAAATATAATTTAGAAAGTAATATCTGCAAAATGCATAATTTAAATTATTTTTATATAACTTTTATATAGCAAAAACTGTTGGTGCACAAATTTTAATTTCACTTTATCCATAGTGCATTGACTAGGCCATTTCTCCCTGTTTCTCTGCCTTTCATAACTCATCAATTTTAACAACTAGAAATGCCATTAATCATGAGAAAGGGGAGCTGAAGAGAAAATGTTAATCTGTCCATCAATATGTAGAACTGTCAATCAAAGAGGAAAGACTTTTTTGTCAAAACTCAATTCCACTAACATGCAAATTACCTATAAGAAGCTGAGTTTTCTTATTGCCCTTATTAATTACACTGGTGGACTGGTCTAAACTCTGCTAACTCTAGGGTCATTTGTATTCCATAGCATGTGTCTCAGGATGAAACAGAGCAAAGCAGAAACAAGAGAAGGGAAGGAAATAATGAACAACCCAGCAGCCTTTCAAAGACCTCACTCTCATGGGCTTCTACATCTTTTCTCAGTAACTATGCAATTAACTCATGTCACTGCTGTATGTATGAGCTATCCTTTACCCCTGTAAAAGCTGAGAAAGAAAGAAAAAGAAAATGGGACATCATTGGGTTTTTTTTTTCAGGTGCTGTTGATAAACGCTGGTTTAGTGTAGACAGTTCAGTCAGCATGTGTAGGATTATAAGAACATGTCTAATGTATTGGATTGATATTTTTTACTTTTAACTTATACATTTTAATCTTTTTTATAATCTTATAATCAATAGAGCTAAGGCAGGCCTCTTCTCAGTTACTTTCTAATGCTTTCTTCCTGTCATGGATTTAAATCGTGTCAAGTCCTTGGTGCTCTCTAAGCTTGGTTGTTTGCTTGCAGACATTTCATTATTCAAGTAGGTAACATCAGCAGTGCCATAGAAGAGAATAGAAGCATTCTCTTCTACTAAATCAGGTTTTTCTAACTGCCATCGCATAGCTTCTCTGAGGTCATTTCTGCAGTTCCTTGGTGCCTATCTAGAGAGCCTTGCTTTTATGGCTGTCTGAAAATGCACTAAGTGGGGAGCGTCTAGATATCTGGAGGTTAAAATATTGATGTGGCAAGCAGATCTACCCCACAGTGTTTGGGATTTACAGGTCTTGAGCTGACATATATGCAGGAATGCTGATTTATTGTGACTTAAATTTGCTCTACCTTGCATTCCATTATTCCCTCTCTGGTGTGAGCTTTGCTATTTATATCAATAAATGTGGCATTTCCCAAGCAAAAAAAAGGAGATTTTCAATAGGTTCCAGGAACTCCAAGATTTGTAGAAGTACAACAGCTATAAATCCTGATGATAAGAGAATGTGCTCAGCGGCCTCATAATATTAATGGGTATTTGGAAAGAGAGAGGAACAGAAAGAAAATGAAAACTATGCAGGAGACAGAGGAAAACGTTCCAAATAGATGTTTTTCAGGAGCAGATTAGTAGAAATGAAGCACCTTTCTTTGAAGCATTAAAGCAGTTGTGTTCTGTGAAGAGGTTGTGTCATGGCTGCATCTTACCTATTCAAGCTTCATGAGCTGACAGTTTGACATTAGCATGGGTGGGGGGGCAGAATCTAAGGAAGAGGGGATGGATGATAGCCTAGCTGAACATTGTGACAAGCTACAGCCAGCCAAGATCAACTAATGATATGCAGAGCTGGGAACCGAGCACATTCCTAAACAACATACAAGCACCTGATTGGACATTTGCAGATAACCAGGGGGATAGCCGGTGTGGAGGGGGGGGAGAGGGAACTTTTATTTGTGTTGTTTGCATAGGGAAGCCTTAGATTCCATTTACGCTACTTCTGTAACCATTTAAGCTTCACTAAAGTATACTCTTGGCAAAACAAATGGCTAGGAGTCTTTCTTTGCTAGATGACTAAGTGGGATGCTTGACAGGCTGCTGTGCACGGACAGATACAGATAGACCTCAACTTACAAAAGTTCATTTTGTAAGTGAAAATTACAACAGCACTGAAAAAAGTGACTTAGGACCGTATTTCACACTTACGGCCATTGCGGCATCCCCATGGTCATGTGACCAAAATTCAGATGCTTGGAAACTGGTTCATATTTATGACGGTTGCAGTGTCCTGATCCCCTTTTGCAATCTTCTGACAAGCAAAGTCAGATTCAATGGGGAATCCAGAGTCACTTAACCACCATGTTAGTAACTTAACAACTGCAGTGATTCACTTAATAACTGTGGCAAGAAAAGTCGTAAAATGGGGCAAGACACACTTAACTAATGTCTTCCTTAGCAACAGAAATTTTGGGTTCAGTTATGGTTGTCACTGTAAATGTTTTTCCAGAGTACATTAGTGGGAATGAAACACTTTCTTTGAAGCATTAAAGCAGTTGTGTTCTGTGCAGAGGTTGCGGTCCCACGGCCTCTGTGCATAGACAGATAATGCTTCTGCTGGGATTGCTATGTAGCAAAACAGTGCATGCATGGGGAGACAAATAAGGGTAGCTTTGAGACAACTATGAGAACCTAAGAAAGGACTCCTCTGTTTTAACACATCTGAAAAAAGGTGTTTGGTTTTGGCTAAAGCACCCCAGCATTTTTTTTTGCTCAGTAGTTTCAGCCTAAGACAGGAAAGAACAAGGAAAATAAATAGGACAAAGTCAATATACCTTTGGTTAGGTTCTAAGTGCAACATTTTAAGGACAATGAGATAGAAAAGACCTTCACTCACCATTTTGGCAAGACTTGGTGACAAGTGCCTGCAATTTGCTTGAGATGAATGATATTTTAAGAGTTGGAACAACTGTTGCTACAGGCTGATATATTAATGATCAATGTACTCAACCATTCCCTCCATCTGTTACAGTAAAGGAGAAGCCTTACCTGGTGATAGATGGGCACGTGTTGGCCAAAGCAATTGGAAAGCCCCAAGGATCCACTATATTTGGTGACCTTGATAATGGGGAATCTGAATGAGAGGGTAATGCATTAACAAGATGTGGTCTATAACAGTCACAGTGAGGGTTCTACAGGGTGGCTGCCTGCCAAAAGCACACTAAAAGTCATTCGCTTAATGAAAAGCTTGTTGCTTGGTTGTTTGCTCACTAGAACAGAACCTAGGAAATAATAATAATAGAAAAGATTCTAGGGAATTGAATGTTCTTTTTCTAGCTAGTTAAGGCAAAGCCTCTCTCAGGTTCCTAGGATGCTTAGACAGAATATATTGCTGAGAGATCCCGGCAGTTGCATTTGGTTTTTCAGGCTGTACTGCAGTGTCAGAGAGATTCAATTTATACATTGGATAAAGCTGCAGCTTATGAAAACATTGTGACTCAATCCCAATTCTATAGATTTACAGAATGCTAAGGTCAAAACATGTAAATTTAGGGTATTGATAGCTGCTAGGGGTGGGACAACATTGCAAAGAGACTTGTGGAAGATTTTATTGACTATCTTAGGGGCAGATTTGTAGGGAGTGGTAGTTGTTATTTATTTATAAAGTAGAAGTTTTGTTTTTTTTAAATTTGAAAATTATGAGAAGAGTGGATCGAGTATGAAAAAGGAAGGAAGGATAGAAAACTTGGGTCACAAGCAGCCCTAGGGACTACTGTCATCCTGCCTCTGTCATAAATTTTGGTTTATTAGTTATGGTGATTTGGTTCAATGCTAAACCAAAACCAAATGAACAGCATTAAGGCTTAAGGTGATGTATGACTCCAATCAGCATTTTAAGGAAGCTTCCATAATAAACTTTAAAGGAATACCTTCTATGTTTCCCTGAGAAGAGATAGATAATTTGAAAAGCTAGGTATATTTTTGCTGTTATTGTTATTTTAGTTTTTGTTTGTGGTGCCATCCCATCTGGATCTCTTGATCCTTGTCCTGGTTTAATTTATATTAGGAGGAAATTTCCTAGGGTAGCTGGATTCCTTGCAACACAAATATTCATTTTAGGAGACAGATTTTTCTCTAGGGTGTCATAGGAAAGGAGTGAACTCTCCATCCTGTGTTAGCTTCAGCAGTGAACATTATTATCACACTCAGCTGATGATATTTACATTTTGAGTCAGATGCCTGTTGAATGCAAAGATGCGCTTTAACTTAATCTCTTTTAAGAACTGCAACCAACTAGAAAGCGTGTTCATAATTCAAAAGAAGCAGTTCATTTAATGAGCTCTTAAATGGAAGGAGGAGGGGAAGCAAAATTAACATATACTTCCAATAGTGCAATAGAGTTCATTTTTACTTGGAATTTCTTTTTCAATGAGGATCTTTGGGAGGGGACAAATGTTCCAAATCAGGGGTGGGATTCAAATTTCTTAACAACTGGTTCGGTGGGCATGGCCTAATTTGTGGTGTGGCTTGGTGGTCATGTGACTGGGTGGTTGTGACTTGCCGACTGGGCATGGCTTGGTGGTCACATGACTGGCTGTGCATGGCTTGTATGTAAATATTGTAAATATTTATGTAAATATTGAATTTTTTTATTATGAAAGAGCAACTTTTACCAAAAATCAGGCAAAGCAGGCAGACAGATTGAGTTGCTTGCAGAATCACAGATTCACTCACAGATCTACCTTTGTGCAAACTGCTGCCTGACTCTGCACTGAAAAATAGAAGCTTCAGTCCTAAGGAAGGTTCAGCTCTGCTTTCAGGCCACTTCTCCCCCCCCCCAACCCCCTGAATACCACCCATGACTGGGCCTCAGGAAAGCCTCCTGGGTGAAGGCGAAGCAGTACAACAGTGTCTGACAGTGTCTTTCCTGCTTTCTAGCTAATCTAAATCGTGCAGCACAGCTGATAGTTGGAACAGCTGATCATCGGGGGGGGGAAAGAAAAATAGCAACTTACCCAAAATTAGATGAAGGCCCAATGCAGACAAGTTGAATGGCATGCATACAAGACAAGGAGTGACTGGCGGGGTGCGGTGGGAGGGGCGGAGCCAGCCAGTGGCGCGATTTGCCAGTTCTCCGAACTGCGCAGAATCGTAACAACCGGTTCTATAGAACCAGTCCATACAGTTGAATCCCACCCCTGTTTCATATGCCTAACCATTCAAGATATGTTTCTGAAGGTAAACCAAATTTTTTTTAGCATTTTAAATTTTCCAACTAAATCCTGCTTATTAAGCTGCATGATGTAAGTGGACAAAATAATGGAGGAAAAATATTGATCTATGTTGCAATGGGAAAAATATGAGGGTGATAATCTGCAGATGGGGAAGCAGGAAGGCCTGTTAAAATGCCTCTAAACCTTTCAAAGTCACATAATTTTGGAGTGGTTCCTCTGTTGTGGGATAAAATTGAAAGAGGGAGGTATATGTATGAAGCCCTGAACATTCTTGATGCAATATTAAACATTGTTTTTATAGAAGTGTGCATTATTTGGTTCCAAAGCAGGGAAATGTCTTAGATCCAGATGGATATCCTTGGTACAACTGTCAGGAGAAGGTATGGAGAAGTATAGTGAGCATGCCAAGGGTGATCCAAAGTTTTGGATTCCAATATTGCACTACTTTAACATTCACTAGAAGTGGGTGGGAAGGCTTAGTGGTTAAAGATGCTGAGTTTCTCAGCTGGAAAGCTGACAGCCTGGATTCGAGACCCAAGAATTGCACAATGGGGTGAGCTCCCGTTCCTTCTCCAGTTCCTGACCACCTAGCAGTTTGAAAGCATGCAAATGTGAGTAGATAAATAGGTACCACTTCAGTGGGAAGGTAACAGCATGATCCTCAGTGTATAGTCATGCCAGCCACATGACCATGGAAGAATCTTTGGATAATGCTTGCTCTCTCTCAGCTAAGAAATGGAGATGAGCACTGCTGCCTAGAGTCAGAGACTGGACAGGGGAAACCTTTACATTGACTTTTAATATTCACTAATGGTCTAAGTGCTGAACAAATGGTAAAAGAGTAGAAGATCTTAAGCGTAAGATTAGAACTATTATTTTTTTATGCTTTCTTGTGACTATTTTATGAAAGTTTTCTCTGTTTGCCTAATGGGATTTCAAAAAGAATTCCATTCTTGTTCATAGGCCAGGATTCTTTTAAGACAAATATGTGAAACAAAGTTATACAGTCATCACAGGAAAGGGGGAGTAGTATTATTCTGTATTAAACGTAAGGGAGAGACTGATTAATAAGGGAAGATGTAGAAAAAAACCCTATATTATGACAAATTAAAAATTGTCTCTCCCTATTAAACACACTGTATTCTACAATAATCTAAATATCGTTGAACTAGAAAGGGGAAAGAACAGGAGTTTAATTATTTAAGAGAAGCATATTCATTGTTGACATTTTACCATCCCGCCTATAGCTCAATGTAGTTGGTCTCCCTTATTTAACAGTGTTGACAGCTTAAAGAAACTCAATTTATTTTCTCTGAAGGCATGGAAGACATTTGCAGACTGCAAAGCAGATAGAGGTTAAATGTGTTGGAATGTAATTATTTGGGGCTTGTTTTTCTAAATGATGCTGGAAAGCTCATAGCATCAGCACATTTATAAAAATGGTCATTTATTCCCCTTATAAAACACACTATCCACCATGCTGTGCACTTCAATATTTTAAAGGGCACTCATACATGAATCTGATGACTCTTTGCTTCATCTTTTTTTAGATAAGGGATATGCTGCAGAAGTTAGATGTCTTCTAAATTGCCAAGCCTTATTTTCCTTGAACATGTAATAGAAATCCAACTGTGTATTTCCCTTGCTGCAGAACAATTCCATCAGCCTTTCCCAGCTTTGATATCCTCCAGATACATGCTCTTCAACTCCCCAAATTTCATCCCATCATGGCTGTTAGTGGGGAACTGAAAGTGCTAAAACTGGATGTTAAAAATGTTTGAACTTTGATTAATCAGTCCTATGACTGATTGATAGTTCTGGATTGTAAAACCTTGTCTATACCTGAAGTTATTCAAATGAATACTGAGCCCAAGTAGTTTCAAAACAAAGATATTTATTTGTAACAAGCAGAACAGTTAATAAATATTTATAAAGAATATTTACAGAGTCTTCTTCTTCTTTCAGGTTATTCTTTATCCCTATAACTACCTATGTAGTTAGAGTTTTCTTTTGTTCCTTTCAGCTTTCAGTTATAGAGTCAATAGCCTTTAGCCTAGGAACACTTTATCTTCCTTCCAGTTTTTCTTCCAGAAACTGAGGTAGATGTTTAAGAGAAATGTTCGCCTATGCTGAACATTCTCTTTCAAGGAATATTTCAGAATAACTCTCCAAGAAACCTGTAAACCTCTGGGAGAGATGTAAATCTCTTTCTCTCCTTTCCCTCTCTATAGAATTACAAACCTCACATAGAAACACTCTGCTGTGGGTTATAGACCTCTTTTGTAGACCTCTTGAATAGACCTCGTGAATAGACCTTGTGAGGTAAATGGCAGTTGGGCAGCCCCTTATATACTGCAGGGGCGTGGCTCACAATGTCAGGGCAGGGTACGTGATGTCACCCTGTCATTGGTAGATTTGATCTCCCTATCAAATCCTGACAAGTTGTAAACTGCATAGCAACACCAGAAAGTTCCATTTTCTGACACTGGAAAAGCTTGTCTCAGGATCCAATCTGGGTCAGTCATGGGACCAGAGCTGCTTAGTCTTCTGAGCTTTTGAACTCATGCTGGAGCCCATCCTCAAGGAACTTCTCTCTCATCAACATTTGACATATTCTGGTGAGAAAGAAGTTCCCTGAGGATGAGGTTCAGCATAAGTCCCAAAGCCCAGAAGACAAAACCTCTGGTCCCAGTGACCAACCCAGGTTGGATCCTGCAACGTTTTCCTAGGACATGTATATTTGCCTTTCTTCGTAAGGTTGTCTCAATTCATATGTAACTGGACTCTGCAAAATTCTGAAAGGAATGTACTCCTTCTTATGCAATTATTTATTGGGATTTTGCTAGCAATAAACAGTGAAGATATTAGTCAGTAGAAATGGCTGACTTTGGAAACATTAGGGACACTATATCTCTATCTGGAAGAGATCAGTGGTGTAGAAAGAAGTTGTACAAACTTTCATTCAAGCAAATCAGCTCTCTAGAAATTTGTTCTCTCTCTCTCTCTCTTCAATTAATTCCCTGCATTTTTGCATTCATATCCCAGTTTTTGGAATAATTTTTCCTTTCTCTCACTGCCATTCGCCCTGTCACAAGTAATCTGTGATGATGTCTTGTCTCAGATTCACTCTTAATAATCCCAGGTACATATAATATAATATAATATAATTAATATCATATCATATCATATATCATATTATATAATATTATATAATATTGTGTGTGTGTGTGTGTGTGGTGTATGTAATTCAATCCTAACTTAATCCAGTATATAGATATGTAGTGTCATAACTTCAGCCTATTTTATATAATTCTCACTTTTTTGAGTCTTTGTCCATCTTATAGGATAGAAATAACGAACAGATACATGGATCAGATGAGCTCCACAAAACTCTATGGTTCTGCTTGATTTGGGTCCTAAAATACTTTGTAAAGTAAGCTAGGATAATCTACCCGTAAACTGAGAGGAAGTTAGTAAAGAAGTTAGTGCCTCCTCTGAGCTAACAATTGGGGTTAAGCAGGGGGAGGGAGAGGGGGCTGAACAATCTGCCACAGTTGTCTTAGAATGTTATTATTCCCATTGATCATTTTTATGAAGATAACATAAACATACAATCAGCTATAACAGAAAAAGGCAGTTGCAACAATATAAAGAAGAGGTCGATCATACACTTTGCATGACATCTTTATTAATGCTACAGGCTAATGTTACCACTGGGAAATATAGTGTCCATAAGTCATTTTAGGGAAAAAACTGCACATGAGGTGAACATATTTCCATAGTAAATGTATTTTTTATGAGCAAACATAATTATATTAAGCAGTTACAAAAATATGAAGATAAGGGAGCAGAGAATGTTATTACAACATTCAACAGGGATGTGCTGTACCCTTTTACAAGGATAATTCCATGAAGTTACTGTGAAGCTAAAGGTTTTCTTCCAGGGGTGGGATTCTACCAGTTCGCACCTATTCACTAGAACCGGTTGTTAACATTCTAAGCAGTTCAGAGAACCGGTTGTTAGAAGAAATTACTGGCCTAATCCTGTAAGGAAGGCAGGAAGGAAACATTCTGGTGTTGCTTACAGAAACTGCCTCTCCGTTAACCCTTATTACATTCTTGGCAGGACTAGACTTCCTGTCTCTGGAACTTCTCTGGAGTTTTTTTTCCCCTCCTTTGCTGGTACTTTGCTTGTGTGCAGTGACCATTGAAAAAAGTGACTTATGACTGTTTTTCACACTTATGACTGTTGCAGCATCTCCACAGTCACGAGAGGCCAGATGAGGAGATGCATGCCTCAATGTGAGTGATGTTGAGTTGGCCATGCCCAGCCAATAACATGACCATCAAGCTATGTCCACCCAGTCATATGACCACCAAGCCACGCCCACTACCTAAGCCATACCCACAGAACCGGTTGTTAAAAAATTTGAATCCCACCCCTGTTTTCTTCCCAAACTTTGATGTTCTTCCAATGTTTGGTTTTCAGCTCCTAACATTTCATACCCATCATGGTCCTTATTGGGATTTGAAAGTGCTAAAATTGGAGAGGGGTGTCTCATAAGATGCTTGCTAATGGATAACAGGCTTTCCACCAGAATCAACAGGGGACGAGAGTGATGTGAATAGCATCATGAAGTTGTGATGCAGACCTCACCCTTTTCTTCAAACATTACATCATCGTGTCCATGCCTGAAAGGGGTGGAATTCATGGCACAAGGGTGCTGCTGTCATTCTAATGAAAGAGTTGAATTTCTGAAATGGGAAGTACAGCTATATAGATGTATAAGTACAGATTAGGTGAAACCTAGCTCAAAAACAGTAAGTGTGGGAAGGAACTTGGAGTCCTAGTGGATGATCACTTGAATATGAGCCAGCAGCCAAAAAGGCTAATACAATCTTGGGTTGTATAAACAGAGGCATAGAATCAATGAAGTATTAGGGTGCTTTTCAAAACCCTAGTAAGACCACACCTGGAATACTGCAACCAATTTTGGTCACCATACTACAAAAAAGATGGTGAGACTTTGGAAAAAGTTCGGAGAAGATCAAAGGCCTGGAGATTAAACCATATGAAGAATGGCTGCAGATTTTGGATCTGGCTAGTCTAAAGAAAAGCAATGTTCCAGTATTTCAGGGACTGCCACTAAGAAGAGGCAGTCAAATTATTCTCCAAAGCATCAGAGGGCAGGATAAGAAATAATGGTTGGAAACTGATCAAAGAGAGAAGCAACCTGGAATTAAGGAGAAACTTCCTAACAGTGAGGACAATTAACCAGTGGAACAGCTTGCCCTCAGAAATCGTGGTTGCTCCATCACTGGAGGTTTTTAAGAAGAGACTGGACAGCCATTTATCTGAAATGGTATAGATTCTCTTGCTTGAGAAGGGGGCCGGACTAGAAGACCTTTCAGCTGTAATCTATTCAACAAGATTTCAATTTTTAAAGAACGCCTGTCAACTGGAAGGAAGCAGAAATTGTTTCTGTTCCACTCGCACAATATTCTTTGCTTCTTAGAAACTACAGGAGTTGGCATGACCATACATCACTTTATTTTTCGTCTTTAATGCAAGTTTTTATTATTTTTTTTCTGGAAAATATGATTGAATGATCCATTTTTTCTCCCCAGATCAGGGATTATGACAACTGTAATTGTTCACAACAGTTTTAACAGGAATCCATTGGAGAACTGATGCATTTTCTATACATTCTGTAAGGTAACTTTATTAATATTGACATTATGATTAGCAATCAAAGTTTGGGACAAGCTTGGAGAATAATAACATTGTAATGTGTATAATACACAATATAAAGGAACATCTGTAAAGATTCTGGTGATTGCTTTGTGGATTGAATATTGACAGCCAGCAACTACTACTTTGTATCATTTGAACATTTATTCCTTGCCCTACATCTCCTTTATATATTAGACAGAGCATCAAACCATCATTTTAGCATTTGAATGAAAAATGCCAAACAAAGAAGAATTTTATTATTTTCTTCAGCTTAATGTCTGGTCTTCTAACTTTTATTTTTATTTTATTATTTTATAGGTTTGGTGATATGTGCACAAATAAACTTGGGTAGACATGACTAAGGTGACTTTCCCAGTCACTTTGTCCTCCTTAGGAAGAGGACAATGACAAACCCAAATTGTTTAAAAAGAAACAATTGGTAGTATTAGGCTTTTGTGCCCTCTGAGCTTGCTTGTTTTCTTGCAGACATTTCATTATCCAAACTAGGTAACACCATCAGTGCTGATAAGGAGTGCTGTTTGCTCTCAGTTTATAATCTAGTGTCTTGCCCCATCTGTGTTGCTGGGGGTGGTCTTAGAGATTCTTTGGTTGGGCTGTTTGCTGTTGGTTTCATTGGCAGTTTCTTGATTGGGGTATTGTTTATTTGATTGTTGGCCTGATGTTAATCTTGGAGTAGATCTATGCTGATCTGGGTGCAGTTTGCTGGTGGAGAGATGCTTGGGTCCTTTTGTTCCCTTTTTGGTTAGGTGATTGTCTCTTTTGCATAGTCTATATTGTTAATGTATCATATTAGGTAAAAATTTGTCTTATCACTTGTCCTGTTGACAGAGAAGTTTGCAAACTAGATTCAGATAGCAATAGCAGTAGCACTTAGACTTATATACTGCTCCACAGTGCTTTACAGCCCTCTCTAAGTGGTTTACAGAGTCAGCATATTGCCCCCAACAATTTTGGGTCCTCATTTTACCCATGTTGGAAGGATGGAAGGCTGAGTCAACCTTGAGCCTGGTGAGATTTGAACTGCCAAATTACAGGCAGCCAGCAGGCAGCAGAAGTAGCTTCAGTACTGCACTCTAACCATTGCACCACCATAGCTCATTTAACAGATACATTTAAATGATATTAAGTAGTATTTTACAATTCTAGTTAGAATTAACTACCATTGAATATGGGGTGGTGGTGTCTAAACAAATATTATAGCATGGCACATTGATTTCAAATAATTTTAATACATTGACAAATTTAGTCATGTCTGTCTCTCAGCAACTTTGAAAGCAAGTGCTCTCCATGCTACCATGTCAAGTACAGCTTCTTTCAATTGTTGGATGTTCAATTTTATATCAGATTTGAAGTTATCAAGCCAGTGAGGTCTTTGCTTGTCCTTTCTTCTTGTTCCACTAATCATCCTAGCATCATTGACTTCTCCAATGAATTTGCACGCATGACATGGCCAAAATAAATCAGACGTAGTCTTATGATTTTAGCTTTTGGTGATGTGTCTGGTTTTAATGTGTTTTTAATACATTAGTCCTTGAGTTTAATTTGGTTAATATTTCTAGCCTTATGATTAGCCAGTGAACTCATTATGCCACTCTGAAAATATTTGTACTGGACATCTGATGGACATCTGGAAGCAATAGAATATATGCTAAGGTTGAGCACATAAGCTTTTCCAAATTTCTTAACCTGGTTTAGACACCCTCACTGTCAAAAGAAAGCTAAAGCACAAGTATGTCTGAAGATGATTTCTTATCTCTAATTTGAAATGCAATACAGCTTCTAGTCCATTTGACATCTATTTGGGAGGAGGAAAAGAGCTTCATCTTGGCTTTGATCTCAAGTATGAAAGGGCCTTCAACTAATCCTAAGGACTAGTATCTATCTAGTCAGGACTAGCTATACAGCATAGAACAGCTTACCCATGGACCTTGTCAGGCTTCCAAAGCTCCAAGAAGATCTGGTTCTTTGGGGCACTTTTGGGGGATGCAAAAGTCTGGCTTATTAAACTCAATTAGATAATGATTAAAAGAAAGCAACATTTGCAATCCTCTATTTGCCATTCTGTAAGCTGTTTTGAGCCTTTGGGAATAAGCAATGAAGAAGCTCTAGTAAATGAATAAATGAAAGAGGAATACAAACATGACTAGTGAGAGTTTCTCTATTGTAGTACTAGGATAATATATTCTCTTGGGCAAAGCTGTAAGTTTCTTTGAGTTTTTGATATGCTATGAGAGATTTATCTAAATAAATATTATCACCTGTCATTTGCTCATAATTAATGGATCCAGAAGAGCAAGGCAGATTTTGAAAAGAAGAACCTGGGCAAGAAGCCAGTTGAAAGAAAAACTAGACAAGCAGTATTTTAAGGCAAGGATCTTCATGCATTTCGTAAACTTTGCCTGAGTCTACAAATAATAATTTTAAAACAACAAATCCCAAAAGCTCAGTCTAACACATGCAGGCCCTAATAATAATCATAAATTCAAACTGATTCATTGGTGGATAGTGATTTTGTAAATGCACTTATCAAGGCAATTTAGAAAACTTCTGGTTCTTAAAATTTATTGGATAATCAGTAATAATGTAACATAGTCATCAAACTGTATTGGTAACCAAAGCTTTTTTTAAAATCTTCAAATGACTATTCATAATATATTGGGTTCAAACCAGGTTAGCTGAGCTTAAATTCTTCTTGAAATCAATGCTCAGTTATAGCAAATATTTCCTGTAGCACCAAGAAACCCTGTTGTTTTTTCTTAGTTAAATTCCAGCCCACCTTCCCATAACCACCACCATGGAAAGAACATACTTTATCTTCTTTACTTTATCTGATTTGAAAAGAAGAGATTTACAGTGTGGAAATTTATATAATATTAAAATATGTCTACATTAATCAAGAGAATTACAGTGGCTGATGGCAACCATACAACTCAAGCTGAAATTGAAAAAGTGAGCTGGACCGGGAAGTCAGGAAATTCCAGTCTTCAGGCTGGATTGGAAGTTTGAAAAGGAAAAATTATCCAAGAAGAAAAGAAGAAAAATTCAATATTTTTACCAAGAAAACTACATCAAGTTGTCCATGAAAACCTGCAGGGAAGAGAAATGTGCAGAGAAGAGAAACAAAGATGATAAGGAGACTAAAACATACAATGAACAGTTGTGGGAACTGGGTATGTTTAGTCAAAGAGAAGGACTAAGGGTGACATGATAGCACTCTTCCAATATTTGTGGGGCTATCACAAAGAAGAGGGGGTCAACTATTTTCCAAAGCACCTGAGGGCAGACAAGAAATAATGGAAGCTTATCAAACAGAGATCCAACCTAGAATTAAGGAGAAATTTCCTATCAGTGAAAACAATTAATCAGTGGAATAACTTACCTCCAGAAGTTGTGGGTGTTCCATCAATAGAGGCTTTTAACAAGAGATTGGACAACCATTTGTCTGAAATGGTATAGCGTTTCCTGCCTGAGCAAGGTGTTGGATTAAAAGACCTTTCCAACTCTGTTATTCTGTACTCAAACTTGAGAGAATATACTGTGTCTCTTAGTTAAACTAGAAAATAATGTATGCACAACTCTGATAATGTACAATAGTTCAGTGTTGATCCTCATACATTTTTTCTGTAAATATATAATTTGTAGAAGGAAGAAAAATCCTGTGCTAATCCTCCTAACAATTGTATAGAGTGAAGCAGAACAGAGTTTCCTTAAAATATGCCTCTCTAAATTCCTATGAGTAAATTTGATCAGTTGTTCCAGACTGATTCTGATAAAGTATTTAGGTTCTGCATCCAAACGGAATGTTTGTAGATGAGGAAGTCAAGCTGATATTGTATTATCTTAGCTGGATAAATAAAGCTGGGGTTGCAGGTTGTTCACTATTTCTACAAACACAGTAACAAGACAGGTTTGAAAATGCATGGAAAATACCATTGGCTAATGGGAATGTAAGTTGCTTGCTACATCAAAAGACAGCAGATGTTTTCTGACCTTGGTTTTGGGTAGCAGTCTTTTTTGCACTGCAACCTCCAGTACATTGTCTCTGGGAGAAAATTAGAATGGGCAGATGCAGCCACAAGTGAGATTCCAGCAGATTTGGAAATGGTTTCAGGATTGGGAAATGTGTAAAAAAAAAAGGGTGGGGGACATTTTATCATGGATAATGGTCCTGTGAAAGAGAAAAAAGAAAACCCTGTTGGGTACAAATGTATACAATGATGAAAAAAAAGCAGATTAACATCATGATGAAACCAAAATTATTCCTCCTGGGTTTAATGAACAAGGAATTAGAAAAGAAATATGCAAAATTAATATTGTGTAGGGTAATTGCAGCAAGATAATTGTATGCAAAATGTTGGAAAAATATTGAAATACCATTAGTGGAAGACTGGATTGTAAAATTTAGAACTTGCAAAAATCGTGAAGCTGTCCAATTTGGCCAGAGAAAAAAAAACAAAAAAAATTTTTTTTTGAAAGACTGGAAACCTTATATGAACTTTTTTCTGAAAGAAAGAAAAAGAATACATTCAACTTTTCAGCTACTAAGATTGTTGGACGAGCAGACACAAAAACAGCCAGGGAAGTGACTGAAACCTGGGAAACAGGCCCCTTATCAGTCAACAGGAATGCTGACTTACCATCAGCACATGAAGTACTTAGAAGGTGAGGGCTGGACAGCAGAAGGGAAGGACAGTCAATGACGTAAAAGCCAGCCATCAACACAGTCAGCATATAAAAAACCACATACCACAGGCACCATATAAATACCGTGTTTCCCCGAAAATAAGACCTACCCCGAAAGTAAGACCTAGCACTATTTTCTAAACCTGCCCTAATATAAGACCTACCCCGAAAATAAGACCTAGTGCAAATCTCCAGTTCCAGGAAGACTTTTCAGGGAGCAACCGTGCACCCACAAAACACCCCCCCTACACACTCACACCCACTATTTGGCACCATAAATATATAGGACCTACCCCAAAAATAAGACCTAGTGTGTTTTTGGGAGCCAAAAAATATATAAGACAGTGTCTTATTTTCGGGGAAACACGCTACCACACATAGAACAGCACATACTCTGCTACTGTAGACGGAAGTTCCCTGAAGATGGGCTCCAGCACAAGTCCGAAAGCTCAGAAGACTAAACCTCTGGTCCCAGTGACCGACCCAAACTGGATCCTGCAGCATTATCCTGGGACACATATGTTTTCCTTCATTTGTGAGAAAAGATTGAATTCATTATTTGTGTATATGATGTTGAAATGCCGGGGGACTTTTTCAAAGATTTTTTTAAAAGAATATGGCTTCTTTTTTTGAAATAAATAAATATTAATTTCATGTTGCAAATCACAGATGAATGTTGCTTCAGAATAAATCCATGGGAACATTTATCTTTGCTTTGAAGCAGCTGTGGCTGTGCAAAAATTGCTTTTATGCATCATCTTTGCACTGAGTTTGTGTTGAGTTTCCTTCAATTTCCATGAAAAAAAGCACAATCTTTGGTATTTCCTTAGGCCTAATGCTTTCTTTGCAAATGTAGCTATTCCCTAACTAAATGCTGCTTTTCAATTGAAAAATTTCATTCATTTATTCTAAATATGGAAAAACTTCATTCGTCTTTGGTGTCTGATATACTTAATTTGGTGGGTGCCACAGGGACATCATATTTTGCACCAACTTTGTTCTTTGATATTTTATATTTTAATTAAGCAACCCCAATCGGAAGAAAGCCAGTAACAATCAGGCACTCTTCCATCACACAATAGTTCTTCATGACCCGAATTTTCCTGTTGGGATTCTGCTAGTGTAGAGAACATTTGTCCCAGAGAATATGATATCACCACTGATATTTAATATAGTGGGTTTTTCAATGACTGAAAAATGATGCTGCTTAATTCTACCGTTTGGAAGGCAAGAAAGAGTTACATATGACAATATTCTTCAGGAAACAATTCTGGAACAAAAATGAGTTTTGACACATTGGCTTTTGGTAGAGCCTAGAGCTTAGCTTTCCTATACCAGTGCTGTGTTATTCATTGCCCTAATTCCCTGCCATTTTGGTTGAATTGGTTGTTTTGATGCAGACGGACTACTTCATTCCTCCACTAGTAACTGTGCAGCATGACATATCCAGTCAGATTTAGCAATGAGACAATCCCACTCACAAATAAAGATAGTTCGGAGTAAAGGTTGAGTCCAGTTGGTCTTATTTATTTATTTATTATTATTATTATTATTATTATTATTATTATTATTATTACTTAGACTTATATGCCTCCCTCTCTCCCTAAAGACTCAGGGCGGCTCACAGAATAAAAGTACAGTACAATAAATTAATTAAAAAAGGATTAAACAATACAAGCCTAATTAAGAACAAGAATAGTTAAAATATTAAAATTTTTAAAAGACAGAACCCCCCCCTTCTTGGTTCAGTCCAGGCTGGCCTGCTGAAATAGCCAAGTCTTTAAGTTGTGGTGGAAGGAGTGGAGATCCAGAGCCAAATGAAGGTCCATGGGGAGTTGATTCCACAGTGTGGATGCCCCCACAGAGAAGGCCCTACCCCTGAGCACCGCCAGCCGACAGTGTCTAGCCGATGGTATCCCAAGGAGGCCCTGTCTGTGGGCGATCGGAGTGTGATGCCGGCAGGAGATGTTCCCGCAAGTACCCTGGACCCAAGCCATGTAGGACTTTATATGTTGTTACTAAGACCTTGAACCTCACCCAGAAGGCAACCGGCAACCAATGCAGGTCGCGCAGGAGGGGTATAACATGGGAGTATCGGGACACTCCCATCACAACCCGCGCAGCCACATTCTGCACCAGCTGCAACCTCTGGGTGGTCCGCAAGGGTAGTCCCATGTAGAGAGCATTGCAGTAGTTGATTCGGGAAGTGATGAGTGCATGAGTGACTGTCCTCAGGGCATCTTGGCTCAGGTAAGGGCGCAACTGCTGAACCAGACACACCTGTGCAAATGCCCCCCTGGACACAGCCCCCACCTGCTCCTCCAGACTGAGCTGTGTATCCAGGAGGACGCCCAGGTTACGCGCCCTATTCACGGGGGGCAACACCTCTCCCCCCATGACCAATGGTGGTATCTCCTGAGTAATCCAAGATTTAGTGTGTGGCATGTGTTAGCCAGGGATCACCAAGGTGGCTGCCTGCCTCTGTGAAAGGAATTTTTTCGAGCAGTGTTATCTTTACCCGAGGCTCCTTTCTTGTCCCTATGTAGTTTATTCACTCACAGGAATTGAACTGCTGAGTTGCCATCCTCAGTGGTGCGCAGGCCTAGCATCTTACCATGTGAGCCACCTTGATCCCCTCCAGTTGTGCTATCATATAGCAACACAAGCTATTCCTTTCATGAAGTCAATGCCACTATTAAGAAGGGGAATTCTGAAAAACAAGCTGAAGAACACACTGTGATCACAGTGCAGGTGGCTAGAGAAGCACTGTCCATCACAGCCATTTTACACAATGAATGCAGCAAACCCTTTCATATTATCACTGTCTTGTATTTTTGTATTTTAGTTTTTAATGACTATGGGCCTCACAGTTTAAGGATTGACATTATATTATATGGTTAGGCCATGCTGTGTTTTGTTCATATGCAACTCACAGGTTGGATGCCAAACTGTGGTTTTAATTTCGCGTTGATTGATGATCTCTGGAGGGCTCAGGACAAGGGAAGTTCCTCTGTCCTAGTCCTATTAGATCTCTCGGCAGCTTTTGATACCATCGACCATGGTATCTTATTGCGGCGCCTTCGGGAGCTGGGAGTGGGAGGCACCGTTCTATGGTGGTTCTCCTCCTTCCTCTTGGGGCGCACACAGTCAGTGTTGACGGGCAGGCAGAGGTTGACCCCAAGGCCCCTCACTTGTGGGGTTCCTTGGGGTCGGTGCTCTCTCCCTTCCTGTTCAACATCTACATGAAGCCGCTGGGCGAGATCATCCATGGTTTCGGGGTGAGGTATCATCAATATGCTGATGATACTCAGCTTTACATCTCCACCCCAGGCTAGGTTCGCCTGGTGCACCTGTTGCGTCCCTACTTGGACCAAGATTCCCTATGCACGGTCACTCATGCACTCGTGGTCACCCGTCTCGACTACTGCAATGCTCTCTACCTGGAGCTGCCCTTGCGGACTATGCGGAGGCTTCAGCTGGTGCAAAATGCGGCCGCGCGGGTGGTGATGGGAGTGGCCCGATTCTCCCATGTGACACCCCTCCTGTGCAGTTTGCATTGGTTGCCAGTTGCCCTCCATGTAAGATTCAAGGTGCTGGTGTTAACCTATAAAGCCCTGCATGGCTTGGGTCTGGGGTACTTGCAGGGGTGCCTCCTACCAGCATCGAGGTCCAATCGCCCAGTACGCTCCCATAGGCAGGCCCTCCTGGGGTGCCATCGGCCAGGCAATGTCGGTTGGCGGTCCCCTGGGGGAGGGCCTTCTCTGTGGGGGCGCCCACCCTTTGGAACCAACTACCCCTGGAGCTACGTCTGGCCCCTGACCTGCGCTCCTTCCACCGTGTTCTAAAGACCTGGCTGTTTTCACAGGCTGGCCTGGATTGAATGGGGTTGGGGTTTTTAATTTTGGGATATTTTAATATTTTAGAATTATTTGGATTGGGGAAATTTGGAATAAGTTTTATATTGTGTATATGTTTTTGTGTAAGCCACCCCGAGTCCCCCCGGAGATGGAGCAACATATAAATCCAAATATAAATAAATAAGTAAATAAGTAAATAAATAAATAAATAAATAAATAAATAAATAAATAAATAAATTTGTTGTTCAGTATTTTATTCTAGAACTTTTAACTGGATATTCCTTGAGAGTTTTTGACCTGCTCTGATCTTTGATTGTAAAAAAAAACATTGATGACATATCCACTTAGATTTAACAATGAGACAATCCCATTTAGCAAATGAAGCTACTTCAGACTAAAGGTTGCCTCCAGTTGGGTTATTGTATAGCAACAAAAGCTATTCTTTTTGTGATATCATTGCCATTATCAAGAAGGGAGATTCTGAAAAACAAGCTAATAAATTAGAAGTTTAATCTGCTACAGGATCAGCTGAAAGTTGGAATGGACCACTATGTGGATGCCAAATGTTGGAAAATGGGATACCTGAATTTGTCATTGTACCCTTCTGTCAGATAGTGCTCCATTCAAAATCCAAGAAAGACACTCTTAGACTTGTTCGTTATAGAGAAAAGAACTTTTACTGGAAATCAAGTGGTAGCATCAAAAGAATTCAAAATCTGAGAATTTAGGCATGGAAAATCACATATACAAAGTCATGGCAGCATTTCCACCCAGAATAGTTCAAACAGTCCATCCAATCTGAGATGTGTATAATGTCATGTGGAGCATCTTCAGGTGATGATGCAGACATCTGGTCATTGACCTTGGCCTGGTTAGATAACATGCTGCAGCTGTGCAGTAAGCAAGTAAGCATAAACAATAAAGTTCTCCCCAAGTTTTACAGTTCATTCTCTAAAGCCTCCAGAACACTTCCCCACCCCCAAAACCCAATTGATTCCCCCCCCCATTACTATGGCTGCTGGAAAGACAAGCTAAAATAAAGATTTTTGAAGGCTGACATACGGCCCTCCTGCAAAAGAGGCATTAGCCCTGGAAAAGAAAAAAACTTAAGAGAACAGGATAATACACATTCAAAAGTCAGGAAAAGGTAGTTAGAACAAAAGTCAAGGTTTGTCAGAATATTTTGAATGAAATGCTTGTATGAGCCTAGGGGCTCTAATATCTCATTCATTTACCCATTCGGACTGAAAGGGAGGAAATACTTCCAAACAACAAAATATTGGAGTCGCCCCTTTGTTCCCTTGAGTCTAAAATTTCTTTAACCTCAAAATGCTGCTCACCCTCAATCAAAAAAGGGACTGGGGGGATCGGCCTGAGTAGGTCACAAATTGGAGGTATGTTCTGGTTTTAATAGACTGATATGAAAGACAGGGTGAATCTGCCTAAGGGTCTTTGGCAATTTCAGTTGTACTGCTACAGGATTCATTATTTGTACAATTGGGAAAGGTCCAACATATTTAGGTCCCAATTTTTTAGACTTCTGTGTGGTTTGTAAATACTTAGTGGACAAGAAGACCTTGTCCCCCACTTGGTATGGTTTTTGTGAGCTCTCTTTTTATCAGCTTGCTTCTTGTGAGCTTCATGAGCATCATCTAATGCTTTACGGGTAACCGGCCAGGTAAGCTGGAGTTGAGTTATCCACCTGGTCAATGATGGAACATTAGGTTTCTCTTGAGGAAGTTTTGGTATGGGTACAAAATCCTGCCCTGAAACTACTTTAAATGGGGTAAAACCAGTGCTACTGTGAACCAAGTTATTATATGCCACCTCTGCAAAAGGCAATAGGTCAGACCAATCATCTTGTTGATAATTAATATAACATCTAAGGTATTGTTCCAATACTGAGTTAGTTCTCTCACAAGCCCCATTGGTTTGTGGGTGGTGGGTGGAACTTAAGCCCTGGGCGGAGCCCAATAGCTTCAGGAATTCCTTCCAAAGTTGGACTCTTCTGTCCAAAATTATCCATTCAGGAACACCATGTAATCTATAGACATGCAAAATAAACAATTTAGCCAAGGTTTTTGCAGATGGGATTTTTGCACAAGGTATGAAACGTACCTGCTTGGAAAACAAGTCAGTTACCACCCAAATGACTATATTTCTCCCACTTTCAGGCAATCCCACTATAAAGTCCATGGAAATTTCCTTCTGTGGAGCAGTTGGCCTAGCTACATGTTGTAGTAAGCTGGCAGGTTTTCCAGGTGGCCATTTAGCCGAAGCACAAATAGGACAACTAGCTACGTAAGCTTCAATGTCCTACTTTAAAGTAGGCCACCAGAATTGCCATTTGACCAAATGTAAGGTTTTCACGAATCCAAAATGTCCAGCAGGTTTTGAATCATGGGCTTGCTTTAAAATGGGCCCCTTAGGCTAGCTGGTACATATAACTTGGCCCCCACCCATGCCAGACCATCTCTAATCATACAGTCATTTGAGTGGGTCAGGAACCAAACATCTACTTTCAGAGTTTCTTTTACTGTAACTGTGCAGTCAAGTCCTTGGAAAGACGACATCTCCCTTTTTCTGGGCTCTGGTAACCATTGGAGCCACCAATTGCCTAGTTGGCACAATAGGATGGATCATTTCTGGGTGGATACTGTTATATTGGGGTAATCTAGATAATGCATCTGCCATAAAATTCTTCCCCTCCGAGAGGTACTTCAATGAAAAATTAAAACGTTTAAAGTATTGTGCCCAGTGAACTTGCTTAGGCAACAATTTTTTATGATCTGTCCAAACCTCAAAAGGGTGTTTTGCCCCCATGAGAAAACGACTCCAGGTTAATAAAGCCCAACGGACAGCAAAAGCTTCCTTTTCCCAAATAGCCCATCTTTCCATCTCAGATAGCTTATGGGAGGTGTAAGCACAAGGTTGCAAAGTTCCAGTCTCATTTGCTTGCAGTAGCACTGCCCCCACTGCTACATCACTTGCATTGGCTTGGATCACGAAAGGGGCATCCATCTTTGGGTGCTTTAGCACTGGTTCAGCTGGAAAAAGTCATTTTAGCTTTTCAAAAGCCCCTTGGCATTCCATGGACCACTCCAATGGTCAACTGGGTTTTGGTTTCAACTCTCCCTTAGTTCTTAGGAGGTTTGTAATAGGCAGCGCAATCTTTGCAAATGCTGGGATTAATTGACAGTAAAAATTAGCAAATCCCAGAAAACTTTGCAATTGCTTTCTAGTGTGAGTAGGAGCCCATTCCAAAATGGCCTGGACTTTCTCCGAGTCCATTTCTATGCCTTCATGCGATATGTGGTAACCTAAATAGTCAATTTTCCCTTGGTGAAATTCACACTTGAGCAATTTTGCATACAGTTCGGCTGCTTGTAGTTTTTTCAAAACTGACTATACTAATTTCATGTGCTCCTCAAGAGTTTCTGTATAAATAAGGAGATCATCAAGATAAACCAGCACCCCCTTGTACAAATGTATCTTGGAAGGATGGAAGGCTGAGCCAATCTTGAGCTAGTAAGAATTGAACTGCTGGCAATGAGCAGAATTAGCTTGAAATACTGCACTCTAACCACTGTGGCATCACAGCCCTTGATACCATCTTTATAGATAATAATTGGTCTACCCTCTAAATTCTTTATACAATTATTGTAATTTTCACACACCTTGGCTTTTAACAGCTACTCCCCCATTCTGTTCTCTCCTAGGAATGATTTGCCATTGTTCTTAGTAAACAGTCGCACACAAGTATTTGTGCCCCAGATTTTTTTAAAAATTGGCTTTTGGGGAGGGGGAGGAATGATCACTTCATGTTATTCAGGGTTCTACTGAAGGAATAGTATAAAATATGATGCTGAGTAGATCCGAGAAGTTGAAATGTTAAAATGAGGACCCAGATTGTTGGGGACAATATGTGATTCTGTAAACTGTAAACTGCTTAGAGAATCCTGTAATCACTATGAAGTGGTATATAAGTCTAAATGCTATTGCTATTGTTAAGTTTGCATGAAGAGACAGACGCGGAGTGCTTCAAGCTTTTTGTTTATTAGTGACTACAGCTCAGAACGAACCCACTTTGGCTGGGCTGCAGCTGCTACTTATAGCCAGCAGCCGCAGTTGCCAGCCAATCAGAGTGCAGGGTTTTTCCGCACTTTTTAAACCAATCATTTCTTACATTTTACAAGAACAGTTCAAACTAAACCAATGACTTTAAACCTGCATACATAACAGCTATCATCTCCTAATCTTATAGGGTTGAGCTGAGTTCTTGATGAATGGTATTTTGAATATCCCCAGACTATTCTTACTCTATTCCTGGGATGTCTCTTTCTTTCTACCTTTGGTTGAATTCCAAGAACATAATAGTGAGATTCATGCCTATAAGAGGTGAATTTTGAGGGTGGATCTCTGAATTTCTGCCTCTGCAAAATTTCTGCCTTTAGATTCTTAGCATTCTGAAGCCCATGAATTGTTTTCTCAGGAAAGTTATTTTTGCAGTTTACAAAGTACACTGGATAAAATATGATGCTGAGTAGATCCTAGAAGCTGAAGTGATTCAAAATCAGTAATTTGCAGCCACATGTATATGCATGTGGTCCATTTTTATCTTATTCCATTTAGATTTCCATTAAATGTCACAGCCACACAAAGCATCTGGCTTCTATCCACACAAAAAGGATTAATGCAATATTATTCTGATATGCTCAAATGCACTTGACTCTGAAATCTCATTTCTAAACCTGCAACCTATTGACATTTCCAAATACTGTGGAGAGGTCGTTGTGTGCAATTGTGTAATTAGGAAAAAATAATTCATTAATTTCATTTTGAGCTGTGCATGATTGTAAGACAGATCAGTGCTTTTCAATTAATAAAGTTTTCCTCATTTGATGGCATTGCTCTAAACTCAGCACTTAAACTGAAAAAAGCTCCATAGTCACCAAACCCATTTAGGTAGTTATCCTTCTACCTCTAACAGAAAGCTAATGTAAGTTAATGAATTCTTGAATTAACCTTGAGGCTTAGCTGCTCAAGCAATCAACAAGGAGATTTATTTATTTATGAAAATATTTCTAAACTATTCTTGCACAAAAAACATGACCAATTACTTGTGTGTAACAGAAAAAAAATCCCGACTGGAAGAAATAGAATAAACTCTCAGTGCAATCATAATAATGTAATGGTTGAACATCTTAAATTAGGGTTAATTGACATGCCTGATTTAAAAAGCTAAGACAAGCAAATAAATAATCAGGCACTTGAAGAATTATTGCACAGATTTCAAATGAACTTTGAAATAAAGAAGCCATTGTCCTATTTCAAGTATTTAAGGGAAACCCACAATCATTGACTGCTTTGGAAAGCTAACTTCAAAGACTAATAAGAAAATCAGTTTGGGATGAATATTAATCCAGGAGCATAGTGCAAATAAACCCAACAAAACAGAACTCACAGTTGGTGTAAGCATTACGTAATAGGATTGCTGCAGAATTAAATTTGGAGACAATAATTATTTTTTCTAAGTATGAAACCCTTCCACTTCAAACCTGAGCTTTCAGAGCCTCAACAAGATTTAGCTGTATGCCATCAAAAATCTTTGCTGTGTTCCTATTTTTGAGGTGGATGTTCATTACAAGTAGACCTTACAAGAAGTTTTACTCTTGACTTCCCAGATCCATATTTCACATTGCCATATCTGTCAGTGGACTTAAATTAAATTCAGTTAGGCCAATACTCCCTTGGCCTTCATGAAAATGTAATTTTTTGTTTCTCTGCTCTTTTTGTATCCTGGCTTGAGAATATCTATAGCATTTCCTTCCTCATAGATAAACAGGCCAGCCAGAGTCAGTTTGGAAGAAATAATCCCCAAACACCCTTAACCAACCTTTGTAAACATTTGCATTCCAGCAGGAGACATGACTAGACCCAGAGTGGGTATAAATATTTTGAGCACAGATGGAAAGTTACCTGAGGAACCCTCTTGTCCCAATTACATCAATTTATCCTGCCAAATGATTGAGGGGCTGTCACAGAGAAGAATATTCTCCAAAGCACCTGAGGACAGGATAAGAGGTAATGGATGGAAGTTCATTAAAGAGAGATCCAACCTAGAACTAAAGATAATTTCCTGATAGAACCACTTAATCAGTGGAATGGCTTGCCTCCAGAAGTTGTGGGTGCTCCATCAATGGAGGTTTTCAAGAAGAAACTGGACAGCCACTTGTCTGGAATAGTATAGGGTGTCCAGCTTGAGCAGGGGGCTGGACTAGAAAACCTCCAAGATCACTTCCAACCCTATTATTTTATGTTCCATGTTTTAAGTTAGACAGGAAGAGCTTATTACAGACCCACTGGCTAAAGAATTAGAAGAGAGCCTTTTCTGCTATTGATCCCACTCTCTGCAACATCTTGCCTCCTGAGGAACATCTTGCCTCTTTGCATTCACTTGTTTTGTTTTCTGGAATTGTATTAAGACTTGGCTCTGTAAACTAACATGAGGATCTAATAGTGGTATGAAACCCTGGGGTGGTTGAATGGAAGGAATGTGGGACTATGAAGGAGTCAGCAAAGATGCTGTTCCCCTGTTTATTCATCAGACTGCACAGAGCGTCAGGAAGCCATTATTGGCAGCAGGGTCTCCTGCAAATACATCCTGTCAGTGTTCCAGAAAAACAGACTCCAACTCCAAAGGCACGGGAATGTGGCAGCATGGAAACTTCTGGTGCTAATATGGCTTTCATAGCTGACAGGCGCCATATTAGAAACAATAAGTGGAATCACAGCACTGACAAGCTCAAACTACTCCAATTGAAGATGGATGTTTTACAATGTCTACATGAATGCTGCTTTTCATAATTTGCAAAATCCATAATTGTGGACCACAGGTGCCTTTTGTCTTATAGGCAGAAACTATACCCAGGCAGAATGAGATTGGATAAATGCATAATGCTGAAAGGAAAGCCACTCTATAACTACAGGTAGTCCTTGACTTATGACTTGTTGTTTAACAAACATTTGAAGTTATGGTGGACTTAAAAAAAGAACAAACTACTTACAACTCATCCTCAAAGTTATGACTGCCACTCTCCCTGCTTCCTCCTCAGGCTTCTGGCAACTAGTTCACATTTACAACTGTCTTGACAATTTGTGACTTTTTTGTGCTATTTTCCCAAAGAATCCTTAAATATGTACCACTGTGCTATTATGCAATGAGATTTATGCCATTTGACTAATTCATGACTATATCAAGGTTTTTTTTTCTAATGATGGATGTAATTGAAGCATTGTTATATAGAACTGTCAAATGAAATATCTCAGTAAATAATGTACTTGTATGTTTTCATTATATTTAAGAATAACAAAAATAGTCTTTATGGAAAGATGGAAGGAAAGTAAGTAAGAAAAATTATTAGGATTTTCCAATTTATGTACAGTATTAGGAATTAGGGAAATTTTAGAAGTTTCCATAAATATTAGAATGGTGACAACTGGCTCAGATACAAATTGTCTAAATCAGATTGTCAACTTAGTCCAGATATTTTGCTGATTCAGTTGAAAGCCATTTTGAAAAACTGAAGGATTTAATTTTCTGGAATAATGTGGAAAAGGGGGCTTTTGTAGATAACAGAAACTCTTCCAAAACATTGAATCTGTTATGTATGTAGGTTTGAATGTCATTGGTTTAGTTTGAATTGTTCTTGTAAAATGTCAAATATTTGAAAAGTGCGGGAAAACCCTGAAAAGTGCGGGAAAACCCTGAACTCTGATTGGCTGGCAACTGCGGCTGCTGGCTATAAGTAGCAGCCGTAGCCCAGCCAAGATGGGTCCATTCGAGCTGTAGTCACTAATAAACTCTTCACTGAAGCTCTTCGCGTCTGACTCTTCATGCAAACTTAACACTGGCGATGAAGGTGGGATTCCCCTGAAGAGAAGATGATGCAGGAGAGCGAGATGGCTGCGCTGAACACCCCCCCAGCCCCGTTCGATCCGGTGGCAGAAGACTGGGAATCGTATGCAGATCGCTTCCAAATGTATTTGGAAGGAAACGACCTCACCGACATCTCCGAGAAGCGGAAGAGGGCGGTCTTTCTTACGCACTACGGTCCGGCAGTCTTCAAGATGGCGAAGGCATTGGCGGGAGCTGCAGACGTGAAGGTAATGGAATGGCCTGATTTAGAAAAGCTTTTAAGAGCATTACGCCCCACAAGTATCGTGCCTCATTAAGAGACACGAGTTTTACTGTCGGGATCAAGGGGAAAGTGAAAACGTTAACGACTTTGTGGCAAGTTTAAGAGACATTGGGGGTGCATGCGAGTTTAACAACTATCTATCTATGGTGTCATGGGACACTATTCACAGGCTACTTCCCAACATTCAGAAGAAGCATTTCCAGAAGCAAGCACTGACTCTTAAAGACTACCAAGGGAACAAGATTCCAGTAGTTGGAACAAGAGAATTCAATGTGAAGTTCAAAGGCCACACCAAACGCCTACCACTGACCATCGTGGACAAGGACCGCCCAAGCGTGCTGGGACTTGAGTGGTTCAATCCACGAGGCATCGAGGTGACTGGCATCAATCACGTGAGCAACTCTGAATGGGAGGAGGCCTTGAAGTCTGAGTTTCCAGAGGTCTTCAGCGAAGGATTGGGCAAGTATATGGGGACCCCTATCACTTTCAACCTAGATCCCAAGGTGCCCCCAATTCGTTTAAAGCCCAGAAGGGTCCCATTTGCTTTAAAGGAAAAAATTGATGCACAATTAGATAAACTAATAGCTCAAGGAGTTTTAGAGCCCACTGACCACTCCAGATGGGAGACACCCATAGTCACACCTGTCAAGACTGATGGGTCAGTAAGAATCTGTGGAGACTATAAGGGGACACTGAACCATGCTGCAGCAGAGCGCATACCCAGTTCCAGTGGTGCATCATCTATTACATTCACTTGGCAGGGGTACAGTCTTTGCCAAATTGGATCTGGCCCAGGCATATCAACAACTAACAGTTGATGATGCCACTGCAGAGGCCCAAACCATTGTGACTCATAGAGGTGCCTTCAAATGTAAAAGGCTACAATTTGGAGTAAGCGTGGCACCAGGCGTCTTTCAAAGCCTTATTGAAAGGATGCTCCAAGGACTGCCAGGGGTACTGCCTTACTTTGATGATGTGTTAATCTCTGCTGAAAATGACACTCAGTTACAAGAAAGACTCAGAGAAGTCCTTACCAGATTCATGAAAGCGGGGTTAAAAGTCAAGGAAGAAAAATGCACTCTTAGAACTGACAAGGTTGAGTTCCTGGGCTATATGATTGACAAGCATGGCATCCACCCTACCGATGCCAAGGTTCAAGCAATCAAAGAAGCCCCTAGACCTAAATGCAAAACAGAATTGCAAGCTTTCCTTGGACTCATTAACTTTTATCACATGTTCCTACCTCAGAAGGCAACCATTGCTGAACCATTGCACAGATTACTTGACAAAAAGTCTGTTTGGGTCTGGGGGAGGAAGGAACAATCAGCATTTAACAGTATTAAAAGACTAATCATGTCTGATGCTGTACTGATACAGTTCTCTGAGAATTTACCTGTTGTACTGACTTGTGATGCATCCCTTTTGAGTGGGGGTGTTGAGCCACAGGCTTCCAGAGAGGAAGAAGCCCCTATTGCATTTTACTCTGCACTTTGACCAAAGCAGAGAGGAATTACAGCCAATTGGACAAGGAAGCATTGGCAATTGTTGCAGCTGTCAAGAAATGTCATGAATATTTGTATGGGAGAACATTTACCATTGTTACAGATCACAAACCTTTGTTAGGCATTGTGGCAGGAGATAAACCTACACCTACTATCCTGTCACCAAGAATGCTGAGGTGGACTGAATTTCTTGCTGCTTATTCTTACAAACTTATCCACAAGCCTGGCAAGGACATTGGACATGCTGATGCACTGAGTCGTTGCCCACTTCCTTGCCACAGGGAGGACTTTGAACCTGAAACACACACCTCTTTTCCTAGAAACTGCTGCCAAGCTTCCAGTGCACGCTGCTGAAATTGCCAGAGAGACTGCCAAAGACACTTTATTGGCTCCTGTTATAGGCTGGATTAAGAAAGGTTGGCCTCTTCAAGATCTACCTCAACTTGCCCAACCTTTTAAGTCCAGGCAAACTGAATTATCTGTATTAAGAGGATGTATTTTGTGGGGTAACAGGGTGGTTATTCCTGCAAAACTACAAAAGAGGTTTTGGAAATGTTACATGGATCATCCTGGTATTGTAAGGATGAAGGGATTGGCCAGGAGTTATGTATGGTGGCCAGGTATTGACAAAATGGTTGAAAACTGGGTTGCATCTTGTCCCAACTGTCAGGTAATCAGGCCTGCCCCACCTCTTGCCCCCACACAGGAATGGGAATGTCCTAGGGGCCCATGGTCTAGGATTCACATTGATTTCTCAGGCCCTACCAGAGGGCACACCTTCTTATTATAGTAGATGCATATTCCAAATGGCTAGAGGTAATCCCTATGGCATCCACCACAACTGATGCTGTCATCAAGCAGCTCAAAACTTTTGTAACCCACGGTTACCTGATGTTTTGTCTCTGACAATGGCCCTCAATTTACATCCAACCTTTTTGAATCCTATTTAGCACAACAGGGTATCAGACATGCCCTCACTGCCCCTGGGCACCCTTCGGCTAACGGCAGGCTGAACGTATGGTATGTTTTACCAAGGAGAAACTCAGCAACTGGGTCCTGGGGACATCACTGAGAAAGTTGAAAAACTTCTTAGTGTTCAGCACATCACTCCTAACCCATCTAATAACTTATCCCCAGCAGAGTTGTTGATGGGTAGGAACTTAGGTCTTCCCTTTACCGCCTTCATCCCACATTTAACCCAACGCACCACTCAGATTCCACTTCCAAAGTTCGCACATTCAGTGTGGGTGATTCTGTTTATGCTAAGAACCTTATGGGTGAAACTTTGTGGATTCCTGCTGAGATAACTCAAATCACAGGCCCCTCGCTCTACAGGGTGCAAACAGAGGATGGACCTCTGGAGCAGGCACATTGATCAACTTAGATCCAGGTTTTCTCAGGAACATCGCCACTTGTTCCTCTCTAGTTCCCTCACCTGATGTCAATTCTAGGGGAAGGGGAGGAGCATGAGGATAATCAGCAAGCAAGAATCCATCCCAGTGTAACGACCATTACGACAGGAACCATTCCAAAACCTGTCACAATGCCAAAATCCATCCTTAGAAGTGGAAGATTGTACATCCCTACTTGACTTGGGTGCTGACATTGGGCTGGAGATGGGTTGGGAGGAGAGACCAGATTCTAACAATCAAACAGGGTCTTCTTCACAGGAAGTCCCAGTAGGGAAATGTCAGCAGACACATTTCCTCTCACTGGGTGAGAATGTTAAACTTCTGAACCACGAAGGTCTCAACGTACACATAAGAGCCCCACCTATTTAAAAAAATACATTAGATAGGTTGGGGTTTGGTATGGACTGAACCTAGTGGGAGGGGTGTTATGTATGTAGGTTTGAATGTCATTGGTTTAGTTTGAATTGTTCTTGTAAAATGTCAAATATGATTGGTTTGAAAAGAGGATAAACTCCTGACTCTGATTGGCTGGCACCGCGGCTGCTGGCTATAAGTAGCAGCCGTAGCCCAGCCAAGACGGGTCCATTCGAGCTGTAGTC
>CM019156.1:11309560-11505372 GCA_009733165.1 Naja naja | reverse complement strand
TGCCATCGGCCAGGCAATGTCGGTTGGCGGTCCCCTGGGGGAGGGCTCTGTGGGGGCGCCCACCCTTGGAACCAACTACCCCTGGAGCTACGTCTGGCCCCTGACCTGCGCTCCTTCCACCGTGTTCTAAAGACCTGGCTGTTTTCACAGGCTGGCCTGGATTGAATGGGGTTGGGGTTTTAATTTTGGGATATTTTAATATTTTAGAATTATTTGGATTGGGGAAATTTGGAATAAGTTTTATATTGTGTATATGTTTTGTGTAAGCCACCCGAGTCCCCCCGAGATGGAGCAACATATAAATCCAAATATAAATAAATAAGTAAATAAGTAAATAAGTAAATAAATAAATAAATAAATAAATAAATAAATAAATAAATTTGTTGTTCAGTATTTTATTCTAGAACTTTTAACTGGATATTCCTTGAGAGTTTTTGACCTGCTCTGATCTTTGATTGTAAAAAAAAACATTGATGACATATCCACTTAGATTTAACAATGAGACAATCCCATTTAGCAAATGAAGCTACTTCAGACTAAAGGTTGCCTCCAGTTGGGTTATTGTATAGCAACAAAAGCTATTCTTTTGTGATATCATTGCCATTATCAAGAAGGGAGATTCTGAAAAACAAGCTAATAAATTAGAAGTTTAATCTGCTACAGGATCAGCTGAAAGTTGGAATGGACCACCATGTGGATGCCAAATGTTGGAAAATGGGATACCTGAATTTGTCATTGTACCCTTCTGTCAGATAGTGCTCCATTCAAAATCCAAGAAAGACACTCTTAGACTTGTTCGTTATAGAGAAAAGAACTTTTACTGGAAATCAAGTGGTAGCATCAAAAGAATTCAAAATCTGAGAATTTAGGCATGGAAAATCACATATACAAAGTCATGGCAGCATTTCCACCCAGAATAGTTCAAACAGTCCATCCAATCTGAGATGTGTATAATGTCATGTGGAGCATCTTCAGGTGATGATGCAGACATCTGGTCATTGACCTTGGCCTGGTTAGATAACATGCTGCAGCTGTGCAGTAAGCAAGTAAGCATAAACAATAAAGTTCTCCCAAGTTTTACAGTTCATTCTCTAAAGCCTCCAGAACACTTCCCCACCCCCAAAACCCAATTGATTCCCCCATTACTATGGCTGCTGGAAAGACAAGCTAAAATAAAGATTTTTGAAGGCTGACATACGGCCCTCCTGCAAAAGAGGCATTAGCCCTGGAAAAGAAAAAAACTTAAGAGAACAGGATAATACACATTCAAAAGTCAGGAAAAGGTAGTTAGAACAAAAGTCAAGGTTTGTCAGAATATTTTGAATGAAATGCTTGTATGAGCCTAGGGGCTCTAATATCTCATTCATTTACCCATTCGGACTGAGAAGGGAGGGAAATACTTCCAAACAACAAAATATTGGAGTCGCCCCCTTTGTTCCCTTGAGTCTAAAATTTCTTTAACCTCAAAATGCTGCTCACCCTCAATCAAAAAAGGGACTGGGGGGTCGGCCTGAGTAGGTCACAAATTGGAGGTATGTTCTGGTTTTAATAGACTGATATGAAAGACAGGGTGAATCTGCCTAAGGGTCTTTGGCAATTTCAGTTGTACTGCTACAGGATTCATTATTTGTACAATTGGGAAAGGTCCAACATATTTAGGTCCCAATTTTTTAGACTTCTGTGTGGTTTGTAAATACTTAGTGGACAAGAAGACCTTGTCCCCCACTTGGTATGGTTTTTGTGAGCTCTCTTTTATCAGCTTGCTTCTTGTGAGCTTCATGAGCATCATCTAATGCTTTACGGGTAACCGGCCAGGTAAGCTGGAGTTGAGTTATCCACCTGGTCAATGATGGAACATTAGGTTTCTCTTGAGGAAGTTTTGGTATGGGTACAAAATCCTGCCCTGAAACTACTTTAAATGGGGTAAAACCAGTGCTACTGTGAACCAAGTTATTATATGCCACCTCTGCAAAAGGCAATAGGTCAGACCAATCATCTTGTTGATAATTAATATAACATCTAAGGTATTGTTCCAATACTGAGTTAGTTCTCTCACAAGCCCCATTGGTTTGTGGGTGGTGGGTGGAACTTAAGCCCTGGGCGGAGCCCAATAGCTTCAGGAATTCCTTCCAAAGTTGGACTCTTCTGTCCAAAATTATCCATTCAGGAACACCATGTAATCTATAGACATGCAAAATAAACAATTTAGCCAAGGTTTTTGCAGATGGGATTTTTGCACAAGGTATGAAACGTACCTGCTTGGAAAACAAGTCAGTTACCACCCAAATGACTATATTTCTCCCACTTTCAGGCAATCCCACTATAAAGTCCATGGAAATTTCCTTCTGTGGAGCAGTTGGCCTAGCTACATGTTGTAGTAAGCTGGCAGGTTTTCCAGGTGGCCATTTAGCCGAAGCACAAATAGGACAACTAGCTACGTAAGCTTCAATGTCCTACTTTAAAGTAGGCCACCAGAATTGCCATTTGACCAAATGTAAGGTTTTCACGAATCCAAAATGTCCAGCAGGTTTTGAATCATGGGCTTGCTTTAAAATGGGCCCCCTTAGGCTAGCTGGTACATATAACTTGGCCCCCACCCATGCCAGACCATCTCTAATCATACAGTCATTTGAGTGGGTCAGGAACCAAACATCTACTTTCAGAGTTTCTTTTACTGTAACTGTGCAGTCAAGTCCTTGGAAAGACGACATCTCCCTTTTTCTGGGCTCTGGTAACCATTGGAGCCACCAATTGCCTAGTTGGCACAATAGGATGGATCATTTCTGGGTGGATACTGTTATATTGGGGTAATCTAGATAATGCATCTGCCATAAAATTCTTCCCCTCCGAGAGGTACTTCAATGAAAAATTAAAACGTTTAAAGTATTGTGCCCAGTGAACTTGCTTAGGCAACAATTTTTTATGATCTGTCCAAACCTCAAAAGGGTGTTTTGCCCCCATGAGAAAACGACTCCAGGTTAATAAAGCCCAACGGACAGCAAAAGCTTCCTTTTCCCAAATAGCCCATCTTTCCATCTCAGATAGCTTATGGGAGGTGTAAGCACAAGGTTGCAAAGTTCCAGTCTCATTTGCTTGCAGTAGCACTGCCCCCACTGCTACATCACTTGCATTGGCTTGGATCACGAAAGGGGCATCCATCTTTGGGTGCTTTAGCACTGGTTCAGCTGGAAAAAGTCATTTTAGCTTTTCAAAAGCCCCTTGGCATTCCATGGACCACTCCAATGGTCAACTGGGTTTTGGTTTCAACTCTCCCTTAGTTCTTAGGAGGTTTGTAATAGGCAGCAATCTTTGCAAATGCTGGGATTAATTGACAGTAAAATTAGCAAATCCCAGAAAACTTTGCAATTGCTTTCTAGTGTGAGTAGGAGCCCATTCCAAAATGGCCTGGACTTTCTCGAGTCCATTTCTATGCCTTCATGCGATATGTGGTAACCTAAATAGTCAATTTTCCCTTGGTGAAATTCACACTTGAGCAATTTTGCATACAGTTCGGCTGCTTGTAGTTTTTCAAAACTGACTATACTAATTTCATGTGCTCCTCAAGAGTTTCTGTATAAATAAGGAGATCATCAAGATAAACCAGCACCCCTTGTACAAATGTATCTTGGAAGGATGGAAGGCTGAGCCAATCTTGAGCTAGTAAGAATTGAACTGCTGGCAATGAGCAGAATTAGCTTGAAATACTGCACTCTAACCACTGTGGCATCACAGCCCTTGATACCATCTTTATAGATAATAATTGGTCTACCCTCTAAATTCTTTATACAATTATTGTAATTTTCACACACCTTGGCTTTTAACAGCTACTCCCCCATTCTGTTCTCTCCTAGGAATGATTTGCCATTGTTCTTAGTAAACAGTCGCACACAAGTATTTGTGCCCCAGATTTTTTTAAAAATTGGCTTTTGGGGAGGGGAGGAATGATCACTTCATGTTATTCAGGGTTCTACTGAAGGAATAGTATAAAATATGATGCTGAGTAGATCCGAGAAGTTGAAATGTTAAAATGAGGACCCAGATTGTTGGGGACAATATGTGATTCTGTAAACTGTAAACTGCTTAGAGAATCCTGTAATCACTATGAAGTGGTATATAAGTCTAAATGCTATTGCTATTGTTAAGTTTGCATGAAGAGACAGACGCGAGTGCTTCAAGCTTTTGTTTATTAGTGACTACAGCTCAGAACGAACCCACTTTGGCTGGGCTGCAGCTGCTACTTATAGCCAGCAGCCGCAGTTGCCAGCCAATCAGAGTGCAGGGTTTTTCCGCACTTTTTAAACCAATCATTTCTTACATTTTACAAGAACAGTTCAAACTAAACCAATGACTTTAAACCTGCATACATAACAGCTATCATCTCCTAATTTTATAGGGTTGAGCTGAGTTCTTGATGAATGGTATTTTGAATATCCCCAGACTATTCTTACTCTATTCCTGGGATGTCTCTTTTCTTTCTACCTTTGGTTGAATTCCAAGAACATAATAGTGAGATTCATGCCTATAAGAGGTGAATTTTGAGGGTGGATCTCTGAATTTCTGCCTCTGCAAAATTTCTGCCTTTAGATTCTTAGCATTCTGAAGCCCATGAATTGTTTTCTCAGGAAAGTTATTTTTGCAGTTTACAAAGTACACTGGATAAAATATGATGCTGAGTAGATCCTAGAAGCTGAAGTGATTCAAAATCAGTAATTTGCAGCCACATGTATATGCATGTGGTCCATTTTTATCTTATTCCATTTAGATTTCCATTAAATGTCACAGCCACACAAAGCATCTGGCTTCTATCCACACAAAAAAGGATTAATGCAATATTATTCTGATATGCTCAAATGCACTTGACTCTGAAATCTCATTTCTAAACCTGCAACCTATTGACATTTCCAAATACTGTGGAGAGGTCGTTGTGTGCAATTGTGTAATTAGGAAAAAAATAATTCATTAATTTCATTTTTGAGCTGTGCATGATTGTAAGACAGATCAGTGCTTTTCAATTAATAAAGTTTTCCTCATTTGATGGCATTGCTCTAAACTCAGCACTTAAACTGAAAAAAGCTCCATAGTCACCAAACCCATTTAGGTAGTTATCCTTCTACCTCTAACAGAAAGCTAATGTAAGTTAATGAATTCTTGAATTAACCTTGAGGCTTAGCTGCTCAAGCAATCAACAAGGAGATTTATTTATTTATGAAAATATTTCTAAACTATTCTTGCACAAAAACATGACCAATTACTTGTGTGTAACAGAAAAAAATCCCGACTGGAAGAAATAGAATAAACTCTCAGTGCAATCATAATAATGTAATGGTTGAACATCTTAAATTAGGGTTAATTGACATGCCTGATTTAAAAAGCTAAGACAAGCAAATAAATAATCAGGCACTTGAAGAATTATTGCACAGATTTCAAATGAACTTTGAAATAAAGAAGCCATTGTCCTATTTCAAGTATTTAAGGAAACCCACAATCATTGACTGCTTTGGAAAGCTAACTTCAAAGACTAATAAGAAAATCAGTTTGGGATGAATATTAATCCAGGAGCATAGTGCAAATAAACCCAACAAAACAGAACTCACAGTTGGTGTAAGCATTACGTAATAGGATTGCTGCAGAATTAAATTTGGAGACAATAATTATTTTTTCTAAGTATGAAACCCTTCCACTTCAAACCTGAGCTTTCAGAGCCTCAACAAGATTTAGCTGTATGCCATCAAAAAATCTTTGCTGTGTTCCTATTTTTGAGGTGGATGTTCATTACAAGTAGACCTTACAAGAAGTTTTACTCTTGACTTCCCAGATCCATATTTCACATTGCCATATCTGTCAGTGGACTTAAATTAAATTCAGTTAGGCCAATACTCCCTTGGCCTTCATGAAAATGTAATTTTTGTGTTTCTCTGCTCTTTTTGTATCCTGGCTTGAGAATATCTATAGCATTTCCTTCCTCATAGATAAACAGGCCAGCCAGAGTCAGTTTGGAAGAAATAATCCCCAAACACCCTTAACCAACCTTTGTAAACATTTGCATTCCAGCAGGAGACATGACTAGACCCAGAGTGGGTATAAATATTTTGAGCACAGATGGAAAGTTACCTGAGGAACCCTCTTGTCCCAATTACATCAATTTATCCTGCCAAATGATTGAGGGGCTGTCACAGAGAAGAATATTCTCCAAAGCACCTGTCACAGCAAGGTCTGTAACACTACTCGTTGTCCGAGGTTCCCTGCTGATGTTGTCCTGGGTTCTGAGGAACAAGTCTCAGCCTCGAGACAATTTAGGGGTCCTCAAGGACGAAAGAAGCCAAATAAGAGACACCACACAAGAAGTTTCTAAAGATGAGAAAGCACGAAGTGTCTGGGGTGATGTTGTGTCCCCGAACAGATCGCAACAGTCTCTTTTATTAAGCAGATTTAGCAGGGAGGGGTAACTACAGCAAGGGGAGCAGTGTGTGGAAAGTTACCAAACAACGTGAGTCTGAGCATGCGATCAACAAAATAACACCTGGGTTACAGGAAATCGTAAATTCCAACAGAATAGAAACCTAAGCTCAGGAATAACAAAACTTAATTAGAGGAGGAAGGCAATTGGGTACTATAACTCAAGTCTGTTAGACACTAGGTATCTTGCACCTCTGGAAGGAATGTGATGGGAGTCAGTTGTGCCAGGCACTTGTTATCTTGTAGCTCTTAACAAGGGTATGTCACATTCTTTAGCTGTGAGGCCTGGAAAAACATGAGGTACCATATAACACCATTTGGCTGTGAGGCCTAGGAAAACCTAAACATAAGATGAGGCCTAGGAGAACATGAACCAAGGATATATCCATAAGCACCTGAGGACAGGATAAGAGGTAATGGATGGAAGTTCATTAAAGAGAGATCCAACCTAGAACTAAAGATAATTTCCTGATAGAACCACTTAATCAGTGGAATGGCTTGCCTCCAGAAGTTGTGGGTGCTCCATCAATGGAGGTTTTCAAGAAGAAACTGGACAGCCACTTGTCTGGAATAGTATAGGGTGTCCAGCTTGAGCAGGGGGCTGGACTAGAAAACCTCCAAGATCACTTCCAACCCTATTATTTTATGTTCCATGTTTTAAGTTAGACAGGAAGAGCTTATTACAGACCCACTGGCTAAAGAATTAGAAGAGAGCCTTTTCTGCTATTGATCCCACTCTCTGCAACATCTTGCCTCCTGAGGAACATCTTGCCTCTTTGCATTCACTTGTTTTGCTTTCTGGAATTGTATTAAGACTTGGCTCTGTAAACTAACATGAGGATCTAATAGTGGTATGAAACCCTGGGGTGGTTGAATGGAAGGAATGTGGGACTATGAAGGAGTCAGCAAAGATGCTGTTCCCCTGTTTATTCATCAGACTGCACAGAGCATCAGGAAGCCATTATTGGCAGCAGGGTCTCCTGCAAATACATCCTGTCAGTGTTCCAGAAAACAGACTCCAACTCCAAAGGCACGGAATGTGGCAGCATGGAAACTTCTGGTGCTAATATGGCTTTCATAGCTGACAGGCCATATTAGAAACAATAAGTGGAATCACAGCACTGACAAGCTCAAACTACTCCAATTGAAGATGGATGTTTTACAATGTCTACATGAATGCTGCTTTTCATAATTTGCAAAATCCATAATTGTGGACCACAGGTGCCTTTTGTCTTATAGGCAGAAACTATACCCAGGCAGAATGAGATTGGATAAATGCATAATGCTGAAAGGAAAGCCACTCTATAACTACAGGTAGTCCTTGACTTATGACTTGTTGTTTAACAAACATTTGAAGTTATGGTGGACTTAAAAAGAACAAACTACTTACAACTCATCCTCAAAGTTATGACTGCCACTCTCCCGCTTCCTCCTCAGGCTTCTGGCAACTAGTTCACATTTACAACTGTCTTGACAATTTGTGACTTTTTGTGCTATTTTCCCAAAGAATCCTTAAATATGTAGCACTGTGCTATTATGCAATGAGATTTATGCCATTTGACTAATTCATGACTATATCAAGGTTTTTTTTCTAATGATGGATGTAATTGAAGCATTGTTATATAGAACTGTCAAATGAAATATCTCAGTAAATAATGTACTTGTATGTTTTCATTATATTTAAGAATAAAAAATAGTCTTTATGGAAAGATGGAAGGAAAGTAAGTAAGAAAAATTATTAGGATTTTCCAATTTATGTACAGTATTAGGAATTAGGGAAATTTTAGAAGTTTCCATAAATATTAGAATGGTGACAACTGGCTCAGATACAAATTGTCTAAATCAGATTGTCAACTTAGTCCAGATATTTTGCTGATTCAGTTGAAAGCCATTTTGAAAAACTGAAGGATTTAATTTTCTGGAATAATGTGGAAAAGGGGGCTTTTGTAGATAACAGAAACTCTTCCAAAACATTGAATCTGTTATGTATGTAGGTTTGAATGTCATTGGTTTAGTTTGAATTGTTCTTGTAAAATGTCAAATATGATTGGTTTGAAAAGTGCGGGAAAACCCTGAACTCTGATTGGCTGGCAACTGCGGCTGCTGGCTATAAGTAGCAGCCGTAGCCCAGCCAAGATGGGTCCATTCGAGCTGTAGTCACTAATAAACTCTTCACTGAAGCTCTTCGCCTGACTCTTCATGCAAACTTAACACTGGCGAAGGTGGGATTCCCCTGAAGAGAAGATGAGGAAGCGAGATGGCTGCGCTGAACACCCCCAGCCCGTTCGATCCGGTGGCAGAAGACTGGGAATCGATGCAGATCGCTTCCAAATGTATTTGGAAGGAAACGACCTCACCGACATCTCCGAGAAGCGGAAGAGGGCGGTCTTTCTTACGCACTGCGGTCCGGCAGTCTTCAAGATGGCAAAGGCATTGGCGGGAGCTGCAGACGTGAAGGTAATGGAATGGCCTGATTTAGAAAAGCTTTTAAGAGCCCATTACGCCCCACAAGTATCGCGGCCTCATTAAGAGACACGAGTTTTACCGTCGGGATCAAGGGGAAAGAAAACGTTAACGACTTTGTGGCAAGTTTAAGAGACATTGGGGTGCATGCGAGTTTAACAACTTGGAGGAGGCCATGCGCGATCGATTTGTTCTAGGCCTCAAAGACAAGGTGCTTCAGAGCAAATTGTTATTAAAACCTAAGATCACGTTGAAGGAAGCCATAGAAGAGGCCTCCTCAGCAGAAGCCACTAAGTCCTCAGCGGCAGCCATGAAGAAAATTAACAAGGCCTCAAGCCATCCTGATGTGGAAAAGTCCACAACAACTCATTGCGAGCAAATAGATTCTGAATCAGACTGCAGTGAGGTGGAGGAAGGAATTTATAGACTCAGAATGGAAAAGAAAAAGAAAGACCTGGGAAGAAAAAGGCAAGACTTTATTGCAGAGGTTGTGGGGGCACCCGCACTGAATGCAAGTTTCTTGATACCATCTGCCTTCGTTGTGAAAAAGAAGTCACTTAGCAAGAGTCTGCAAATCATCCAGAACACCTCACAGAAGAAAGTTTCCTGACAAAGATTTCAAGCCCAACAACTTCAGTGAGAAAATGGGGCACAACTCAGAAGCAAATGGGAAGAATGAAACTCATCAAACAGTCACCATTGGTCATTCTTCAACCTTAAGAAGCAGAAAAGTACATGTGAAGGTACTCATTGAAGGAAGGCCTTGCCAAATGGAAGTGGACTCAGGCTCCTATTTATCTATGGTGTCATGGGACACTATTCACAGGCTACTTCCCAACATTCAGAAGAAACATTTCCAGAAGCAAGCACTGACTCTTAAAGACTACCAAGGGAACAAGATTCCAGTAGTTGGAACAAGAGAATTCAACGTGAAGTTCAAAGGCCACACCAAACGTTTGCCCCTGACCATCGTGGACAAGGATCGCCCAAGCTTGCTGGGACTTGAGTGGTTCAATCCACTAGGCATCGAGGTGACTGGCATCAATCACGTGAGCAACTCTGAATGGGAGGAGGCCTTGAAGTCTGAGTTTCCAGAGGTCTTCAGCGAAGGATTGGGCAAGTATATGGGGACCCCTATCACTTTCAACCTAGATCCCAAGGTGCCCCCAATTCGTTTAAAGCCCAGAAGGGTCCCATTTGCTTTAAAGGAAAAATTGATGCACAATTAGATAAACTAATAGCTCAAGGAGTTTTAGAGCCCACTGACCACTCCAGATGGGAGACACCCATAGTCACACCTGTCAAGACTGATGGGTCAGTAAGAATCTGTGGAGACTATAAGGGGACACTGAACCATGCGCTGCAGCAGAGCGCATACCCAGTTCCAGTGGTGCATCATCTATTACATTCACTTGGCAGGGGTACAGTCTTTGCCAAATTGGATCTGGCCCAGGCATATCAACAACTAACAGTTGATGATGCCACTGCAGAGGCCCAAACCATTGTGACTCATAGAGGTGCCTTCAAATGTAAAAGGTTACAATTTGGAGTAAGCGTGGCACCAGGCCTTTCAAAGCCTTATTGAAAGGATGCTCCAAGGACTGCCAGGGTAGTGCCTTACTTTGATGATGTGTTAATCTCTGCTGAAAATGACACTCAGTTACAAGAAAGACTCAGAGAAGTCCTTACCAGATTCAGGAAAGCGGGTTAAAAGTCAAGGAAGAAAAATGCACTCTTAAAACTGACAAGGTTGAGTTCCTGGGCTATATGATTGACAAGCATGGCATCCACCCTACCGATGCCAAGGTTCAAGCAATCAAAGAAGCCCCTAGACCTAAATGCAAAACAGATTTGCAAGCCTTCCTTGGACTTATTAACTTTACCACATGTTCCTACCTCAGAAGGCAACCATTGCAGAACCATTGCACAGATTACTTGACAAAAGTCTGTTTGGGTCTGGGGAGGAAGGAACAATCAGCATTTAACAGTATTAAAAGACTAATCATGTCTGATGCTGTACTGATACAGTTCTCTGAGAATTTGCCTGTTGTACTGACTTGTGATGCATCCCCTTTGGAGTGGGGGTGTTGAGCCACAGGCTTCCCAGGGAGAGAAGCCCCTATTGCATTTTACTCTCACTTTGACCAAAGCAGAGAGGAATTACAGCCAATTGGACAAGGAAGCATTGGCAATTGTTGCAGCTGTCAAGAAATTTCATGAATATTTGTATGGGAGAACATTTACCATTGTTACAGATCACAAACCTTTGTTAGGCATTGTGGCAGGAGATAAACCTACACCTACTATCCTGTCACCAAGAATGCTGAGGTGGACTGAATTTCTTGCTGCTTATTCTTACAAACTTATCCACAAGCCTGGCAAGGACATTGGACATGCTGATGCACTGAGTCGTTGCCCACTTCCTTGCCACAAGGAGGACTTTGAACCTGAAACACACACCTTTTTCCTAGAAACTGTTGCCAAGCTTCCAGTGCATGCTGCTGAAATTGCCAGAGAGACTGCCAAAGACACTTTATTGGCTCCTGTTATAGGCTGGATTAAGAAAGGTTGGCCTCTTCAAGATCTACCTCACCTTGCCCAACCTTTTAAGTCCAGGCAAACTGAATTATCTGTATTAAGAGGATGTATTTTGTGGGGTAACAGGGTGGTTATTCCTGCAAAACTACAAAAGAGGTTTTGGAAATGTTACATGAGGGTCATCCTGGTATTGTAAGGATGAAGGGATTGGCCAGGAGTTATGTATGGTGGCCAGGTATTGACAAAATGGTTGAAAACTGGGTTGCATCTTGTCCCAACTGTCAGGTAGTCAGGCCTGCCCCACCTCTTGCCCCCAAACAGGAATGGGAATGTCCTAGGGGCCCATGGTCTAGGATTCACATTGATTTCTCAGGCCCTACCAGAGGGCACACCTTTCTTATTATAGTAGATGCATATTCCAAATGGCTAGAGGTAATCCCTATGGCATCCACCACAACTGATGCTGTCATCAAGCAGCTCAAAACTTTTTGTAACCCACGGGTTACCTGATGTTTTTGTCTCTGACAATGGCCCTCAATTTACATCCAACCTTTTTGAATCCTATTTAGCACAACAGGGTATCAGACATGCCCTCACTGCCCCTGGGCACCCTTCAGCTAACGGCCAGGCTGAACGCATGGTATGTTTTACCAAGGAGAAACTTCAGCAACTGGGTCCTGGGGACATCACTGAGAAAGTTGAAAACTTCTTAGTGTTCAGCACATCACTCCTAACCCATCTAATAACTTATCCCCAGCAGAGTTGTTGATGGGTAGGAAACTTAGGTCTTCCCGCCTTCATCCCACTTACGCACCCAACGCACCACTAGATTCCACTTCCACATTCAGTGTGGGTGATTCTGTTTATGCTAAGAACCTTATGGGTGAACCTTTGTGGATTCCTGCTGAGATAACTCAAATCACAGGCCCTCGTTCTTACAGGGTGCAAACAGAGGATGGACTCCTCTGGAGCAGGCACATTGATCAACTTAGATCCAGGTTTCTCAGGAACATCGCACTTGTTCCTCTCTAGTTCCCTCACCTGATGTCAATTCTAGGGGAAGGGAGGAGCATGAGGATAATCAGCAAGCAAGAATCCATCCCATGTGTAACGAACCATTACGACAGGAACCATTCCAAAACCTGTCACAATGCCAAAATCCATCCTTAGAAGTGGAAGATTGTACATCCCTACTTGACTTGGGTGCTGACATTGGGCTGGAGATGGGTTGGGAGGAGAGACCAGATTCTAACAATCAAACAGGGTCTTCTTTCACAGGAAGTCCCAGTAGGGAAATGTCAGCAGACACATTTCCTCTCTCACTGGGTGAGAATGTTAAAACTTCTGAACCACGAAGGTCTCAACGTACACATAAGAGCCCCACCTATTTAAAAAAATACATTAGATAGGTTGGGGTTTGGTATGGACTGAACCTAGTGGGGAGGGGTGTTATGTATGTAGGTTTGAATGTCATTGGTTTAGTTTGAATTGTTCTTGTAAAATGTCAAATATGATTGGTTTGAAAAGTGCGGATAAACCCTGCACTCTGATTGGCTGGCAACTGCGGCTGCTGGCTATAAGTAGCAGCCGTAGCCCAGCCAAGACGGGTCCATTCGAGCTGTAGTCACTAATAAACTCTTCACTGAAGCTCTTCGTGTCTGACTCTTCATGCAAACTTAACAGAATCCATTCAAAGGCACGTAACTTGATTTTTTTAAAGCAATAACATAAAAAGTTAAATCTGCAGGTTTTTAATAAATGCCCAAATGTATTGTCTACATTTTTTCCTCCTGTACAGAAATTAATGTACAGGAATACTAATTTCTAATATGGTTCAAGCTGCATTTCATTTTTCATATTTGAATTCTCTCCATGCTTGGAATTACAACACAGTAGCTTTTGGGTAGCTTTTCTTTCCTTAAAAAAATTGCTGCTTTCTCTTGTAAACTTGCATACTTTCCCTTATTCTCTTTTCCTTGTTCTGAGGAGCTTCCTGTAACAGTTTGCAGAATCTCTCATCTTCTTCCCTTTATGATGTCATACCAACAAGTGGTAGAAAATGCCCCTTGATTTTTTCTCTTCTTTGCTTGCTGATTGCAAAACCTACTCTCTTCAAAGTTCTCATGACACTCTCACACACTAGATTTTTATGAGATTCTGTCTGAATTGCAGCCTACCTGACTGTGGTTCTAAGAAGAAACTCTGCATCTCATTGATGGCATATAGAAAATCACTCTGAATTATAATTCAGCAAACAACTTCTGAGCCTCAGGTCACATAAGACCATTTTCCAAAAAAGAAACGGGCAGTTTAGTAACGAATCATATATATCTTCCAGAGGTTCCATGACTGAAGTTGCCAAAATTCCAAGTTAGATACTAATCATAGTGGGTTGATAATTCTAGGAATGGTAACTTCAATATCTCTAGGGGTGGCCTGGATATTTTTCTCTCAAGGCACTATTAGTGACTAGCCAAACTACAAATACTGATACTGTCCCCATATAGGGTTCTTCTTTTAACATCATTAGATACATCTTTATACTAATTCATGTTATTCATCAATTATAACCCAGCACTCTAAAGGCTTAGGGGTCTCTGGTGTTCTCTGAGCTTGAATGTTTTCCTGTAGACGTTTCTTTACCCGAACTTGGTGATATCATCACGCTGATGATGTTATCTAGTTTGGGTAATGAAACATCTGCAAGAAAACAAAACCAAGCTCAGAGGGCACCAAAGACTTCTCGCTGCAACCCTGAGCTGCAAATACTGGTATTCTCTTTTATTGTTAAGGCTGTAATAGATCTTTCCAAAATGCCAGGATAAGTTTGATTTTTCCAATCACTTGCTAGCTGATGCTTTTTTAATGGGTGATATCAAGGATTGAAACCTTTCAAAATCAGAGTACATGCTCTACCATTGAAACAGAACCCCATGCTTTATTACAGGGCTATGTTTATGTGATCATGCTAGCATTTTGTCCCTTCCTGCAATGCCCCCTCTGGCTCTGTCCTCTTGCACAGTCCCCTCCCCTCCCATATTTTACATTAACAACACATATTGAAGTCTTAGGTCAAGCATCTCATTGTGTATAGCTACCAGAATTGAATCTCATTTGGAAGAGTTAAAAGCCATGCTTCACTGAATGTTATCTTATGCCTCCAGCCATTCATTTTGGCTACTGAACATGATGCCATTTCCAATCTTGGCTGCTAAACATGGTATAGCTTTTCACTTATTATGCACCCAGCAGGGAAACTGTGGTAGGCCTATATACACATCAATGAAAGTGTTGGCAGGACTGTTTCACCCAAAATATAAGTTCCAGCCTCTTACTCATCTCCTAAAAGAAAAAGCCTTTTGTGCCAGTGCTACCTCTGTAGATTTCTGGTGGAGAAAATAAATACTTCATGAACAGAGACTAGATATTAGCAGCTAGCCGTTGATCAGTTTCCTGGCCTTTTAGAAATGTACTGTGTTAGGATGTGAAAGCCAATTTTGTGCTGATTGTGTTGGAGCAACCAAATGCTACAAGGAATCTGATCCCTATAAAAGAGTCTCTGGGTAGTTATTATGCTTACAGCTTCCCATGGAGAAGCTGTACATCTTTAGCAGGGTCTATTGTTTTCCAGCTCAAGGGCCAAGAACCTACATTCAGAGAAAATTCAGAAAAAGTTAATTGGACTGAGCAGTTTGGTTAGGTGCCGTATTTGTTTTTGCTTAATTTTCCATCTTTCAATATTCTAGGAGCTTTCTTCCTCTATGAAAGATGTATCTATTTATCTATTTATTTATTTTATCAATCACTTACAAGATAATAAGTATAAGGATAAACATAGTTATGAATACATGAAATGAATGCATATAAGAAAAATAAAAGAAACAATAGGACAGGGACAGTAGGCACATTGGTGCACTTATGCACGCCCCCTACAGACCTCTTAGGAAAGGGGTGAGGTCAATAGCAGACAGTCTAAAGTTAAAGTTTTGGGGGTTTGGGGAAGAAACCACAGAGTCAGGTAGAGTATTCCAGACATTGACCACTCTGTTGCTGAAGTCGTATTTCCTGCAATCAAGTTTGGTGTGGTTAACCTTGAGTTTGTATCTATTGTGTGCTCTTGTATTGTTATGATTGAAGCTGAAGTATTCATTGACCAGAAGGACATTGCAATGTATGATTTTATATACTATACTTAGATTGGACCGAAGGCAGCATAATTCTAGGTTTTCTAGGTCTAGAATTTCAAGTCTGGTGGCATAAGATATTCTGCAATGAGTAGAGGAGTGTAGAACTCTTCTTGTGAAATATTTTTGGACTTTCTCTACTGTGAAATGTGGGTTCCAGACTGATGAGCTGTATTCAAGTATTGGTCTAGCAAATGTTTTGTATGCTCTACTTAGTAGTGTGATATTACCAGAGAAAAAGCTATGTAGGATTAGGTTAACAACTCTTAATGCCTTTTTGGCTATGTAGTTACAGTGGGCTCTAGCACTTAGATCATTTGAGATGAGTACTCCAAGGTCCTTGACAGAGTTTGGAACATCAACAAGGTCTTGACTATTTTATTTTCTGATTTTTTTTTGCCAATATGTAAGAAAGAGCATTTATTTGTTGAGATTTGAAGTTGACATTTGTTTGACCATTCTGATACATAGTCAAGGTCTTTTTGAAGGGTAGCAGTATTGTCTGTGGTATTGAATAGCTTTACATCATCAGCAAAGAGAATGCAGTTGCTCTTAATATGATCACAGAGGTCATTTATATAGAGTATGAAGCAAATTCATCCTAGAATGCTGCCTTGGGGGACACCACTGTTGACAGGTACAGAATTTGATAAGACGCTCCCAATCTTGACGATTAGTTGCCTGTTTGACAGGAATGCTTCTATCCAGTTATGCAGTTGTCCAGAGATACCAAAAGATTTTAGTTTTAGTAGTAGTTTGTTGTGTACCACTGAATTGAAGGCTTTACAGAAGTCTATGTAGATTGCATCTATTGCTTTGCCCTGATCGAGTTGTGTAGTCCATATGTTTTTGCAGTGTAAGAGTTGCAGATTACAGGATAGTTTTTTTCTGAGACTATATTGTTTGTTAGAGAGTAGGTTGTTTGTCTCTAAGTGGAGGATAATGGATTAATAAAATCTATTTTTCAGAGTGCTGTTGAATGTTTTTGGGTAGATTTTTGAAAGCTTCTTTGGTCACAAAGGAGTGAAGATGAGACACAGCTGAGGTTTCAGTTACTATTGCCTTGTTGTCCAGCCCCACCCCCATTCTTTCTGATTGGAAAACACAAAAACAGGATAGAGAATCATGGTCACTCTCTCTCTGAGATTTAATCAAAGTATTGGAAGCCAAGGAGGGTGTAGATCCTTAAGGCGATTTGTACAAAGATTTTTCTTACGCCAATCTCTGCTTTCTTTTAACTGGTGTGTTAAAGCTTAAAATGATCTTTCAAAAATTTCTGAAGATAATTAAACAAAACACAGCTGAGGTTTGCTTATGCATTTACTGTATAATGCTAGTAACAATTAGAATATTTCAGTTAAAAGTATAGTTAAAGGAATCTATAGTTAAATTTGGCTTGATTTTAATATGAAAGAGAGAATGCTCTGTCAATTTAATATTGCGGTTTGATAGAATATGTGATCTTAGCCTGTGTTTGTGTGAACTTCCATTTCTTAGTGGAAGGATTAGTATGGTAAGGGACTGAGTAGGGGATTAAAAGCACATATACATTGACTATATTTGTATTGCATGTGCATCCATCATTAACAAAGCTGTGGTTTGGATAGCTCAATTTTCTGGATTCATGTGATAGATCCAGCTACCAAATCATGATATATGCCATATTTGAACCACATTCCAGTTTGTGATTCACCATGTGTATGAAACCTTCCCCTAAATGTAAATATATATGAAAAGTCCCCTACCTAGACAAAAGCTATTTCCAATTATTTTCCTAAAGCAACTGGTATTGACAGTTACTTTGATCATGACATTATTGTATGCTTATCAGACAATAGCAATAGCACTTAGACTTATACACAGCTTCACAGTGCTTTACAGCCCTCTCTAAATGGTTTACAGAGCCAGCATATTGCCCCCAACAATCTGGGTCCTCATTTCCTGACTTTGGAAGGATGGAAGGCTGAGTCAACCTTGAGCTGGTCAGGATTGAGCTGCTGGTAGTTGGCAGAATTAGTCTGCAATACTGCATTCTAACTACTGTGTCACCACGGCTCCATATTGTAGTGGTCTGTGGGAATATCCTTGAGAGACAGGAGGAGACAGAGCTGCAACCAGGGAAGTAGTCAAACAAGAGGTATCTAAATCCACAGAAGGCTGGGGCACAGAAAGCCCCTCAGAAGGGATCTGGCCTAGCTTTTGGAAAGTAAAGACAAAGGTGGGGGGAGATTGAGAGAAAGAGAGACATGGGCTTTCAAGGCACTGTTAGTATTTATATTTTGGTTTCTTACCTAGATTATCTCAAAGGGCTGGTACATATTCTCTATAACTTTGTCTAATCTTCTTTTAAAATTACCCAATTTGAACATTGCTCTTGTTTCATCATCTAACAAACTTCCCTCTAAAAACAGAAGAGGTTGCCATAACATTCTAAATACTTGGCAGAACTTTCAATGTACATTTGCTAATTTATCAAAGCATAGAAAATAGCCTTTGATGAGTTGCCACAGTAGGTGGCCAAGCTTTACAAATGAGAAAGAGAAGAAAATAAAACAAAGCTTGGATCTATATTGCAGTGTGAATCCCAAGAATTCTTTGTACTCGGAGTGGTATGCTTGGTTGTTTCCCCTCATATATTTTCTTTCATTCAATCTTATTTAATCATGCAGCCTTTTAAAGGTCTTGGAACATGCACAATATTCTATACTCCTTTTCTCCAATTTTGCAGAGAAAAAGTAAACTCCTTGATTAGGTTTGAAATTCATAGAACACATCCTGATCTCTTGGGTAGAGGAAATCATAATAGTATGGATCACTACGAACCTGAAAAGATTAGAACTATTGGCAAGACCCACTGAAGAAAGTTTAAGTCTAGGCATTTCCAGGCTCATGGATATCCTACCTTGCATCACCATCTTGAAGTCATTAATATACGTTATTATGTGTTTTATTGAGCATATAAGCAATACTGAGTGCCTTAAACTTCCTACCATTCAGTTTTGTTAGATTGTTCTGACTGTCTACTTTTGCAAGCTTTATTTGTGACAGATTATATTTGTCTATTGTAAACGTGTTTTAGTCCCAATTTTCACTATTTAACCTGAAAAAAGTATGAATTTAGTTATTTCTGGTGTAGTTGGAAGACTACATATTTTGTAACTTTGCAGTAAAATATGACCCCCAACAATTCACACCTAATGTATGTCTTTGCTGAAGTCTTTAATTGTGCTTCTATCACCTTTGAGTTTTGCTTCCTCCATGGGAAGATGAACAGAGTTTGATGAGTGGAGGAAAATTAGATGCTTGATATTTTGGGAGAGAGCAAAGTGAAAACTTACCAAAAGAGTCCAATCCCCAATGTGCCATTAAGCTAAAGGTTTAATCAGTAGCCTCAGTCTCAGGATCACAGGTGGACTTCTTCTTGTGCTTTTATTGATATTTTAAACATCTGTTTTTCTCTTGATACAGTTTGTTGCTTCTGAGGGATGCTTAATTAAAATGCACATCTAAGGAATCTGTGTGCACCTTAAGGGCCAGCTAATTATGAAGCAACTGAGCAAAAAGAAGGGTCAAAAGGAGGGTGCAAGAATGAATAAAAATGGTTCAAAGAAGTGTGATTTATTTTCAACTGCACATGTTTTCAAAGTCATTGTGATCTTTTTATATAATGTTTTTACATAAATGTTTTGAGTCATTTTTTGATAACTAAAGAACTGATCAATGAATCAGAATGCTTTTGGTTTAGATTTCACTGTTATCTCATTAGATGCCTACAAAAATGTTTTTCTCTATTAGTTTTCCTACCATTTCATGACTTCAAAAGATATTTATGTATTTATAGAAAGACCTATATATCATCTCTCTACTAAGATACAATGTGTTTAATTACAACATAAAAACAAAACATGAATAAACTCCCTCTCAGTGATAGATAACAAAAGTTTAACTGTTGCCACTACCACCATCAGTGCCGCCAAGCACTGCAAAATGGCAAGAAATTTAACTACCTTCTTTAAAGGCCAGATTGGGTGGCTGCTATCTCAGGATGCAAAATTTTCCAGAAGGTAGGATATTGAGGCATTGAGAAGAGGCTTATCAGTCTCCCAGCTGCCTCAACTTCACATGGGGTGGGAACTCTCATGAACTTCTTCCATCTTGGCCCTGACAAACATCACCCAGTAGTGACCAGTGCTATTTCTCTTCCAGTCCTTAATCTTGGTTGAGGAAAATCCATTTAATCTAGGATTTCTCTTACTGAAACCCCACCCCCTTCTCCAAAAACTTCCCTAAAAGGAGAAAGTCATAAATAGTCCAAAAAGGCTTGATCAAGAGAGTACTTGTCCAAAGAGGTTACTATCCACTGCCTCAAAGAATGTGTCCACATCCTCAAAGACATCAAAGACTAATCACTTCCTGTTATAAATAATTTGTTCTTGCACACAAATATGTGGAGTGGGAAGAGGAATCCAATTTACAAAGAACATGCAGAGAACCTTATCTACATCCATAGTCTTTCCAAGGTATGACTTTTCTTATTGGGTTATTCCAGGAAGAACAATTAGATAATGCTAAAATGTTCATTGAAAAACTTACATACATTGCTAAGCTTTTTAAACAGAGACAATATGGCTCATTATAGCTAGCACATGCATTCCTTTTAGCAGTTTAAAATCCAACAAAGATTTTCACTCTGATCTATATTTATTCTTCATTCATAGAGGAATATTAGTGAGTCATAAAACTACCTAGCTATCATCATAATAATAAACCAGTGAAAATTAGACAGATTTTATTTGCCATAGAGACAGTTGAGTGATTCTGTAAACTGGTTGTAGGGAACTGGCCATGAAGTTCTTCATTCAGTTAAGGATAATAGGTATATTCTTCCTCATATATAGTAATCATTATTTCTATCCTTGTCAAAGTTTTCTACTCACCTGATTCCTTGATTCTCACAACAAGAGGCAACTCAAGATGAAGCAGTGGAGAGTTTCTACTGAGAATTCCAAAAATTTACAAAAAAGAATGAATCAGTGAATCAATGAACAAAGCACATATTTATGTTTTGTCTTCCTTTGCTCCACTCTTGTATTTTTTAAATACAAGCCTTTTTGTTATATATATATCCATACTAGCAACCATGCTTCTGGAGTAAGCAAGGTTATGCAAAATGCAAGAATGAAAAAAGTAAGAAACAGCCAGTAAAAGAAATTAGAGCAACATATTTTTTTAAAGGAAAGGAAATGGTTTGCCATTCACTGTGCTCTAAACCTTTCAGTTCTTGCAAGTCATCCTTGCTTGTCCCATGTTCAAACATTGATTCCTTCATTGTCTGCTCCCCCCTCCTCCTCAAGACACAGAGTAAATACACTCATTTTTTAAAAGATTCATTCTCTGTTTTTCTATTTTCTAAACCTCTTCTCACTGTCCAGACCCTAAAATCTCTGGGTGAGATGCAATACAATCTAGAAATATTAAAAGCCAGGAAATTAAAATGTAAAATATAATAAAAAAACAAGCAGATATATCCTATCCATTGCCACAAATAATATTCTTTAGTGAATTTGACTGGCAGAGATGGACAAAAATGAGATTTCCTTTGGTTCTGAAACTAATAAATGTTAGCATGTTTTGATCACAGAAAGGGTTGAAAGGAACTGATTTTTTTGAAAAAAAAATCAAATGTGGGAGGTTTTTTTTTAATCTGAATGATTTGTCCATCCCTAATGAAACATGTTCATTGGAAATTCACAGTAACTATTAACTTCATTTAAAAATAAACTTGAGAGTGGGAATGGTACTGCAATTAGAAAGGGGTGGGAGAGTCTCTATTTTATGAAATCTTGTTTTCATAACATGCGGCAGAAAGTAGGCGGACATATGGCAGAAGGAATGGGGCAAAGATTGCTTTAACTGTTCATTCTAAAATAGAAAAGGGCGGCTTTCAGGTGATGAACCATGTTGGCAGTAGAGATATTAGAATAAAAAGAAGATGAATGCACTCAGTGGATCTTCTGAAAGACAGGCCTAAAAATAGAAGCAAGGATCAGCAGCATGGAAAACTGCAGCAGATGGAAAATATGATGTTTTTTCCTCTCTCTCATTCTTTTTCATTTTTTAAAGTATTTAATGTAGCTGTGCACATAGTGTCACCTTTGTATCTAGTGCAGAGAAGGAGGAGGACAAGTCAACTTCTGTTTTTTTAAAAAATAAAGTAAATACTTCTGAGTCATACATTGGAAATAGCGTTGATATCCGAAGTGGATGATTTAAAGCAAAACTTTATGTAACGGGGAGTTCTATTGGTTTTCTTGAGTTAAAGATGGGGATAGAGAATAGCCATTGCTAATTTCAGGAATAGAGGTGTTAGAAGAAGGTTTGTTGTATGCAGAAGATCCCTGGGTCAGTTCCCATAATCTCCAGATAGGGCTGGAGAAACATCTTCCTGGGTTTTTTTTTCTTTATAGTGCTCTTGACTGCCTGGTATAGTGTTAAGGTAAAATGCCAAACTGCTTTATTCATATAAGAAAAAATGTTCATTGTTGTTCCTAATATTAAGCATACAAGTTCCATGATGCATCACTGCATATTCCCCTCCCACTAAGTATAAAAAGGTACTGATTTCTGGTTTTTAGCTCTCTCTCCTCCCTCTCCTGAAAGAATGATATACCTAAGAGAAAACATAGACATGATGTAAGTTTATATTTCTACAATAAAAGGATTATTCTGATCATAAATATTTTTGAAGATTAATTTTGGCTAGATCCATTAAAAGTTATCAACAATTGGTAGCAGAGATTAGTTGCCAAATTAACTTGAACAAAACATGTCAGGATCAGAAAAATCCAGAATTAATAAGAGAGCCTTCACCAGACAGATGGCAGCTCAATTGACACCAATGGGAGCAATAATAGGAACTGCCTTGGATGAAGAAAGTAAAACTCCTACAGCTGAAAGAAATGAAACCCAGGAGAAAGACAAAATAACTGACAAAAATGAAGATTTAAAATCAACCCTACTCAGAATCATTGAAATGTCAACAGGCAACAAGGACCTGATCGCAGAATTAAGAGCACTTTTTCAAAATATAGACAACCCTCAAAATGAAGAAAGGCAAACAGAGAAAGAAAATAAAACAGCAAGCGCTGAAGCGGTAAGTCCTTTACAATCTTGTTTAAACTTACTGGAGGCGGGAAAACATGCTGAGACGCCATTTTCAGATCTAAACAGCCCAGAGTCACAGACAATGAGCACCGAACTCCCAGCAACCACAGGCAGTCTCCCAGCACCTTCAGTCAACATTCCAAAGGCTCCAGAAGCAGCTGCAATGTTCCCAGAAGCCGATCTCCAAGCAATTAAGCACTTCTCGCTCCCGACAGCTTCCCTGACTTCCGCAGCGGTCCTAGTGCTTCCAGATTACTTGCTAGCCCCACAAATAGCACTGCTTCAGGATGCTACAGCCCCCAGTCAGGAATTAAGAATGAAACCACAGCTCCAATGCAATTTTTTAACCCTTCACCTCCTGCAGCAGCTCTTCAGGGAACATCCTCCACAGGAAACCAACATAAAATGAACATGGCACAAATTCAAAACACCATGCATATGCAGTCAGCACCAGTCATCTTGAAAGAAAAAAGAACAGTAAGTTTTTCGAACTTAACAGCGTGCATACCAATGTCCTTCTGCCAGTATGCACATATTCCAGAGCACCAACAACAGCAATTTCTGAATATCACCCCTATCCAGCACAACATCTTACCTAATGGTTTCCTCAAGCTATGTGCCACAGGTAATAATCTAATGGACTGGGCACAGCAATTTCAGATTGCACTAATGAAGGAAAATGCCCTTTTCCTCATACTGAATCCACCCCAAAAACCATGGTCTATACAGGTGGATTGTATTCACCATCGGGCATTTTGCTTAATGCTGAGTTCCCTCGAACCAGCCATATACCACATCATACCCAATGGGTCCACCATCTCTGAAATTTGGGAAAAGATATGTAACCTGTTTTATAGCAAAAATAGGAGTACCACTAGCAGAATATCTAGAGAGTTTCATTCTGCTAGACTAAGACCAGGAGTGAGCATGAGCGAACATCTGCTCAACTTAAATGCCATGAGATCTGATCTGTTACAAAGGGGTGAGACAATCACAGAGGGAAGTTTTATTAGTATTATAATTAATTCCCTTGATTCTAGCTGGGACTATTTTCTTAATCAATTGGATAATCTAAATTATGACAACATTTCACTCGAAACATTATCAGGAAGACTGGTGGCTGAGGATAATCTCAGAAAAGATCGAGCTTTACTTCACAAGGAACCCAGGGTTATGAAAAGAGTTAACTTTGTGGAACAGGTAAATCGTTACCAGGGTGTTATACATGGTTCGAAAGACCACTTTAAGAGGAATTGTCCTAAGACCTTTAAAGGCAGAGGGCCCTTTGAGTATCCCCAGCCCTATTATACAAGTTATCAGAGAAAGGTCCGACTATGGACAAAGATATCAAGATAGACACCCCAGTAGCCAAAGACATGATGTAAACCTGAGACGTAGAAAATCATCAAGCCCAAAAGGAGCAGGAGATCCAGTCGGAGAACAATGGGACTGACACTGAATCCGTGAATGGGGTCATAGAAGTAGAACCAAATCTTGGTGCCAACTTAAGGGAACAATGTTGGTTAATCGACTCGGGGCAACAACACACATCTTGCAATAGAGAGCTGTTCACCTCTTTAGATGAGGTGTCGTTTAAAATTAAAGTTGCCAACCAAAAATTTGTGCAGGTGGTTGGGAAGGGGGATGTCCACATCCCAGGTCTTGGGAGAATCAAGGAAGTCCTTTTCATACCTGAAATACCATATAACGTCCTAGCTATAATTAAATTAATCAAAGGTACCAAAATCGAGGTGTTATTTAATAATGGCACCATCCAACTTACCAATGATGGCAAGGAGGTAGGGGATGTTATAGTGACCAGTGGTTTAGCTTATTTTATACCCACCATGAATACCACCGCACAAGTTATAGCCAATTTTTCAAATGATGGTGTTAAGAATGGGAAGGAAGAAGGAGAAGAGGATGATAATGCTGACAGTAATACTAGTGATGAGGAAATAGAAGGGGAAAGTGATAATGATGTTAATGATGTAAGTGTTGAAAATGTTGTAACCAAAACGAATGACTCAAAACGTATTTCAATTGGTAAACCTTTATGTTGTGGCCCCGCCTCGTGAGCCTGTGCTGACAGAGGAAGAGGACCTGGATGATGAAGAAGAGGAGGAACGGGCAATGCCTTCCTCACCAGGGCCTTCCTCCCCAGGATCTTCCTCCCTGGCAAGGTCTCCCTCCCCAGGACCTTCCTCCCTGGCAAGGCCTCCCTCCCCAGGACCTTCCTCCCTGGCAGGCCCCCTCCCAGGACCTTCCTCCCTGGCAATGCCTCAGGTTTCTTTGGAAAGCCAAGAGGAACAGCCTTAGAGACGCGTATCAGTATGGCCACGGCGAGAGAGGGAGGAGGAGGGTTCCTGGCTTGATCCCAGGCAATGTCGGAGGGAGAAACGTCAGCAGCAACGTAGGGGGCATGGGAGGGCCAGAGATTGAGCTGGACCACACCCCACCAGGCATAAAGGTGGGTGTGCCTATGTTGCAAACTCTGTGCATGACAAAGTGTGGATTTAAGCCGAGGATTCCGTCTGTGTGCCTGATTTAGTTTCTGGACTTTGAGAATAAATCAGTCTTCTGTGAGTACTTCATTTCTTGTTAGTTTTGAATTTGGCAGTGAGAGCCTGGGTGACTGCCAACACTCTTATCAGGAGAGATAACTTGGATTTTGGAGACAGGCCAGTGTGACTCTCTGTGCTAGCGTTGCTACCAAGTTCCTTACCTTCTGGGGAAGGGAACGGGAGACAGAACACCTTTACATAATAATTGTGCACATATCTTGCATAGGAAGCTAGCACATATTGGTTTTCCTGTTGTTAAAAATATGTTGCATTGTTCTGAGGGACTCAAAGTGAACAATTGTGAAAATTATTTACAATGTTCCATTTGTAAGAGTTCAAAGTCAAAAGAAAAACCCCGACCAAAGAAATCAGAAAGGAGCACCACACACATTTTTCAGCTGATACACATGGATCTAGTAGGCCCCTTGAAGCCTTCTATTGGCCACAAAAATATTTCCTCACAATTGTTGACAACCATAGTAGATATGGTTTTGTATACACACTCAAACACAAGGGGGAAACATTCACCAAATTTAAAGAATTCTATAAGAGGATAGAAATCCAACATAACATTAAGATCAAACAGATCATGACAGACCGCGGTTCTGAATTTCTTTCCAAAGAATTCAGTGACTGGATTAATAAACATGGTTTAATACATTTTACAACTTCACCATTTTCTGCCTTTCAAAATGGTGTGGCGGAACGCAGGAATGGAGTATTACAAACTATGGTTAGATGCATATTAGAAGATGCGGATTAAACTTTTCATATTGGGGAGAAGCCGTCTTATATTCAAACTATACTCTTAATAGAATATGGTCAAGTGTGATACAGAAAACCCCATACGAAATAATGTATGATCAGAAACCCAAATTAGCACATCTTCATGTTTTGGAGTAACTGCTGATGTGCACATACCCAAGCAACTCAGGCGAAAGGGAGATAAAGTATCAAAAAACTCAAATTTGTTGGTTATGAACCCAAAACCAAAGCTTACAGATTCATGGATAGTAATCACAAGATAATCATATCGAGATCAGCAAATGTTCATGAAAACACAAACTGGAGTAAGATACATTCAAATGAAATCATAATTGGCAAAAACACATTCAAAACTGATCAGGAACAAACACAACTTCACACTCACACTACAAAAACAAAACCCAACAGAAATAGCATTAAGGTTAAGGCATGGAAAGAAGGTCACCACATACTCAAAACCAAGGTACAGATGAGTACAGCTCAGATGACTCATCAGAAAAAAAATATTCCAACCGAAAACATATCCAGGAGATCACTAAGGACTAATAAAGGCAAAATTCCCAATACCTTAGGGGACAATGTGATGTCTATTGATACCACCATCGTCACACCCAAAAATTATAATGACATACTCGCAGTCCCACCAGATGAACAGTTAAAATGGAAAGAGGCCATGCGGAGGGAGATGGAAAGATTAAAAACTAGAAGTATATACCCCTCAAGAGTTCCAGAGAACAAAAAATTATCGGTACCAGGTGGGTATACAAAATAAAACCCCTAGAGGATAACAAAATCTATACAAAGCAAGACTGGTGGCACAAGGTTTCTCACAAAAATTTCCAGATGATTACATAGACACATATTCTCCTACTGTGAGGGCAGAAAGTGTTAAGACAGCCTTGGTCATTGCCTCAATTCTAAATGAACACGTGTATCAATTCGATGTACAAACAGCATACCTACATGCACCACTAGATAAGGAATTATACGTCAGAGCACCACCAGGAATTGACTGTAATGAAGGGAAAACCTGGCTGCTCCATAAAAGTCTCTATGGTCTGCGACAATCGGGTAAGAGATGGTACGATTGTCTTTCCAAAACTTTAAGGCTAATAGGTTTCACCGCCACATCAGCTGACAAATGTGTATTTATTAAAAGGGATCAAGGCATATGTGAAAAAGTACTTGTCTATGTCAATGATATATTGTACATATGTAAAAGTAAACTTAAATGTGACCAATTTGCCAAAAAACTTCAAAAACATTTTTCATTGAAATCTTTGGGAAAAATCAATAAATATTTAGGGGTTCAGATTACTGAATCACAAAATGGTTTCATACTGTTGCAAAAGGAAAAGATATTAGAATTACTGGAAAAATGCAATATGTCTGATGCCAAACCATCAGATACCCCCATGCAGACTGACTTCCTAAAGAACATGTTTAATAATGATGAGATATTTAAGGACAATACAGTTTATCGATCTACAATTGGTTCGCTACTTTATATAGCCAATTGGACTAGACCTGACATAGCATTATCTGTCAACTTACTCTCAAGACATGTAAATAACCCAAAAATGTACCACTGGAATGCAATCAAAAGATTATTAAGATATCTGAAACATACCGCTGATGCGGTTTTGTGACTTAATCCAAATATGTCAAACACCCCTAGACTTCCATGTTACGCAGATGCTGATTGGGCCGGAGATGTCAAAACACGAAAAAGTACTTCAGGGTATGTTATTTTTCTGAATGATAGTCCTATACATTGGTATACCAGAAAACAAAAACTTGTATCAACTTCAACTACAGAAGCCGAATTTGTTTGTTTGTCAAAGGCCGCAAATAACTTAATTTGGTTCGATGATTTAGTGATGGATATTTGGAAAGAACCTTCATACCCCATAATCATTCAGGAGGATAACAAAGCAGCAATAGATATATCTAAAGCCGATGCTGTAGGCCACAGGTCAAGACACATCGACATTAAGTACAAACATGTGAGACAGTTGTCAGAAATTGGATTCATAAAAGCTGTACATTGTGAGACTAAGGAACAGACTGCAGATATTTTGACCAAGCCCCTTCCCTCAAAACAACATTCATATCTGACAAAGAAGCTGTGTATAAATATATAAATGATGTATGTTAATATCTATGTTAATGTTCCTCCAATGATAAACCAGTTTGACCTTAGAAGGGGAATTGTTAAGGTAAAATGCCAAACTGCTTTATTCATATAAGAAAAAATGTTCATTGTTGTTCCTAATATTAAGCATACAAGTTCCATGATGCATCACTGCATATTCCCCTCCCACTAAGTATAAAAAGGTACTGATTTCTGGTTTTTAGCTCTCTCTCCTCCCTCTCCTGAAAGAATGATATACCTAAGAGAAAACATAGACATGATGTAAGTTTATATTTCTACAATAAAAGGATTATTCGGATCATAAATATTTTTGAAGATTAATTTTGGCTAGATCCATTAAAAGTTATCAACATATAGGCACATAGGCAGCTGAGGAAAAAAGAAGTTTAAACTCTTTGGAATTCCTTGTCAATGAATACATAAGATTCAAAAGAAAGAAGGCAGGGCAGGCAGATAGAAGGAAGGCAGGGGAAACCGATTACCAAATAACAGAGTTGGAAGTGACCTTGGAGATCTTCTGTCCAACCCCCTGCTCATGCAGGAGACCTATACCATTTCAGACAAGTGACTGTCCAGTCAAACCTCCAGTGATGAAGCACCCACAGCTTCTGAAAGCAAACTGTTCCACTGAATAATTGTCCTCGCTGTTAGGAAATTTCTCCTTAGTTCTAGGTTGCTTCTCTCCTTAGTTAGTTTCCATCCATTGTTTTTTGTCCTGTCTTCTAGTGCTTTCACAAATAGATTGACCCTCCTCTTCTTTGTGGCATCCCCTCAAATATAGGAACACTGTTATCATGTCAATCTTCTAGGTTTGGCAGGAATTGCTTCTGGATGAGAGGTTATCAGATGTGGGGTAGAAAAGATGGCCCCTGGGAGAGTGAGGAGCGAGATGGTCCATGGCTGTTGAGAAGAACCAAGAAGAATCCTCAGGCAACTGATGCCAAAGAAGGAATCTGCCAAAACAGCCAGCAGGAAAAAAAAACACAGCCCTGTATTGTGGAGAGCAAATTCCAAGTGATTCAGGTGCTAGATATCTAGGCAGGTCTGGGTTAAGGTTAAAAGTAGTTACCATTGTTGAGACTGCTGAAAATAAGCAAGTGTAGGAGGAAGCAGAAAATAGCAGCTAAGTATTGTGTTTTGTATCGTTTGGGAAGAGGTTTGTGTATTGGGCTTCTCGGGGGGCCAGCATCCCTTCTATTGTTTTTTGGGAGGAGGTCACAGTGGGGGTAGATGGGGTTGCAATTGTCGCTCCCTTTTTTCCTGTTTTGGTAATGGTGGTGGTTGACGTTGACATTTCCTTTATTATCCTTTGCTGTTCCTTAAGAATTTTATTTACGTTTCCCCACGTCTCGTTTCCAATTATCATTTACCAGGGGCCCCTCTATTCCAATAATTCCGCTCGGTTAAGCCTAGCCGGAGGGAGGAAAGGGGATAGTATCTATCTTTTTTTTCTTCTCTTTTTTACGTTAACATTAAAGTCTAATATCCTTCTTAATAATCTTAGGGGAGGGAGGGACAGAGGTTACTATCACATTACATTCCTTGCTTACAGTTCGTATTAATCTAATAAAGGGAATCTAAAGAGAAAAAAAGAAAAAAAGAACAGAGTATAGAAAGAGATCAAATGGAATGAGAAAATATACGTGTATATATATAAAGAAAGAGAAAGATAGAAGAAACAATCAAGTCTTACTGATCTATATAAATTAGTTACTTACTATAAATCACAGCTTATATATCAGCCAATAATCTATTTTTAACTATTTTTTAACTATTTTCATTCAATGGTATCTTACTAAAGGTTTTAAGTCAATTGCATATCTTAAACATTAAATAATAAATATGTTGAATATTAGCTATTAAATATTAATATTTCAAATCATTAGCATTTGTAAGAGTACAGTAATCCTATAAGTTTCTCTTCATTTATATTATAAATCTCTCTCTATATATATTTTTTCTCTTAACTTAATACTTAATAATTTGTTAATTTATATCAAGTTTCTCCAAAACTAAATAGTATAAGGTACAATTAAATTAAATGGTATACGTGTAAGACGATATCGAGATCTACTTCCGCTCTTTGAGTCACTGTTACTCGTACCAGTTTTCTGAATGTCAAAGTTATTATACTGTCAATGGCCGCAAATTTGCAGTATCACGATGATGAGGCTCTTCTTTATGATCTTCTCACCGGCAGATTTAGTCCCCCTTTCTATCAGTCCTTTCTTTCCGAAAAGTTTTTTTTCCTTTTCCTTTTCTCCTTTGGTAAACAACGATAATCTCCGAGTGTTGATTGGGTTAGTTTAGTTTTTATAACTTTCCCTTTTCTGCAGCTTTCTGTTCGCTCACTAGTCTGTCCGTATTCTAGGGTGCACAGGAATTTGCACTGTCACTATAGTTTGCACCCTTGTCACTCCACTCAATCTTCTCAAATCCTCACGTTTTCCGCTTCCCAATTGCATTTTCCGCTTCCCAATTTTCTTCTTTCTCTCCTTCGCTGACGTTCAATCACCCGTCTGGTCTAGATTTTTTCCGTTATTTCTTCTATCACAATGGCGACCTCCGCAGAGACTCTGGCACTGCCCGGCGTCCAGTATTTCTTTCGTCTGCCTCTCACTCCATTCTCAGATCTCTTCCAACCTCGACCGCACTTTCTCCAGTTGGACAAAACCTCTTTTCACCAGGTACTTTCTTTCTCCTCACAGGACTTTCACTTTCTTGTTCTTTAAAAGGGACTATGTCCTCGTCTTCAGCTTTATTTTCCCTTGGGGTAATCACTAGGATGGTGCCGCTTTTTTCCGCTTTCGCCCTGACCCTTTTAACAGTCCCCCTTAGGTGGTCTTTCCAGCCTTTTGTAGTCCCTCACCAAGCTTCCTTTGTTCTTTTCCGATCTGCAACTTTCTCCTTCAGCTTCCTTCTAATTGGTACACCGCCCCGTCTTCGGGCCAGCTCTGGCGGAGCTGGCTTCTTCCTTTCAGAACTTCGGGAACTCTTCTTCGCCTTTTGGGATCGCACTTCCCAATCCAGCTCCAAGTTTTTCTCCTCGTTGGGGTGTTCAAACTGGACTCACCCTGCCACGAACGGCCGTTCTTGAACGGAAAACCTGAGGTGGGAGAAGCACAAGTATTTCTCCCTACCTCGCCATACCGAGGCGTCACCGGAAGTTTTAGAACAAATCAAAAAGGACTTGGAAACCTGGAGTAAATTGCAAATATCCCTTTTAGGAAGAATCGCGACAATTAAGATGAATATATTACCCAAAGTTTTGTATTTATTTCAGACAATCCCAATATTAACAAACAAAAAGTTTTTTATGAATTTGGATAAAATGATAATGAAGTTTATTTGGATGGGAAAAAGGGCAAGAATAAAGAAAAAATATTTACAGGATCATAAAAGCAGAGGTGGATTGGGACTCCCAGATTGGGAAATTTACTATGAAGCTGCGACCTTGTTATGGATAAAAGAATGGGTGAGGCTAGAAAATAAGAGAATGCTAACACTAGAGGGGCATGACTTACAAATAGGATGGCATGCACTTCTGTGGAACCTGAGTGACAAAAAACAAAAACATACAACGAAACATATAATACGTAACTCATTGATTAAAAACTGGGCAGAAATAAGGAAGAAGAACTATATAAAAATACCAAGGTGGCTCTCAACAATGGAGGCAACTTTTCATCCCAACACATTGGACTTAAACAAAAAACTGAAATATTACCAGATATTGGATACGGAGGGAAAATTAAAAACAAAACAGGATTTGGAAACACAAGGTATACCAATAGATAGTTGGGTTTATTTACAAATTAAAGCGAGATACAACAAAGACATAAAGGAATATGGAATAGAAACAAAGAATACAAATTTGGATAAATTACTCCTGGGACCAGAAGAAAAATTAATATCTAAATTTTATAAATTACTATTAGAACAAGAAAGAGTAGGACAATTAATAAAAGGACCAATGTTAGCTTGGGATAAAAATATAGGATACAAATTGGATCTGAATGACTGGGAAGATATTTGGGAAGAAAATTTAACATACACAAAGTCGGTGGCATACAAAGAAAATCAGTACAAAATGATGTATAGGTGGCATTTGGCCCCGGCTAGACTAGCAAAAATATTTCCCTAGGCAAACCCAAACTGTTGGAAGTGCCAGAACAAAACTGGCACTTACTACCATGTGTGGTGGACATGCCCCAAAATAAAAAAAATATTGGATGGGAATTAAAAATTGGATTGAAGATGTGATGAAGTGTGAGCTGGAGTGGAAACCAGAACTGTTCCTACTTGGAATGATAAAGAAAAATCTCCCCAAAGACAAATACCTGATTGCACACTTGTTAACAGCGGCTCGAATTGTTTTAGCTCAAAAATGGAAAGAATCCTTAATTCGTCTATACAAGTAGTAATAAAGAAAATGTATGAATGTGTAGAATTGGAGAGATTAACACTCAAACTAAATGGAAAAGAAGATTCAGATTACTATAAGGCATGGGAAATGTGGTACAATTGGGTAGATCACAAAAGGAAAGGGAATGTTGGAAAATAAGGTACTATTTGAGACACAAGAATTTATAGAAAACAGGAGATAACAGATAACAGGTTATGTAATAATTTGGAAAATGAGATAAGGAGAAGCTCCAAAAGAGGCCAAACCAAGCAAATGTTATTTGAAGAAATATTTATGACTATGTACGATTGTAACACTACATGGGAAAATGCATACTCAATCTGTAACTAAAAAAAGAAATGAAAATTTGTGACGTATTTATGTTACGTGTGACTGTAAGTCTGTACATTGTGTGTTTTTTTTATAATTGTAAATAAACTTTTTCTAAGAAAATAGCAGCTAAGTATTTGTCATATAAAATAAAGGATTAGAATCCTAAGTGATTTAAGTTATGTTTTGTAAGTGTATTTTAATATTTTTGTAGTGGAAATATTTACACTTGGTCTAGAGAGACAGTTAGACAGCCAGACAGACAGATGAATGAATTCATTCACTGATCATCTTTGTTCTAAAGCTTATATAAAGCAATAAACAACACCGCATACACATTTTAACTGCTGCATATGTCTGTGCATGTTGTTCCTCTCCATTCCCATCATCTGACAATCCTGCATGTTGCCTTGGGGAGCCCACTGTCTCTCCAGACACCAAGGAACTGAAACCTGTAGGTTCTCACCCTCATTGTTTTATGCTTAACAGAGAAGTTGCACTGGTAATGGAGGCTGAGGAATCACTTTTTTACTTTCTTTATCATGGAAAGCAACAAAGCAAGGTGAAAAGAGGAAAGGGCTGTTTCTTGGTTTTGGTACTTCCTCCACTGGCTAATAGAGAGTTGGCTGGCTCAAGAATGGATAGATGAGGACTTCCAGTTTTGAGCCTCCCCGAGGACAGACCTTTCCACGATTGTTCTTCGCGGCTTGGTTTGTGCTTCAGCGTTGGAGAGCCCCGATCTTTTAGATCTGGGGCAGAAGCTGCCTCGTAGGGGTGGCGGAGGAAGGGAGACCATCAGCCAGGTGGAGGGGAGTCGCAAATCCCCTCCCTGGACTGGCACAGCTCCCTTCCGAAGACACTAGAAGCGGTGGTCTAATGGCCACCCCGAAGGGGAGAATAAGACTAGAAGAAGCATTGGGCAGGAGAGAGTTAAAGAAGCAGACAGCATGAAATACAGGACTAAATAATCAACTGAAAATTACCCTCTGGATTAACACTACAAAGCATTCTTAAGAAAGAATTCAGCTGAACTGAAAGAGGTTTAAAAAAAGGTGTGAATTCTTTGTGAAAGGATGGAGCTTCGAGCCGAGAGAGGTAGAAGCCATAAAGAAATTATACAGCCACTCTGGATGAGTATATTTTGATTTCATTTAAGCATTAATTTAAGATGATTTATAGACTGATAAAGACTGTTAAGGAGGAAATGTTTACCAATTGGATCCTTTTGTGGATTGTGTGGCTTGAAAAACTCTGAATAACTGGGAAGGAAAAGAAAAGAGGAGCTGCGGATTTGTTAGAACAAAGAGCGCCACCTGAGTCAAACTTAACTTGACTTTTTTCTTTAAAGAACCTGTCTCCTAAAATACAAAGAAAACTGACATAATAAAATAAGAGTTTCCGAAAATTGAAATATTGAAGTAAAGAAAGATATATGAAGACTTTGCTTTTGGATTTTGTTATGGACTTGGTATTGGACTAATTGAGGACTAAAAGCTGAGAAGAAAGAAACAGAAGCTGGTTTTTTTTGGGAATTAACTTTAAAGACATCAGTTGGATTAAATAAAAAATTGTAAAATGGAAATATCCTTTCAGGCATTAAAACTGGAACTGGATAAAATTAAGAAAACCTTGCAGGAAAAAGGTGAAACTTTTGGCCCCGTTTTTAATTTTCTTGAAGAGGCAGTCGCAGAGTATAAACAACAAAGTATCAAAGAAGAGGTGGAGCAAATTCCAGAAGGGGCCATCTTTAACTATTATCGTCGAGAACAAAGGAACCCAGAGGGAAAGAGGAAAAGAATTGGGAAAAAATACTGGAGGGTTGAAAAATTGAGTAAAGAGGGAAATATCTGGAAATAAAAAAGGGGAAAAGAATCAGCAGAAACTTGAACTGGAAGATAGTCAAAAAGAGAGAAGGGTTAAAATTGAGTGAAATAATAAAAGGAAATGTTAGGGATGGAAGGCAGAAGAAACAGGATCTGGGAATAAAGGAATATGGGAAATTTGAAAAATGGGAGTAAACTTACACAGAGATAATGGTTGAATAACCTTGGGAGAGGGGTTCTGCAAGGTGTAGGGGAATAATATAGATAAATTTTAGTTGTGAAAAGGGGACATAGAAGATGGATAATAGAAGTGTTATTTTTGGTAAAGCTCTCCTCCTTTATGTATAAGAAATAAATATAATGAACATATGGAACATGATTATTAAATATATTGAATCTTTTCTGAGGATTGGAATGCTGACTTTCTTTTTTATTTCTCTTGATTTAAGTATGAATGGAATAAATAATAAATGTAATAGTGTAGGAGGAGATTTGAAGGTGAAATTGGCATGAGGGTTGACTAATTGTTATTTCATTGATAATGGAATTTTATGCTCTTTATTACCTATAAAGATAATTGCAATAAATAATGAAATATGTTTATTGAACACATTGAAATATCTTAAATATCTTAAATATATTAAAATAAATAAAATGATATAGGAGGTGAGATGAAATGGAGTTAATATCAGGGCCTATTAAATGAGCAGATTAACATGTTCTTTTTTTTCTGAAACTAGATAAACTTTATGAAATTAAGATTAGAAAGGGGAAGCCACGCAGAACCTGATTTATATGTGTTATATAATCTTAAATGGGATTAGTAATTTTAATGTGCTAGGTAATATGATGAGCCTTGGTGGCTCAGGCTGTTAAATGCCTGCTCTTAAGATCCAGCTGTCTACAATTACTGTAGGCTCGAATCCCACCAGGCTCAAGGTTGACTCAGCCTTCCATCCTCTCGGGGTAGGTAAATTGAGGACCCAAGATTGTTGGGGCAATTAGCTGACCTTGTAAAAATGCCGCTTAGTAATAAGCAGGCATATACAATGGAATGAAGGCTATTGCTGAGCACACTGGGTTGTATCCAAATTGTAAGCCTGAGTCTTGAGAAGGGCGGCATATAAATGTAATTAAAAATTTAAAAAAATAAAAAAATAAAATAAATAATAAAATGTTAATATTTAATGGAAGAATATGTAACTCAAAGGTGGTGCACTTAAATTATTTCAGGGGAAACCAATTTATAGAAGGAGTGTTATAAATTAGATTTAAGAGGAATATACAAATGTGACAGCCAAAAGTATTAAAATATAATAATTATGAAGTTAATATATGTGAATTAAATAATGAGATAAACATTTGGAACAATATGATAAAATAGAAAATATATAAAAACATTGTTAAGATAAGAAATTGAATATAAAAACTGAATGTGTAGTTATGGTCATATTTGTATGTATATGTCAAACCTGTAATCATGCTGTTTACTGAAAGACGTTAAAATGTGGAAAATTGAATAAAACTTGTTTAAAAAAAGAATGGATAGATGAGGAGCAATGCTAGGACTACAGAACTAAACTGTCAGTCATTTGGGTCTCCAGGGCAACGTTTGCCAACTTTGGCAACTTTAAGGTATGTTGACTTCAAGACTCCGAATCCACATTTAAGAGGTGTGGACTTCTTTAAAGGTGGCCCTCAGAATCCATCTTTAAGAGTGTGAACTTCATCTCTTAGCTGGGGAATTCTGGGGGTTGAAGTCCACACTTCTTAAAGTTGTCAAGGTTGAAAAACAAACACGAAAACCCACTGCTCTAGAGCTTTGGTGGCCACACTTACAAGCACAACTAATATACTAGTATAGAATAATTATAGAAACTTCTGCCATCAGTCTTTTTTGTTTTTCTACAAGATTAAAGATGGATAGAGAGAGATACTTCAGGAAATTTGAGCTTAGTTCTTCAAAGTAAACATGCCTTGAATTTAACTTAACAATGTTTTTAATGTTTGTTTTTACTTTGATCCCTTTGGTTAATCAGACAAATATTTTGAATCTATATTTCAAATTAAGAGCTCCCTTCTTCATTTGCAGTCTGCAATTAAGCTCCTTTTAAAAGCCACTCACAATAAAAATGTCACTAGTATTTTTATTTTTATTTTTCACAAAAATCATAATTTTACTGCTTTATTTATATGATTTGTTCTCAGAAATATAGTAATAAATCATTTTTAGTACACATACACACAAACACACACACACACACATGCACACACAGAGCAGGAGCAAATAGAATAATTGGAAAGCTATTGATGAATGGAACAGGAACTCATATTTTTAAAATTTCCTACTGAAAGTAAAAAAAAATATGTATTTTCCAAAGCACCAGAAGGCAAGACAAGAAGCAATAGATGGAAATTAATCAAGGAGAGATGCAACATAGAACTAAAGAGAAATTTCCTAACAGTGAGAACAATTAACCAGTGGAAGGGCTTGCTTACAGAAGTTGTGAGTACTCCATCACTGGAGGCTTTTAAGAAGAGACTGGATAGACATTTGTCCAGAATGGTATAGGGTCTCTTGCCTGAGCAGGGGGCTGGACTAGAAGACCTCTAAGGTCCCTTCCAGCTCTGTTTTCCTGTTACAAGCAGAAACCCAAATAGAATAATTGGAAACCTGTTGATAGGTTGCTAGATAGAACAGAAAATTGTTTTTTAAAATTTTTCTACTGGAAGGACTTATCCTCAGGATGTATGTAGCTATCATATACAGACTCTTGACCTATTGACCTTGAGAGCCCATGAGTTTAGGCAAATACTGAAAGGACCTTACCCTTTATGAAAAGTAGCACAGGGTTGTATGAAACTGACTTTGATGTTGAAAGAAGTCATTAGATTTGTATCAAGATAATAAATGGATGGGAAGCAGTGGTGGGATTCAAAACTTTTTACTACCGTTTCTGTGGGCATGGCTTGGTGGGCGTGACATGACTCAATGGGTGTGGCTTGGTGGGCATGACAGGGGAAGGATACTGGAAAACCCCTATTCCCTGCCCACCTCACTAACCTGCTTTCCAGCTCCATTCTCCTGTGCAGGGCAACCAAAGAAGACCCAGCCGATCAGGTGGGACTCAGGAGGCAGAGAAGAAATGGGGTTGGTGGTATTTGCCGGTTCTCTGAACTACTCAAAATTTCTGCTACCGGTCCTCCAGAACTGGTCAGAACCTGCTGAATACCACCTCTGATGGGGAGACTGTTCACAAGGTAAGTTGGAAAGACATACAGTAATGGGCTGGATTTGAATTACCCTGTAAACCAAAATTAAACAATTCTCATTACAACAGAACACAATGTGTCAATTTCAGGAAGCATAATAAACTATTTTTCTTATGTTCACAACATAGGAATCATTAAAACATCTAGGTATCAAAAAACTAATATGTTGATTATAAATCTATAAGGTTCTGTAGGGTTCATGACTAATTTTATAATGCATAAATTTTGTCTGCAACATATTCAACTAGTATTTCTACAACATAAGGCAGCTGGCCAAATGTAGGGAAATCTCTATAGAATTTTTGCATTTTCTTTGTATATTTTCCAGGTCATTAGCTTGTCAGAGGCAGTGCTGTTGATTTTTAGCTGGAACAAAGGAAAATAAATAAACTGAGGTTGGTGCTTATTTTCCTGGAATGAAAGGTTACCTCTAAACACAATTACTGAATACATTTTTATTTGCTGAAAGCAATTGTTTTCTGCTAATCACTGGGATGAAGTAATGAGTATATTTCTGGCAATTCCAAACTATCCGCTGCCCAAGGAGTAATGGATATGCTGCATCGAAAAAGGTCATTTATAGGGTTTTTCAAAATTATAACAACAAATTCAAGAAAGGTGTGAATGCAATTAAACTTTCTACATTTAACTAAAAATTAAAGCTAATGAAAACGTCATCATTCTGAAACTTTTGAGTATTTCAAAGTTTTGACAAATGAGTCAATATATAGTCTGTTTTATTTATTATTTATTTGTCAAAATCATGTTGGCTTCCCATCTCACAAACAAGTGATTCCAGGCAGTGTAGAAGAAGACTGAAAACAATATATGTATATATAAAAAAAGCACAAGGCCAATCCACAACCTGTCTCCTCTTATTTTCCCCACAACAATAGCCCTATGAGATGGGTTGTGTGGAGAGAGAGTGACTGGCCCAAGGTCACCCAGCTGGTACACATTGCTTTATATTTAAAATGTACACATTGGTTTATATTTTCACTTAAAATAATGTTCTAAATATAGTTCAATTGTTGTGAGAGCCATGAACTGTGCTGAAATATTTGGACAGCAGTAAAGCCAATCGATAATTAACTTCTAAGCTGCTTATCAGCTGTGATACTGCAAATAAGCTCTATTTGTGAACCATTTAAATTCCTTAAGCATCCTAGATACCATATAACTCATGGTGAAGGGTTCTATCTTTCAGTGCTCTTTCATAAATTCATCCAGTTAAATTAATTTAATATACTCATTTTTAAATAAATCTACATGCTGCTCAATGACAAATGGGACTGGGTAGCTTCTAAAAATACAATGCACTAAAGCTATGTAATTGGGCACTTGGAAATATCTCTAAAACAGTTTTGATGAATAATTTAAATATTTCTCAGTAAATATTCATATTTTAAGTACTTTGGGATAGAAGCTCCCTTCCCTTCCTCTTCCCTTCCTTTCCATTCCCTCCTTTTTCTGAACAAACTCAGTGTTTTTTCTTTATCATCTATGTATGCCATGGTGAAAGTTGAAATTATCTTCAAAAAGTTATGGATGTAGAGATGTGAAAAGCCATGTGTGTGTATGTCCTATTTTACAGTCTCCTCTTTCTCATAAAATCCTTCTTGTTTTGACATTTTCTCATGTCAAAACACTCAATTTCACAATCTAGTTTCTTGTAACACATCTCCTTCAGCTTCATGCTCTGAGCAGATGCCAGTAGAAAAGCATAACCATTCACATCATATAATGGAAGTAGAATCTCTTGTCTTCACCATCAACACAAATGAAACCTCTGTGAGACTGGCACAGCTGTCTCTTGGTGATATTCTCAATTTCACAGTTTGGGTAAATGTTTTTGATGAGTTCTTTGTTTCATCTATCCTTCTGTTCAATTTTTTTTCCTTTGCTGTTTGCTTCAATTATTTCTTCTAAAGATAGTTCTCCTTTATCCTTTTGTCCTTCAAAACATTTGAACTGTTTCTTCTGCTTCACTGATGTTCTCATCAGGTTGAGTTGAGGTGATACTGTTGGAAAGAAATAACCTGTAAGAACTGTTCCTATCTCTAGTGGAGATCAACATTTTAGTTTTCACAGCTAGAGAGAAAATCTGTTGGGTGGTGTTTTAAGAAACAATCCTTAAACATTTTAGCATTTTTTTCAAAAACACACATACATATGAACTTATTGTTCTTTTGTTAGTTGACACCAATACTTTCAAAAACAACAAAATACTGAGCAATCGTATCTCCTATCCTCAAATAACTCACTAATGTCTCTTATATTACAGTGTTTCTTTAGAGGACCAATAAATGAAATCAACAGGCAGGAGTCGGCCAACTAAAGAGTGAAAGAAGATGATTTATCCAGGCACCATTTATTCTGGCAATGGCACTCAGTGTAGCACTGGCATATTTGAGGTCTATCACAACAGGTCTTGATAATCATTTATTATTCATAAATATATGCCTTTATATCATCACCTGTGTCTTTTCTCCAGTCCATTTTCTTATTTCTTATACATCATGAATGGAACGGCTGAGTGGCAAACAGTGGCATCAGAATACACATGAAAAGACAAGCTTCATGGGTCATTAATATCAATAATACTTAGACTTATATACCACTTCACAGTGCTTTACAGCCTTCTCTAGGCACTTTACAGAGTCAGAACATTGCCTCCAACAATCTGGATCTTCATCTTACTGACCTCGGAAAGATGGAAGGCTGTGTCAACCTTGAGCCAGCTGGCAGTCAGCAGAAGTATCCTGCAGTACTGCATTCTAATCACTGCACCACACACAGCTCAAGATTAGGTTATTGCCTCTGTCTTCCTCTCCCACCTGTTGTTCAGTAATTTCTGGAATAATGTACCTTCTACATTTTTGTATCATTGTAAGCTTACACCTTCATACCCTACATTTAAGCTGTTAATTGTTTAAGCAAGATTTATTGAATAAACCACCAGTTAGGTATTAAACGGTAGGTTACAAAAGCATAATGGTTAGGTTTGTAAGCCTAGAAACAACACACAAAGCAAAAACTAAAGTAATCACATGGGACTCCTTCCATACAGAACATGTTCAAAGGCAGAGTACAGAAACAGAATAAGCATGGAATATGATAAAGATTAATGAGTTAACAGAAGCATATATTACTCCCCACAGCACAGAGAAACAGAGATGGTCAAATTGATTCTTTTATGGAAAGAAGAGAATATATCTAATTTTGTTTCTATTCTGAAATTGCTTCCAGATTTTATGCTTGCTATGAAAAACTTTGATTTTGTTTTTGTTAGCTAGATAGGCTTATTGTTATAGAAATGGCTTGTACATACTGCTGTGTAAAAGCAAAAAGTTGTGGTTGTAGTGTTGTTCTCCTCTACTGTGCTAAAGAGAGTCAGAAGTTGGTGCCTTTTTCTTTCCCTTTCTCCTTTTATACTGTATTTCTTTTCCCTACCCCTCTTCTTAGTTTTCCATTACTTTTTAATTTTTCTTTGTGTTTTATATTTCGAAAAACCAATAAAAATCATATATACAAGAATAAGCACAGAATATATTTAAGCATTTATAAAGTCCTTTTAAGACCCTAAGCAGCATACAAACTATAGAACAGTCATGTAAAAGATAAAATTATTACATTAAGACAAAGTAGGCAGAATTCTTCGCAAACCCACAATGGATATGTGATCTGGTTATAAATTCTGTGGAAGATGCCTTATTTTCAGAGGCATGTATTGAGTCTGGAAATTTCATCAAAATGACAAAGTGGGTGTCATGACATTGCAACCTACCTCCACCCTTAAGTATATGTGAGGTATGTCACAACATGCATACAAAATAGGTGGAATTTCATCATTTGCTTTCTCCTCCCTTCCCTCCTTATATGCCTATTAAGAGTTAGCACTAAGGAGGACTCCTGACATATGATTCTATTTTATTCCAGCCTGTAGAATATAGAATTGCATTTATTTAACAAATCATTTGATCATTTTACTTTAAATAACCTTTTTTTCCCCAACTCCTACTAAGATAAGGCTATGCATACAAACTCAGTTGTAAATGCATGAAACTTAAATGCTGGAATACTGGTGGTCTTTGACTTGCAACAATTCATTTAGAGACCATTCAAAATTACAACAGCACTGAAAAAACTAACCTGTGTGATCATTTTTTCACATACAACTATTGTAGCATTCCCATGGTCACGTGATCGAAATTCAGATGCTTGGCAACTGATTTATATTTATGACGGTTGCAGTATCCTGGGGTGATGTGATCCCCTTCTGTAACCTTCTTATGAGCAAATTCAATGGGGGAAGCCACTTAACAACTGTGACACTGACTTAACAACTGCAGTGGTTCACTTAACAAGTGTGGCAAGAGAGATCATAAAGTGGGGCAAAACAAATGTTTCACTTAGCAACAGAAATCTTGGGCTCAATTGTGCTCAAGGACAATTATAGGGTTCTATAATTTCATTCCTGTAGAATTTGCAAAAGGGTCACACTCTGAAAATCTAGAATCGGAGGCATGAGCCTCATTTCTCAGGGTCATGATGATCCATGTACTCATAAACTCTTTTGTCATGTTACCCACTATATCGAAACTTCAAGCTTGATAAATCTTGGGAAATTTAAAGCCCCAAATTGAAAACAAGCCACAAAAGGGGCACCTTTATGCAAATCCTATTTCATGAGTAATGCATGTTAGAGCTCTTCTATGTGTTTGTGTTCTAACCAATAACCATCTCTCTCTCTCTTTCCCTCTTTCTTCTCTCTCCCTCTCTCCCCCCTCTTTGTCTCTGTCTCTGTCTCTCTGCCTCTCTCCCCCTGCCTCTCTCCTCCTCTCCCTCTCCCTCCCTCTCCCCCCCCCTCTGTTTCTCTCTCTGTGTGTATCTCTGTCTCTCTGTCTCTGTCTCCCCACCCTTCAACTACTCATGAAAAATACTTGTTGAAGAAATAATAAGCTTGCCCTGGATAATTTGTATTTGTGTTCTTGACATTTGTGTTCCTGACATTTGCAATAGATTATGCCAACTGGAAAAAAAGCTTATGGAAATGAAGCTAAGAAGCTGGCAATAAATGTGTTATCCAAAAAAGGATCTAAGTGGCACCTGGCAGATGCTGAATGGTGAAGTATAATAGATGTCTGACATGTCCTGTAAATATGGGACTCTCAATCAAACTTCCATTTCAAGTAGAAAGCATCCAGAAAATGATCAGCTTTGATAGCTCCATTGCAGCCTTGCCCATTGGGCTTAAGGTATTTTATTATTTAAATATTTCAGATTTCTTTTTGTGGCATGAATTGCCACCATTACAAGAGATGGGTGAAAAAGAAAAAAAACCAGGTTCTAGATTGTGAAAGCTTACACAAAAACTGATTACTGCATTCCATCTCTTGATACTTATTGTTTTTCAATCCTTTTATCTCAGACTCCATCAGTCACAAAAGCTTTCCAAGCAGTCAGGCTTCTGAAGCAGAAAAAAAAAAGTTGGAAACCAGATATATAGGGAAAGCCCTGCTGGATCATAGAGGCGTCTGCTCCAGTTTGTACCTTGAGATGCAACTATATACTTCCAGGAAGTCTTCAAGCCAAAAAGAAGGACTGGGGGAGACGTGGTACCAATGTTCCAATATTTGAGGGGTTCCTAAAAAATCAATATATTTTCCAAAGCACCAACAGACAAGATGAGAAACAATAGTTGGAAACTAACCAACCTAGAACTAAGAATGAATTTCCTAATGGGGAGAGCAAACAACCAATGGAACATTTTTCCTTCAGAAGTTGTGGGTGCTCCTTCACTGGAGGCTTTCAAAAAGACACTGGACAATCATTTATCTGAAATGATATAGGGACTTCTGCTTGAGCAGAGGGTCAGACCAGAAGATCTTCAAGGTCCGTTCTATTCTATTCTATTCTATTCTATTCTATTCTATTCTATTCTATTCACCCTACCCTACCCTGTCCTATCCTGTCCTATCCTATCCTATTAATATGAACAAAATGAGAATAAAGGTTTTCTCTGGATTGAATTATTGCTCAAACCAATTGCTACTTAGGGCCTGACTCTTTTTAAACATGGATGGTTTGTTTGCTTAGGATCTATCATTTATAAATGTTTTTACCATCTACCTCACCCCCTTTAAAATTTCTACCTTTCATAGAAATGTGGATTCATGCAAATTAAAGCTAGGTGGAAGGAAAGAATACAGTACAAAAGGAAAGAGATAACTTATTCACTTGTCATGCTAAGCTATTATTTTGTTAGTCCTGGTTTATTGAATAAGTCACAATTAGCTTGATTAACTCATCATGCTAACTCACCAATGAAGGAGGCAAAAGCTGAGAATTAAAAAAAAATCTATTAAAAGGTTGAGGAATGAGGAATTAAATCATTGAGAAGTTTAATTAATTTAACATGAGTTTAAACAAATGTAGAATTTCTTCTGGTCCCACATTTTAAAAATATCTTGCTCACCTTCAATGGAGCATATTATTTATAAGCCAGCTCCAATATATGGCCATGATTTGTTGAACATTACTTACAACATGGTTTTCAAAATTCAATAACTGCATTTACACATGGTACCAAACCAAAGAAAGCCAGCCACATTCTAGGTCAGGTATGTTAAACTCATGGCCCGCATGCTGGATGCATCACATGCTAGTCACACCCATGCCTGTTTTAGCAAAGGGGAAAAGTCATGATATATCACGTGACAATGCCATGATGCCATGAGTTTGAGAACCCTGTTCTAGATGAAGGTGATTTATAAACCCCTATGTGCTCAATCTGCTGATTTTGAGGAGTTGCATTGCATACTGTCAATGAGTGACCTTTCCTTGTATTCTTTAGGGCACACAAGGCTTACAGTGATTCTTGTTTTATTAAGGTGATGAGATCCACAATGGATGCAAGCATAAAAAAAAGTTGTAGAAGGCAGAACAAGACAAATGTCATCTTATTCTGGGTGTATTGGAACAAGTACTATAATGAATAATGTCCTTAACTGGGATGAACAACATAACTGATTGAAATACCCCTTAATATCTGAGTGGCAACAGAACAGCTATTGTAATAGAAAAATTACCAGTAATACCTGGGCAGATAAAACTCATTTATGTTCATAAGTTACACTTGAATAACTTATAAAGTTTATTGCTTTATAAAGCCTTTCTGATAAATTACTCTGTATTTATTATGTAATTTATTAATTTATGTAATTTTGTGTAGATGAGTTTTCATAACTTAAACTAGAGGTATCCAACCATGGCAAATTTAAGACTTGTGGACTTCAACTCCCAGAATTCCTCAGCCAGCATCTGGACTTGTGGACTTCAGCTCCCAGAGTTTCCCAATCTAACTAACTGAAGAATTCTGGGAGTTGAAGCCTACCAGTCTTAAAGTTGCCATGGTTGGACCCCTGATTTAGACATTCTTGGACAAATGTATTCTTCAAGTCTTCAGAGTTCTGCATTGCCCAGTAAGGCAGAATTATCATCACTGCTGAGAATTTTCTCACCCTCAACTTGCCACTTGAATGTATCTCATGGTGACTTCTCTTTTTTGCCTCTGTATATATGGCATATTTTCCAGTGTTGTAACTTCAATAATTCCAGAATTCAAACAACTGTGGACAACAGCTATGCTTAAAAACATTCTGGGAGTTGTGATCCCAACACATAAGAATGGTACCAAATGGAAAATGCTGTCATGTGTCCTGAAGCTTCTTTTCTGCTTTTAGAATGATCCAAAAACACACATCGAGAGATAGCCAAGGAAAAGGGTTATAGAGTAGTAATCATGACTTAAGGTGCACCCCATTGGCAATCCACCTTCACAAACTGCTGAGATAAATAAAAGCAAGATGAAACTTCAGTAGGAAATTGTTATTTAACCCCTTTCTTGTCCCAAAGGATGTCCTTCATAAAACTAGTTGGCTTAAACTTCTGATTGGCTATGAAGACAGCAAGATCATATTGTAATTTTTTTCTTTTTATTCAATATTTATTTGTCCACATTATTTCACATGCAGATGGCTTGGGAGTTACAAATCAGGCAACAGAGCTCTGCAAATAGCACTTTTGTGCTATTCCTTTTACTGGCAAGTTGCCAGCCCTTTGAATCTCTTCCTTTCAGAAGCAATATATTCACACAATAAGGCTAACAATGCAGCAAATCTACCTTTGGATTTGCAATTCAAGGAACCAGAATAAACAACACAGAATCTCCTATGTAGTCTCTCCAACCTGTGGTGAGAAGTGTGTGTGTGTGTGTGTGTGTAGATTTCAGTGCAGTGACATTTTTTTGAATGCATAGTAAAAATTGATTGGTTTCACTCAAGGAAACTGGCTTGCTCCAAACGAATTATTTATGCGTATTTCCTTGTTCACTTGGCACCCAAATGATAAAAACACTGAAACCCCAACCAAAACACTGCTACATTTATCAAATGTTTACTGCCAATGGTAAACTCCATTTTTGCAACTATGAATGTGCCAGCAAAAATACAAAGCCACATGATGGACTTCAAGCCCAATACATTTGAATTTTCTCCTTGAAAAGAAACAGAATAACAATATAGGAATGCCTGTCCATTATTTTCATCCCATTTTCAAGTGATCCCATTTGGAAGAACTGATAAACATAAGCATGTACCATGTCACCATCAGGGACACATTGGAATCAATGCTATTGCACTAGCTGTCATAGTATTGAAAATCAGATGAAATGAATGACCTGGACAAGATAATGTGTATATAGTTGATCCATTTATTATTTAATTTTAAATAAACATTTAACCATTTCTTTTCTGCTCTGTCTAATGTCTATGTGTGTCTATGCATGTAGTATGGCTGTGGTATTATTATTTATCCTTATTATTATCTTTCTTATTCCCCCTATCATTGGTATTATTATTATTATTATTATTATTATTATTATTATTATTATTATTATTATTATTATTAAGTCCTTACCAAGGACTTGGGATAGGCAAATCTGGATGTTTGATGGTGTTACAGATATTCTTGCAGTATGTTTCAACTAAAGCCACTTTTTGCAATTGACTGATGGCAAATGTGTCAATGCCTATGGTATTCAAGTGGTTATCCAGTTGTTTTGGGATTGCACCCAAGGTTCAATAATTAATATTGGTATTAACCTTGCTTGCCTTTGCCACAGTCATTCTATTTCTATTTGTAGGTCTTTGTATTTTGTTATCTTCTCCAGTTCTTTCTCTTCTCTTCTGTACTGCCACATCCACTATCCAGACTTTTTTGACTTTCTTATCAGCAACTCTTAAGTCTGAGGTGTTATATGGCAGGTGTCTGTCTGTCTGAATTCTGAAGTCTCAGAGCAATTTAACTTCTTCAGTTTATATGACTTTTTCTATTTTATGGTCCCACCAGTTCTTGCTTACAGACAAATGATATTTCTTGCAGATCTTCCAATGCACCTTGTTGCTACTTTGTCATGCCGCTGCTTGTAGTCAGTCTGTGTAATTTTCTTTCAGCAGCTTACCAGGTGGCCCCCTGTTTCTTCAGCTTCTTTGCATAGGCAGCACTTACTGTCTGTTCCTATCTTCTCAATTCTGGCTTTGTAGCAGTTGTCCTTAAGGCTTGGTCTTGTGCATCCAGAATTAATTCCTCAGTCTCTTTCTTTAACTTTTCTGCTCTTAGCCATTGACAGGTGGCTGATTTACTTGCTTTCCCTGCTATTTTTTTAATGTACTGGCCATGTAGTGCTTTGTCTTCCCATGCCTCCATTCTTTTCTTCATTTGTTCTTTCTTATAAGCCAGTTTGGTCTCTTCAGTAGTCCGCAAGCCTTCCTGGCATATTAACATCAGTGCTTCTTCTTCATTGTCCTTCAGATATTCTTCCAAAGCCCTTTTTTTCTTCTTCAGCCATCTCATGTACTTGTAACATTCCACTCCCACCTGCCCTCCTTGGGGGCGGCATCGGGGTTGGCCCAGGAATTTATGGCCTCCATGGAGTCCATGGGTCTGACTCAGTTAATAGATGGCCCGACTCACGAGGGGGGCAATATGCTCGACCTAGTTTTTGTCTCGGAGTGGTGGGGTAGTGGCCTGGGGGATGGTGTTACAGTAACCCATCCCGTTCCATGGTCAGACCACTATCTCCTACGGCTGGTCTTCCATCAAGCTGCCCCACACCGCTGGGATGAGGAGCCACTTAGATGGTTCCGCCCCAGGCGCCTGATGGACCCTGAGAGGTTCCAGGCAGAACTGGGGTTTTTTCCTGCATCCCTCACCCACAGCCCTGCCGAGGTCCTTGCGGCTACCTGACAACAGTCGGCCACGGGGGCTCTTGACAGGGTTGTCCCCATGCGTCCCCTTACTCAGCACAGATCCCAGTCAGCTCCCTGGTACACCGAGGAGCTCCGGGAGATAAAGCGTCATAGAAGGGGACTAGAGAGTAGGTGGAGGGCGACCTGCTCCGGATCCGACCGAGCCCAGTTGAGAGCCCATATTAGGACTTACCTGGTAGCTGTGGGGGTGGCGAGGAGATCTTACTTCTCCGCCCTCATAGCATCTGCAGATAACCACCCAGCTGCCCTGTTTGGGGTTGCCCATTCCCTCTTACAGTTGAGGGAGGTGGTGGATCCTCTGCGGGGCAGAGCTGATGAATTTGGTCTGTATCTGCAGGATAAAATTGCTCAGATCTGGGAAGGGTTGCGCTTGGACTTGCAGTGGTCTGAGGAAGGGGAGGCGAGCGGTCTGGCTAATGTGATCTGGACTGAGTTCGATCCTGTTTCTGAGGATGAAGTGGATAGGATCATGCGGCGCCTGAGTTCCACCACATGTTTATTGGACCCGTGCCCTTCCTGGTTGGTTTATGCCTCCAGGGAGGTCACGTGTGGCTGGCTCCGGGCAGTGGTCAATGCTTCATTAAGGGAGGGGCTGTTCCCTGCTGCCTTGAAAGAGGCAGTGGTGAGGCCCCTTCTGAAGAAGCCTGCCCTGGACCCAGCTGTGTTGAACAACTTTCATCCGGTCTCCAACCTTTGCTTTTTAGCGAAGGTTGTTGAGAGTGTGGTGGCCCAGCAATTGCCACTTTTCCTGGAGGAAGCGGACTACCTGGATCAGTACCAATCGGGCTTCTGACCCGGGTACAGCACAGAGACACAATTGGTCGCGCTGATTGATGATCTCTCTAGGGCTCGGGACAGGGGTTTTTCCTCTGTCCTGGTCCTGTTAGACCTCTCAGCAGCTTTTGATACCATCAACCATGGTATCCTGTTGTGGCGTCTCGGGGGGCTGGGAGTGGGAGGCACTGTCTTACAGTGGTTCTCCTCCTACCTCTCGGGACGTTTGCAAACAGTGTTGGCAGGGGGGCAGAGGTCGACTCCGAGGTCTCTCACTTGTGGAGATTGACCCCTCAGGGGTCTGTCCTCTTGCCTCTCTTGTTCAACATTTATATGAAGCTGCTGGGTGAGATCATCCATGGTTTCGGGGTGAGCTATCATCAGTATGCTGATGATACGCAGTTATACATCTTCACCCCGGACCACATCAGTGATGCTCTCTCCGTGATGTCCCGTTGTTTGGAAGCAGTCTGGATCTGGATGGACAGGAACATGCTTTGACTCAACCCAGCCAGGACAGAGTGGTTGTGCATACCGACATCCCGGTCCAGTTCGGAGGTTCCATCTTTGGTCATGAGGGGGAGGTGTTACCCCCCGTGGACAGGGCATGGAATCTGGGGGTCCTCCTGGATTCATGGCTCAAGTTGGAGGAGCAGGTGGGAGCCGTGGCCAGGGGGGGTCTTTGCCCAGGTCCAGCTGGTTCGCCAGTTGCACCCATATCTGGACAGGGATGCCCTGCGCACGATCACTCAGGCGCTCGTTGTCTCCCGATTGGACTACTGTAACGCTCTCTATTTAGGACTGCCCTTGCATACCACTCGGAGGCTTCAACTGGTGCAGAATGCGGCCGCGCGGGTAGTGATGGGAGCCTCCCAATACTCCCATATCGCACCCCTCCTGCGCGGCCTGCATTGGCTTCTGGTTGCGCTCCGGGTGAGATTCAAGGTTTTGGTGTTAACATTCAAAGTCCTACATGGCATGGGTCCAGGATATTTATGAGAACGACTCCTCCCAGCATCAAGTACTAACCGCCCTGTATGGGTGCACAGACGGGGTCTCCTCAGGGTGCCGTCCTCAACTCAATGTCATCTGGCGGGGACCCAGGGGAGGGCCTACTCTGTGGCGGCCCCCACTTTATGGAATCTTCTTCCACCGGAGCTCCGGCTGGCTCCCGATCTCCGCACCTTCCGCCACGAGTTAAAAACCTGGCTGTTTTTGCAATCTGGGCTGTGCTGACTCTTTGGGGTTAGTTTATTTTAATTTTGGGGTTTTAATGTTAATTCGGCTTACAGTTTGTTTAATATAGTTTTAGGTAATTTATTGTTAGTATTGTATTTTAGTTGTGAGCCACCCCGAGTCCTTCGGGAGAGGGGGCGGCATATAAGTCGAATTAATAAATATATAAATAAATAAATACTTGCCTTGGTAGGTAGAGTCTGTCAATGTCACTGCGAGGATGAAGGGCATGATTCATTGTCATTATTTTTCTGGTCTTCCTATCTATTGCTTTTAATTCTGCTTAAGTCCAGTCCACTATTCCTGCTGTGTATCTAATGATTGGAATTGCCCAGGTGTTGATTGCCTTGATTTTTTTCCTCCATTGAGTTTGGACTTTAAGACCTTTTTCACTCTCTTGATGTATTCACCTCTAATCTTTTTCTTAATTTCAGCATGCTTGATATTGTCAGCTTGAAGCATACCTAGTTGTTGTTGTTGTTGTTGTTGTTGTCGTCATCATTATCATCATCGCTCTGTTGCTTTGCATGTACACTGAGAGCTTTTGCACTGGAGACAAATTCCTTGTGTATTGAGTCACACTTGGCCAAATAAAGTATTCAGTTCAGTTAATGGGTAGTGGACTTAAAGAGTGTAATAGGTCCAGTTACACATTGAACTTCCAGAGTTGAGGGTAGATTAAATTTATTAAGTCTATCTTCTCCATTTTAAACCTAATATGCTGGACACTTTGGTGGAAAACCTCAGATCCATTAAAGGAAAAAACCAGCAGAGAATTATATTTCCTGATCTAGTAAAATGATTGCTTCTGATTTCATCCTTTTGTTTCCATCAGAAATATTCTCCAATTATGAATGGCATTTTGAAATATCAGTAATATATAGGCTTTAAGCAAAAGTAATTTTGAAACACCCTTTGGTTCTTGAGCACTTTGTAACATGAACATAAAACTATAACTTTAACTTTTTTTCTTTAATAATAAAAGAGAAAATACGTGGGGAAAAACTAATTTGGAGAAACAGCCACTAACAAAGAAGCAGCTTTTTGCATTGGTGGCATTTCTTTTTCTCTCTCCTCCTTTTTTGGTGCTCCCTAAAAGCAACCATGAAGATTTTACTCATGAAATTTGATGATGGCCTTTGAGTAAATTTGAGTACATTGTGGCTTACCTGAACTCAGTTCCTTGCACTCTCCCTTGAGAAAGCAACCGTCGCTAGCTGGGGATTTGGTGATACGTTTCTTGATGGCCAACAACCTTCTAAATCCAATTCCTTGTGCAAGCCTTATTCCAGTGGCCAGAACACTTTTTCAATCCACTTTTAATTAAGCCCATCAATGTTTTGTGGTGCTAGAGTGAGATTTTCCATATAATTGTTATGTGTTTTTTTCATATAATAGGATGCTTCAAGCTTTACATCTGTTGGACCTTGATAGTTGGACAGGGACTTTAATTTTGCCACCCGGCGTGCTAATCTTTACAGCACAGCAGCTGGATTAACCCAAAACAAATGATACAATGTCCCCACCACCTACCCCACCCCTCTAAGCACAAGAGACACTTTTATGACAGCATTGCCTAACACCGCATGACTGGATATGTCATGTAATGGTCTTTTTTTTAAAAAAAAAATAGTCCTCTTAATTTCTTTAAAAGAAACTTAGAAGCTGTCACATGCCTCTACAGTTTCATTTATTTATTTTAAAAAATATGTAGTAGCATAATTGGAAACAGTATCATTGTAGAGAGCTTTCTTTGCCCTATTCCTTTATGCCCCTTTCTGCCTGTATGGCCTTAGGAAGTGAAAACAGTCAAGGAAAACATTTCTAGAGGTTCTCCATTTTCACAGGGATTATGATAAAGTGTTGCCTCAGAAGTGAGAAGTGCCATCTAATGCCTGAATAAAGATTTTATAGCAAAGGAATTAATTTACTGCAGGGAGTTTGCTTAGTTCTACATAAGACCAAATCTGTTTTGGTCTCCCTGTAACCTCTCTGGGTTAGTTAAAAAGGTCATTGAATGGATTAACAGTTCTGTGATACACTTATGCCCCTCCTCACAACAACCCTTTGTTATATAAATTAAGTGAATAATACATTAGAAATGTAATTGCTTGATTGCTTAATTCTCACAGAAAATTGTGGTATTTATAGAGAGGCAGGGAGGGGAAGATCCATTACTATTTTTGTTGTGTAGGTGGAAGGTTTGTTTCCAATAATTTCAGTGACAGATTAGTAAATGGAGAAATATTTCACATAATTGTATTAAAATACATTGTTTTATCTGTAGCGGAGATAAAACAATAGACTGTGAGGAGGCAGCTGAATCTGTTAAAATGTAGATAATTATATCTACAGTGTATTCTATGCCCACCACATTTATAGCAGAAGTAAACTCAAGGTGACATAGAGAAGTTTGGGAGAAAATATATTGCTCATTTTCTACAGAAACAGTTTCTTCAGTTTGCATGTGTTCTGTCATATTTTGTTCTATCTGATTATTTTTGTTAGCTTATGATTTACAGTTATGCATACAGATTTAAACTTATTTAACTCCACAGACTCTGTGAATGCATGTGTTTGTACATGTATTTGGTGTACATAATTCCAGGCTGTGTGCATTTTTCCATACAGTTTTTGCAACAAGAACTACATCATAGAATTCATGAAGGCATGTAGATTAAAATATAATGGTATTCTAATCTGCATATTAGTCCAATGCAAATGAAGTCTGGCCCATTAAAAATATGAACCAGATAAGAATTTAAAATCGTTTTGTATTCCATAGAATTTATTTATCTGTTTTACAAAAGATGCACTGTAAAAGCAGCAGATATTGTTAAGTGGCAATCAGCCTTCTTACAAGGACACAGATTTTGACTTTTTCCCCTCTCTGAATCTAAACAGATCTCAAGCAATTATAAACATTAATTTGAAATAGCAGCAGCCACAATAGATATAAGGTAATAAGTGACCTAGAAAATAATTTGGTTTCAAAATATTAATGACTGTAATTATATTTAGAAATTGTCCCTCAGTTTAAATTCAAGTGTTGAATGAACTTTAAATGAATTTATAGATGGACTTAACAAACATACATGAAGCTTTTTGTCTGTAGGATAGATTAAGCAACAAGAAGCAACTTATAGTTTAAAGATCATCTGATGCTTCTTTGCAAGCTAGATTGAAAGTAAAAAAAGCCTAGAATTCTATCTTCATGAAAACTGCTCAAACTTTATGTAAATAATAACCAGAAGACTAAATAACCAGAGGACTTCCATCACTTCCAGAGGTCTTCAAAAACAGACTGGACAGCTGTTTGTCTGGAATGATAGGTCTTCAGCTTGACTAGGGGTTCGTGTCAAGCACTGAGGAAATCAGGAGATTCATGCAGTTCAAATGAGTAAAAAGTTTATTGCTAGCTTAAGCTCTGTACAAAAATCTGAGCTACTAACGGTCAAGCATGGGAATGAAGAAGGCATTCAAGATGGGCTGGACTTAGATCTCTAATGGGAGTGCAGGGACTCATGACTTATAATGTGTTTGATCCTTCTCTTTGGCTCAGTTTGGTCATCTCCTACAGAAAACCTCCAACATCCCATCCAAACTTATTATTCTATGTTCTAAATAATGTTTTGTTTGTGGTACATATTCTTGGGTGATTGATTTAGGCTTAGCAGTGGGCTTTATAATCTTTAGATTTGGATCATTGCTTAAATGATCCACAGCTTAAATGATCAGCCTTCCATCCTTCCAAGGTCAATAAAATGAGGACCCAGATTATTGGGGGCAATGACTCTGTAAACTGCTTTGAGAGGGCTGTAAAGCACTATGAAGCAGTGTATAAGTCTAAGTGCTATTGCTACATGAATTATTAGATTGTCAATGTTGTTTTTATTATTGTTTAAACCACTATAGCAAAATATACTCAGAAATAAAAACATGGATTTGCATCACAATCCTCTAAATCCGTGCAAATTTGAGATGACCCTTGTTTGATTCATTGGATGCATTTGAAAGTCTAGTAAAGACAAACACAAATGGGAAATAGACTTCAACCTTAATTCTACATCACTGTAGCTTTATGGCAGGCTTTCAATTCATCTGAGTCTGAAATGGAAACAAAATTGCTAGATACTGTAAGAGCTAAAAAAAGAATAAAAGGAGAGAGAAATTGTCAGAGTACCTATAAAAGCATACAGTTTGTCTTCCCTAAGAAAGTTATATTTCAGAGCAATTTGAGAAGATAAAAATCATCAATGAAGTGATCAAATGATTTGTCCTTCTTTGAAGATGGTAGCATAATGCACTTAATTTGCTTTCTCTGAATCTCAGGACTCCATTTTCTTCTCTTTCCAAATGATTTTATTCCTTTTGTGAGGCACACATGTGGATGCTTTTGATGTATCCAGGCATGTTTATGAGAACAACCACATAGTGTGTGGTTATTCAAACTACAAATCAAACACCAATGACCATTGTATGCATATTTTCTGGAGAACTGTTTGTCAAATATTTTTTCTGATTACATGAAAATTACTTTCCCCTTTCTTCACCTGGACAAGAGCAGAAACAGAAAAAGGATGAAATACTGTGCACTGTGAAAAACCTTCCATGTACCTATTTAAGCCCTGATCTTGGGTGGAAAACCGATGAAGAATAATGATTAATGACAGACAGCTACTTTTTTTGGACTGGTATTGTCAAGCATCCCTTAAATCCATGCTTAGTAACATAAAAGATAAAAATTGAGTTAGGAACTCAACATGGTACCAATTCAAAGTTCAGAGATGTCCACATTTTTGGTCACTACAGTGGTCTATTTAATACATTTGGTAACTTGTTAACCAAGGTGGAGGTTTAGACTGCAGTTCTTGTATGGTTTTATGTCTTAAAATGCAGGAAACTATGGAGCCAATTCTCAGAGGCAGAGATCACAGGAAGGTTTGGCAGCTGCCAAACAAAGACATAATCAAACAAAATCAGGAAATGTAATTTTGTGTAAATGTATGTGGGAATGATCTGAGGAAAGAGGGGAAGAAAAGGGAGAAGTCCTCAGTAGCTTAATGGAGATTTGTACAGCCAGACTTGCAAGATTATTTTAATGTAGCCCTACAATAAAGTAGAATTAGCTCATCCAGTTGGAATTCCTGTATAGTTTTTCCAGGAGGTCTGTCAGTTTGGGGATTGCACACATTCCAAGGAAGACGGTTTGCCTACCCCTGCCAAAGACACCGAAATCCTCTTGAAATTAGTGCAATTTTATTTTAGAAGCTGAATGTAACTGATTTCATCCAGTAGGACCTCAGATTTCACTGTCCCTCTTGAGCAGAATGTCTAAATCAGTCCACATGTCATTAGCCTAGCCTACTGAAATATCTGACCTGCAAAAGAGAGTGAAAAAGTAACAAGATAAAAAGTTGTACAAGTGGTAAGTGGGGTATTATTCTTGATCTTAACAGATCTCTAATGATAGTTCTGATTTTGATGACATGAAAGAGAAAGAGAGAGAGAGAGAGAGAGAAGGAGGGAAAGAGAGAGAGAGATGGAAATATATACTTTTATTTAACTGAAAGGAATGTTGAAGCTTGATTTCTGTTTGTTTGGATAAAGAATTCCTAGACCTCTGGGATGTTAAAGTATTATCAGCAAGGATGTTTCAGTAGAAATGCTTTCACATTAAGATGGCACTGCTTCCTGCCTGGCTCTATGATAAATATTAAAAGTCATGGAATTCCAATGATTGAGAAAGTACAGATCATTAGTCATCTGCTTATGAGTTTGCTGATCAATTGAAGTGGGTTCACAGCCCTTCAGAAGGAGTTGGCATTGGTTTTGGTGTCAAAGCCTAGAGTTTTTTCAAACAAATACAAGAACTCAAATACTGCAATCTGTAACTCAATGGAATTACAGTTAAATGTAATGGTTTATTTCTTTAATTTATACACTACCCCACTCTAACCAATTGGGGAAAGAGTTCTGTCTAGAATAATTGAAAACCATGCAAAAATTTGTTAACTTTGTGTTGAAAAATAATGTATGTTTATAAGTCAATCCTATGATTGGCTTATTGCTTAGAGGATCTTGTTAAACTGTCTATATATTTAAATTGTACAAAGATGCTGAGCCCAGTTTGTTCTTCAAACCAAATCTTTTATTGTATAAGCAGCTTAATTCAAATAAATTTACAGAAAGACTTTTACCAGTTTCTTGTGCCTTCTTTAAGTTTCTTTTCTCTCAGGTCTTACTTGGTTTCTCTGTCTACCTATGTAGTTAGGTTTTCTCAATCCTTTAGATTAAGGATAAACCCTAAAGAAACTTAGACCTTTTTAAGAGTTTAAAACTGTTTCAAGGCTTTTTCCTCTCTCTGTCTCCTTTTCTCTTCTGGCAAGAGGTTCCTCCACCTCAAGCTTCTGAGGTACTCAAGCTGAGCAGAAAACAATATCAGCTAGAGCAGGCAAGGAGACCAATGGACCCCAATAGAGAATTTCTCTCCAGAAATTCTCCTCAGAACTCTCTGTTCCCTTTTGACTTCTCTTCAGATAGATCTCCACAGAGAACTGTTTAGGCCTCTGACCTCTGTTTAGGCCTCTGACCTCTGTTTAGGCCTCTAACCTCTGTTTAGGCCTCTGACATCCCTTTAGGCCTCTAACCTATGTTTAGGCCTCTGACATCCCTTTAGGCCTCTGACTTGCCTTCAGGCCTCTGACATCCCTTTAGGCCTCTGACATCCCTTTAGGCCTCTGATTTCGCCTTTGACCTCCCTCCTGAGGTAAATTGCCTGTTGGGCTGCCCCTTATATACCAAGGGGCATGGCCTGTGATGCCAGTCCAGGGCATCTGGTATTACCCTGTGATTGGTGGATTTGGTTTGCCTCCAAATCCCCACAAGTTTGTAAACTGCATAGCAACACCAGAAAGTTCCACTTTCTGACACTTTGCAAAACAAAAGACAAGGGAAAGTTACTAAAGACCATTTGACTACAGAATTATGAAGAATTGAGTGTTGGAGGAATTAAAGGCTTAAAGATCTATAGAAAGAAGGAGGGTTGAGGAAAAAAGGAAAAAGCTCTTCTTTTACTTTTATTTCCCTTTTCTCATTACTAGAAAAGTAGTGACTGTTGAGTCTGGAAGTCTTCACTCCGGGCCGCCGTTCGCACGGGAGCCAAAGCAGACGCTGATTGGCTGAGCCATCTGACAGCTCCCTATAGCTGTCAGGCTATAAAGGAGCTGTCAGGCGGAATCAGCTGTCTCCCTCTCAGCTGTTGCCGCGGGCTGATGGCCAGCCACGGCTGAAGTTACTTTGTTAAAGAAATAAAGCCGTTTAAAAAGAGCAGCTCTGCCTCCGCCTCTTGCTTCAGCGCGCCAATTACAAAACTGGTGACGAAGGTGGGATGCTGACAGCTGAGGCAAATCACCGAAGCGGAGAGAATGAAACGCATTGCAGCTGAAGTCACTAATTAAAAGAGCTGTCACTACGAGCTGAGAGATGTCGGTACCCCCAAACTTCCTGCCTTTCCGGCCATCGGCAGAGACATGGACTTCATACATTAACAGGTTCAAATGCGTCATGGACGCTGCGAACCTGTCAGACATTCCCTCTAACAGGAAAAAAGCCTATTTCCTGAGTTTTTGTGGAGCCACCGTGTTTGACACAGCCACTGCCATGCTGGCACCTCAGACAGTCAAAGCTGTCTCCTGGGAAGAGCTACAAGAAGTACTGGGCAACCATTATGCCCCGAAGCCATCACGCATCGCCCGCCACCACGCTTTCCATCAAAGAAGCCAAGCTGAAAATGAGTCCATTAGTGAATATGTAGCAGCCCTCCATTCAGCTGCCCTTCACTGTGGTTTCCGTGATCAGCTGGATGACATGCTGCTTGACCAACTTGTCTGCAGGGTGAGAGACCTACGTCTACAAAGGCGGCTACTAGCAAAAGCAGACCTCAACTTGAAACAAGGAATAGAAGAAGCCCAAGCAGCTGAACTGTCAAGCGTATCTGCAGCTGCTATCCAGAGAGCAAACAGCCTCCCAGGAAGTAAACCTAGCACTGCTGTTAACTATGAAGAGGCTGCCTATGAAGACAAATACCTTGAGGAAGAGGAAGAAGTCAATAGCATCAGAACTCCTCAACCTTTCCAGAAAAGAAGACTACCTACTCAGCAACTGATTTGTCTTAGTTGTGGAGGAAATTATCTGAGAACCACCTGTCGTTTTAGAAACGCGGTTTGCCTCAAATGCCAAAGAAAAGGCCATCTAGCTAGAATCTGCCAATCACCCAGGAGCACAAACCAGCCTACTCAAAAATTAAACCAAGCAAAAAACCTTAAAACCAAAAAGGAATGCTATGCCATCAATAATGCATTCCCAAGAGCTGAGTCACTACCACACTCTTTTAATATTAATGAAATTAATGTTGATCTTCTCCTAGAAGGCAATCCCTGCCAGATGGAAGTTGACACAGGATCATCTCTATCACTCATCTCGTGGAAGACCCTAAACAACTTGCTGCCAACATTCAAAAAGAAGCAACTGCACCCCTGCAACCTGACTCTGAAGGACTACCAGGGACAACCAATTCCTGTCCTCAGAACAGGCAAGTTCCATATTAACTATAACAATTTTCAGGGCCACCTACCTCTAGTCATAGTGCAAGGCAGCCTGCCCAGTTTATTGGGTCTGGACTGGTTCCATTCACTGGGTCTCCACATCTCTGGAGTTAATGCAGTTACTCCTCTCAATCTACAAGGCCTTCTTAATGACTTTGCAGAAGTTTTTGATGAGAAGTTGGGGTGTTATACAGGCACCCCTATCTCTCTTAACCTGGATCCAAACATAGCTCCGATACGCCTCAAGCCGCACAGAGTGCCCCTAGCCTTACGCCCCAAAGTAGATGCCCAGCTTGATAAATTAATTTCTCAAGGGGTTTTGGAACCTATTGATTTTTCTAAATGGGAAACCCCCATTGTTATACCCCTTAAACGTGATGGTTCAGTGAGAATCTGTTCAGACTATAAGTCCACAATAAACAGGGGACTCCAGCCAAATGCGTACCCTGTCCCCATAATACAGCATCTGCTTCACTCCTTGGGTAAAAGCTCAATTTTCACCAAGCTGGACATGACTCAGGCCTACCAGCAGTTCCCTGTAGATAACACAACTGCAGAAGCCCAAACTATTATCACACACAGGGGCGCAAACGTTTACAATTTGGTGTCAGCGTGGCCCTGGCATTTTCCAATCTATTATGGAACGTTTGCTTTACAATATCAAAGGAGTCATCCCCTACTTCGATGACATCCTTATTGCTGCTGACAGCCCTCAGCAGCACTTAACAAGACTGCACCAAGTTCTCAAGTGTTTTCAGGAATCCGGCCTAAAACTAAACAAGAATAAATGCATCTTTGCAGTCCCGCATATTGACTTCCTTGGTTACCATATTGACTCCAAAGGAATCCACCCTATGGAGTCCAAAATCCGTGCTATCCAAGATGCCCCTGTGCCTCATAACAAGACTGAATTACAAGCCTTTTTGGGACTGCTAAACTTCTATAGCTCTTTTCTGCCCCACAAAGCCACTGTAGCTGAACCTTTGCATAGGCTATTAGACTCCAAAGCCACTTGGAAATGGGGAACTCAGGAACAGGCCTCTTTCGAAGCAGTAAAATCCTTGCTCACCTCCTCAAAGGTTCTCATACAATACAATGATTCTCTTCCCCTCGTTTAGGTTTGCAATGCATCTCCTTATGGGATTGGGGCTGTCCTGGGTCACAGGTTGCCAAATGGCCAAGAAGCTCCAATCGCTTATTTCTCAAGGACTCTTTCCAAATCTGAGTGCAACTACAGCCAAATTGACAAAGAGGCTTTGGCCGCAGTGGCCTCTGTTAAAAGATTTCATGAGTACCTCTATGGACACCATTTAAAACTTATCATGGATCACCAACCCTTGCTTGGCATCCTGGCTGGTGACAAGCCTAGCCCCCAAATCCTTTCTCCTAGGATGACCCGCTGGACTCTTTTTTTGGCAGCTTACTCCTACAAGCTGTCTTACAGGCCAGGTAAAGATGTCGCTCATGCTGATGCCTTAAGCAGGTGCCCTTTACCTGTCCTCGTTGCTGACCCTGCCCCTTCTCTTTCTGTGTTTCTGCTGGAAGACCTGCAATTACCTCTTACTGCGCATGATATCGCCTATGCTTCCTCTAAAGATACACAGATTTCTCAGGTTATGGATTGGGTCCAGAGAGGGTGGCCTGTGGATGTTACTCCTTCTGAGTTCCGCCCTTACAAATCATGCCAGATAGAATTGAGTGTACTCAAGGGGTGTTTGCTGTGGGGTCCCTGTGTCGTTGTTCCTCGCCTATCACTTGCAAGAATTATTGACCTTCTCCATGAGGGGCACCCTGGCATCAACAGGATGAAGGCTCTGGCCAGGAGTTACGTCTGATGGCCGGGGCTGGATGAGGCAGTCACCAATAAAGTGCAACACTGTTCCACCTGCCAGCTGTCCAGACCCTCTCCTCCTGCCTCCTGCCCTGGGGAGTGGGAAGATACAAATACCCCATGGTCTCGGCTACACATAGATCTAGCAGGTCCCTTTCAGGGAAAAAACCTTTTGGTTCTGGTTGACTCTTTCTCCAAATGGGTGGAACTGGTGCTTCTTAAAAACACCACTTCAGAATCTGTCTGCTCAGCCTTAGACTCTATTTTTGCCTCCCATGGGTTCCCTGACACCGTAGTATCTGATAACGGGCTGCAATTTACTTCTTCTCCTTTTGAACTCTTCCTGGCCCATAGAGGTATCAGGCACACCTTAATCTCACCTTTTCACCCTGCTTCTAATCGCCTGGCTGAGAGAACCGTAAGATCTGCCAAAGAAGTCTTAGGGAGATTGGAGGAAGGGGACTGGCCTACCCAAATAGCCTGGTACCTCCTGGCCCAGCATACCACCCCAAGCACTGCCACCAACCTTTCCCCAGCTGAACTCCTTATGGGTAGGAAACTCTGCATTGCACTGGACCGGCTGCACCCCATTTACACTCCCAGGGCACCCCTTGACTCTTCTAGTAAAGACAGGAGTTTTGGGCCTGGGGATCCAGTCTACTCCCGCAACTACGCTGGGACTCCTTTATGGGTACCCAGGTGGGTAGATCAACAAACTGGCCCTAAATCCTACCAGGTAAGGTTGTTGGATGGGAGGCTATGGTGCAGGCATGTGGACCAACTAAGAAGGCGTTGGAGTACTCCCACAGGTCCTGCCCAGCATGAACCAGCGACCTCGGACTGGGAAGACAACAAAGCCGTGAGATCACAAAACCCGACACCCGAACAGCGGTCTCTCGCGAAAGACTCACCTAACATGTCGACGGCCAGATCACACTTGCCGCAGAGACCATCTTCCCCCAGGCAGCTGTCGCAGCCCACCAGAGAAGGGAAGGCAACGCTACCCCAGGGAGCGATCGACGTGCTGAGTGCGAGTCCTGCCACACCACCGCTGCCGACCAGGCTAAGATGATCTGAGCGGGAGAAGCGATGGCCCGCCTACCTGAGCGACTATGCTTGCACGATTCCAGGGGGAAGGAGTGTTGAGTCTGGAAGTCTTCACTCCGGGCCGCCGTTCGCGCGGGAGCCAAAGCAGACACTGATTGGCTGAGCAGTCTGACAGCTCCCTATAAAAGGAGCTGTCAGGTGGAATCAGCTGTCTCCCTCTCAGCTGTCGCTGCGGGCTGACAGCCAGCCGCGGCTGAAGTTACTTTGTTAAAGAAATAAAGCTGTTTAAAAAGAGCAGCTCTGCCTCCGCCTCTTGCTTCAGTGCGCCAATTACAAAAGTGACATTTAGAGAAATGACAAAAAATAAATAAACAAAATTCAAGTGGGCTTGGTGAGTGAATTGATTTTTTCCCCTCCAAAAGCCCTGAAGGTTTTGTCATATTTCTTTAGGCCACCGTGTGCTTATGGTAGAGTACTAAAAAAAATTAACCAGTACCATCATTTTATGATGTTGTAAGCCACAGAGAGTTGCTTGACAGTGAGGTGGGCAGCATATAAATTTCATAATTAATAGTATAAAATCTCTGTATTGCCTAATTTAGCCCCAAGACTCTCATAAGCCAATGACATTTGGGGTAAACCCTATATTTAAAACCAACCAAAGACTTCTCCATGCCTCAAGAGTTTTCTTCATCATCGTAACAAATAGACTGTGAAGCAAGGTACCTTTTTCAATTTTCATTACCTGTTTCGCTGAAAATTGTCCAAGTGTGATATAGATTCTCTTCAGCAAGGGCTGAGCAGAACTAACTCACAGAGAGCAGTATCTAACCTAATTTTCCCTGAGCTTAGAAGCCCAGCGGGGCTAGGCTTAATTGCTACTTGCATGGGATTCCTCCCTAGGATAGCCAGTGCTCTTTATTTATTTGGCTTGGACAGGTTCACAAATCCAAAGCATAATAAAATACAGAAGAAATACATCTAGTAAAGCACAATTTGCATCTGGAGGAAAGCCATTGTTGATGCAACATACTTGGAGGGGTCCTTACAGTGCTGGTAATAGCTGGTTTGGGTCAGTTCACGTGAACTGGTAGCAAGGATTTGGCGTGGGTCACCAAACCAGTAGTAACTTCTGGTTGGCCACACCCCAATCCAGTTGCCCAGTTGCCGCTCGCTTGCCCCGTCCGCCCGATGCATCCACCCAATGAGTCCGCCCGATGTTTGATGCTCGCCTGCCCAGTCACTCCTTAAGGTATTTCTTTTTTTAACCTCCCAACAATCAACAATTCTTTTTTAGCTATTTATTGTAAATGTATGTTTTTAGCTGTGAGCCGCCCTGAGTCTTCGGAGATGGGGCGGCATATAAGTCCAATAAAATAAATAAAATAAATAAATAATCAGCTGTTCCTACAAACACCTGTGCTGGGATTCCCCTAGCTTCTTACTGCTTCACCCAGGAGGCTTCCCTGAGGCCCAGGAAGGCAAAAAATGGAGGGAGGGAGTGCAGTCCCCCCTCTATTTTTTGCCTTTTTCGGTTGCAGGGAAGCTTCCTGGTGGCAAAAACGCCCTCCCGCAGCTCCTCTGAGGCCAGGAAGACTCCAAAATGGAGCACTGAGGGGTGCTGTGCGCCCCTCCTATGCTCCATTTTTTTCCTTCCTCAGCCCCAGGGGAGCCTTCTGGGAGCAAAAACGCCCCCTCTGAGGCTCCCCCGAGGTCAGGAAGGCCTAAAAAACAGGGTGAGGGGGTGGGGGTGGTGCTGCCAAAAAAGTCACACACACCCAATCACATGACCATGCCCACTTAACTACACCCACCTAACCACACCCACTTAGCCACGTCCACAGAACTGGTAGTAAAATTTTTTGAATCCCACCAATGGGTCCTTAGTGCTCTCTGAGCTTGGTTGTTTCCTTGCAGATGATTGTTGTTTCATTGCCCAAACTAGGTAACATCATCAGTGATAATGAGACCTTTATTTCAACCCTGAGCTACAAATACTCTCCTTTATTGGAACAACATTATTTGCTTTATCCAATACTGAAAGGAGAATAATCTGTTCTAAGTTAGACTTGGAAATCAAATAGCAGCAGCAGCAGCATCCTGAAAGAACACAATATGGAAAACCAACTCTCTATTGTTGCCCCCAAAACAATGGGGATAAATAATTAGGAGTTGAGCACTGCTCAAAAGTGTCTTTTTAAACTTTTATGCAGTCTTTAGACTGACAAAATCACCTGAGACCTTGGAAAACTAAATGTTAAGAATTCTTACCCGATCTTCCATTTTGCAAGTCAGATTTTGTCTGTGCTCTGACTAACTCCACCAGCCTCAACTGTAGGTTAATGCAAATAGAAGAGTTTAATCAGACAAATGTAGCCTAGGTTCATTAAATAAATTCTGCAAAGAATGGAAACTTCTTCAGCCCAGCTACTATCCCTTGACAGATTTATTATCAGAGAAGTGGTGCTTAACACAAATTTCTTCTTCTTGCCGTTCTGATCCCTCTGTGGCAGAACGGAGAAGTTTCATTATTTTACCTTGTTTAAAAAAGATGTAACTTTTCCTTCATAGTGGTCCCAGTCCAGGTAAGCAAAAATTGGAAGGGCTGTTTCATGTTCTAAATCCACTAATAAAATAGTTGCAATTTTCAGAAATCCCTACTAGTTTCTTCTATAGAGGTATCAGTGTGATGAAGTATTTGGAAAGTTGGGTAACACTCCCCAAAACCAAGAATGATACATGGTGATTCTTTCATGTTGAGTTCCATATTGTTTTCACACCTATAGAATCTTGTCAGATTGAAGATTCTACTATCTGCATCTACTATATAAGCTGGGAACTATTAGAGAGGGTCTGCCTTCACCCTCTTTCTCCCACACAAAATATCCGGACTGAGCTGTTTTTTTATTCCACTGAATGCATCCCTTTCATCCCGAGTATATCCAGCCTACTACATTCCATCACATTGACATTTCTTGCTGTTTTACTACTTTTTAATATTGCAAGTGCCTCAGAAGCATATGGAGTTGACTGGCCTTTAATTATGTTTACAACCAAATAATGAAATCAGTTATCAAAATGTTATTTCAAATGACACATGGGTGTGAGTCTCCTAATCAGAAAGAACAGCTCAGTTATGTATCATGTACAAACCATGAAATGTGAGATTGTCTTGTCCAGATTGAAGGTCTACATGAAATGTCAACTATTAAGAGAGTAGAATTAACATAATTTTCTCAACAGTGTAAACAGCAATATTAACAGTAATTTAATTGTCCACACCCAGCACTAAACACACCCATATGTAGGGAATGTTGGTGCAAATATAGAACTATCTGACAAAATCTGAACTGAAAGTCTAAGTTAGTATTTTGAAGGCAGATTATCCCAGGGCTGGACTAGGGAATTCAAAAGTCAAGATAACAATATGGAGTAACAGAATATGGAAGGGACCTTAGAGGTCTTCTAGTCCAACCCTCTGCTCAAGCAAGAGACCCCATACCACTTCAAACAAATGGCTATCCAGTCTCTTTTTAAAAGACTCTAGTGAACTTTTGAAGGCAAGCCATTCCACTGGTTAATTGTTCTCACTGTTAGGAAATTTCTCCTTAGTTTTAGGTTGGTTCCCTTCTTGATTAGTTCCCTCCATTATTTCTTATTATTATTGGTTCCCTCCATTATTTCTTGTCTTGTCTTCTGGTGCTTTGGAAAATAAGTTGATCCCTAGTTCTTAGTTTTCACTAGAAAACTAAAGTTCCCTAGTCCCTAGTTTTCACTAAACTAAAGAAATCCAATTCTTGCAATCATTCTGCCTATGTTTTAGTTTCCAGCCCCCTAATCATTTTGTTGCTCTATTCTGCACTTTTTCCAAAGTCTCTACATCTATTTATAATCTATCTATTTTGGTGACCAAAATTGGATACAGTATTCTAAGTGTATCCATCTAAGTCAAGATGTTGCTTATGCTTTATTTCTGTATGTTGAAGTATTTCTTCAAATTTGAAATAGAAGTATTAAGTAAAATGCATGTATATTTTATGAGGAATTTTTCTTACATATTCCTTGTGTATAAGGCAATTAGACATGCATATATTAACAAAATTGCATATTGATAACAATTATGTATTAAACATTCACTGTTTAGAAGCCTGAGTAGAAATCAATTGAAATGTTTTCACAGTGAAAATCCCAAGAAAATGAAAATAGACTTATTCATTCTTAACTCCAAAACTAGCATAAAAGGGGAAGAGGAGAAAAGCTAAGACATTTATAGTTCTCCTATAGCAAATTCCCTTTTGGAAAGGAATTATTAACAAAGAGGCACATAGAACAGAAAATGTGGAGGGAGTTAGTCCAAACAATCACCGAGAATTGGACACAATTGAATGGATAACATCATCATCATATTGAAAGGGATGATTGCTTCCAATGTATTTTGAAACAAGTCAATTCATCTCAGTACTTGACTGTGTTGTTTCACTGAAAAATAAAATTTGGAAGCATTCAGAAATCTCCATTATTTAGTTGAATTGTTACTATTTTCGTCATTGTTGTTTTAATTCTAAGAAGAAAATCCTGGAAGTCTGAATTATGAAACTGCTGTTAATATTCTCAGTCTCAATCACATTAGAATGGTTGCATTGAATCATTATCTATAAATAAAAGCCCACTTGTCTCATTGTAATTCCAAACAAATGAAAGAAAAGAATATTATTGTGATTCTAAACAAATTGATGGATGGTCCACAATACTCCAAGATGATCTGCAACCCTTAGTTAATATTAGCTGATCACCAAAGCATGATTGCAGAAGATTACTATGTAGGCTGGAGAATCCCAAGAAATCTAATAATTATAGGTGAGCTGTGGTGGCGCAGTGTTTAGAATGCAGTACTGCAGGCTATTGCTGGCTGATTGCAGTTTAGCAGTTCGATTCTTACTGGCTCAAGGTTGACTTACCCTTCCATCCCTCTGAGATTGGTAAAATGAGGACTCATATTGTTGGGGGCAATATGCTGACTCTGTAAACCGCTTAGAGATGGCTGTAAAGCCCTGTGACATGGTATATAAGTTTAAGTGCTATTGCTATTGCTATCTGAAAACTTATAAAACATGTTGTTGTCAAGACAAATACATGCATATCTTCACATAATCCCTAGGAATTGAAACACATTTATCTTTGATCTTAAGGTGTCTGTTTCCCTTTAGAGGTGTTTCCCAGTGCAAACTTCCTTGATATTTTTTTTCCTTTCACAAGACTAAGGGGTTTTTCTCTTTGCACAAGAGGTATTCCTCGGTGCTTGTATACTCAAAATGTATTATCTCTTCCTTATGCCAAAAAGGCCATGCAAGGATTAACTCCAGTAATGTGTGCTGGATAGGAATATCCAAATCTGCAAAATCACAGAAAGGCATCAGAACCAAAGACCAATTCTTTTGTGTACACACATCCATAAAAGTGGAAGGAATTGGATTGCAATGTTCTAGTCCCTGTTTTGCAGATGTTGATTTTCAACACATGGGCACCCATCCTTGATTCTCTAGATTGAGATGGAACCAAAGCTAGTAGTTGGCAGATTGTTAAGTTCATTAAGTAGTTGTCTTCTATTATGGCCTTAGAACCATGAGTCTTAAGTCTCAGATTTGGAACAGTAGCAGAAGTAGCCTGCAGATGTTGCTCCCATGTGAGATGATCAGATACTGGCATTGTAACAAAGACCTTAGCTGAAACCATCTGATGATATGAAACAAAGGGGTTTCATCCATCCCTCTCTACAGTGGCCAAATCCGGCTTGTTTCTTCAGCTTCAGCTGTCTAGTGCTCAGATACAGGTTGGGCAAACTATGAGCTATTTATCTTTGCAAGTCTGCTTAGCTTCTGGCTGGCCTCCAAGCAATGAACCTTGACAGTTCATTTGTAAGATTCTCATTACTTACTTTCTCAAGACATCATAAAGAGCTAAAAAGCATTTCCTATCTTCTAAGTGAAATAACATTGCTCCATTTCCATTACATATAATGTTTATGTACCTTGTAAATTGAATTCACTTTTTCCCTTCTTATTGTCTTCATGGTTCAAACCCCCAAACCTACCATTACTTCCAAACATCCCATTTTTTTCTGGTGATAAAGTTACTCATGTTTGTGGCATTGTTTGCAAGTAATGCTAAGCTAGATACATTGCAGCTGAAATTGATTTTTGAATCATTTATCAAGTCAATTTGAGGAGTGCAAATTGCACAGTATAACAATGTGAAAATAACAATTTGATGTCATTATGAATGAATTGGATGTTGGCAAATGAATACAGAAAATCCATTGGCCACCTGGATTTTTTTAGCTCTTTTAATGAAAATCTAATCACTATGCCCATGGAAAACTGTCTGTCTATGTACCCCACCTCTTCAGCACTTCTCAGAAAAGACATAATCAAATTACTTCTGAAAGATATTCATATTTAAGCTTTGGATTCCAGCTGTCTTTTCAGTCAACCACAGCACAACCTGGAATTTCAGGAAGAGTCCCATGCATCTGTAGGGTACCAAGTTGTGGGGACATTACCTGAACACATAACACATACAGATGGACTAAGAACAGAAAATGTGGTTATAAATCATGTTTTATGATTTGCCCAGTTGTATGAACCCAGCCAGTTTTGAACAATAAGCTATTATTTTAAAATGCAAATTCTTTAACAACAGCATTTCAGTTTTTAGACAGTTCTCTTACTATTCTTAATTGGAGATGCCAAGGTTTAATGCAGAGGATTAAACAAGGGATATTTGCATAACAAAGTTGAGCCCAATCACTAGGGCACAGTCACTGCATATTATTCAAATTGATTAGTTGATCCTCTGGAAGCTTTAACATGAGGTTTAGATGGCTTGAACCCATCTAATGGTCTTCCATAAGCTCTGAAAACAGGCCCAGGCCTTTTCCTTAGGTTTTAGGCTCAGGTATGCTAGTGGAGTCTCAGGATTTTGTTCTGCATTGTTAGATATTTTTTGATTAGGAACTGATTTTTTTTTTAACCTGCCATTTTAAATTTCTTATTTTTCTCTCTCTTTAAATGGAGTCTTCTATTTTGTGCTTTGTTAACTGCCCAAGTTATTTGATTAAGATGAGTGACCTGTATAGACATTTGCCAAATAAATATATCAAGGAGAAAAAGCTAGAAAAAAGTGGGATAGATAGCACCACCACCAGATGGATTCACAACTGGATGACAAACCATACTCAACGAGTAGTCCTTAATGGATCTAAGTCTACATGGAGGAAAATAAGCAGTGGGGTGTCATCCGTCTTAGGCCCAGTACTCTTCAATATCTTCATTAATGACTTGGATGAGGGAATAGTAGGTGAACTTACCAAATTTGCAGATGATACTAAGCTGGCAGGAATAGCTAACACCCAAGAAGATAGGCTCAAGATCCAGATGAATCTTGACAGACTAGAACACTGGGCAACTAACAAAATGAAATTCAATGTAGAGAAAAGTAAAGTCCTACACTTAGGCAAGAAAAACCAAAAGTACACATATAGACTGGGTGAAAACAGGCTCAATAGCAGTAACTGTGAGAGGGAGCTTGAAGTCTTAGTGGACAACCAGCTAAATATGAGCCAGCAGTGTGCAGCAGCACCCAAAAAAGCTAATGCAATCCTAAGATGCATTAACAGAGGGATACAATCAAGATCAAGGGAGGTACTAATACCACTCTATAAAGCCTTAGTAAGACCACACCTAGAGTACTGCATCCAGTTTTAGTCAGCACATGATAAAAAAGATGTTGAGACTCTAGAAAAAGTGCAGAGAAGAGCAACCAGGATGATTAGGGGACTGGAGACTAAAATATATGAAGAACGGTTACAGGAACTGGACATGGCTAGTCTAGTGGAGAGAAGGACCAGGGGAGACATGATATCAGTGTTCCAATATATGAGGGTCAGAGAGGAAGGGATCAATCTATTTTCTAAAGAGCCTGTAGGCTACACAAGGAATAATGGATGGAAACTGAACAAGTAGAGATTTAACCTGGAAATAAGGAGAAACTTTCTGACAGTGAGATCAATCAACCAATGGAACAGCTTGCCCTTGGAAGTTGTGGGAGCACCATCACTTGAGACTTTCAAGAAGAGATCAGACTGCTATTGTCAGAAATGGTGTAGGGTCTCCTGCTTGGGTGGGGGATTGGACTAGATGACCTACAAGGTCCCTTCCAAATTTTATTATCTGTTATCTGTTATCTTAACTATAAATTTTCTCAAAATCAGTTTAATCTTAGCCATTCCTATCCAGTCTCTGGAGAAAATGCTTCAGCAAAGAGCCATGTTTGAGGTCTCATGCCAATCAAATCCCACTGGAGAATGTAACAATGATGGTGAAGAATGAGACCATCAATATAGCCAGTCCTCCACTGAAGTGGTTGTATTTATATCCACTAGTGAGTTTCTGAAGGCTTGCCTTGGTGCATCTGAAAATTAAGCAAACATTCTTTATGCCCCCAGAGGTTGTCTTTAATTAAAACTCAATGTCCTGTAGAATTTCTTCTACTTTCTTTAAGCATCTTGTTTGTGCCAGGGACTATTATTTTGTTAAAAGTATTTCCAACACCAGAAAATGATGATCACTTCATTATTTGTGTTAAGGAATGGAACTGGCTACATATTTTTGATGGTGTAATTACTTCTGACAACAAACAATTGGGAGCTAAAAAAACCCTGTACATTCCCTCCCCCATTATTCTGAATGGAGCTTTAAGAGAGAGAGAAAGAAAGAGACAGGGAGGAAATGCAGCTGTCAATTCAAAATCCTTGTCTTAAAATATGGCGTTTTCATTTTGTGTTGTTTTCAACTTTTTAGCATCATACTAAAATTGTCAACAACCAAATGAAAAGTCAAAATCCGATAATCTATTTACCCTGGGGGATTCATCTGAGAATTCATCTCCCTATGGAGCAATGGATAATTATAGAAGAAATGTTATTTCTGCTCTTACTTTTTTCTTTAAAAATAGAGCCCTAAACAATGTTATTAATTTTCCTTTTATTTTATTAATTACATTGAGAACAATACTGCCAATGATATATATTTCCTCAGAAGCAAATATTTTAGATTTCAGAAGACGTACATCCAGCTATGGGGCATAAGGCTGCTGTCTTCAAAATGTTGCATTACTCAATTGCAAAGTTTATGACCTGTATATAATTCCTTGCCCCCTGATCCATTAAATGAAAAAGGATAAAGAGTGGAAAGCCAAGTCATAGGTCTCGGTGGTTTGAATAGTGGATGTGAAATTGATTTGGTGCATGAATGTGTCCATTTGGAACTGACAACATAACAAGTTGCCCTTGGCTAAGTCAGAGGTTGTATGTGAATCCTGTGGTATTATAATAATAATTAAAAAAACTTTGATAATCCAGGTTTCTGAAAACCCTAAATGACAACACAGGTGGGAGGAGGAAGGGTTAGAATGGTTGGTAACCATATTTGTTGACTTAGCATAAGTTGTGACAATATTTATTTTATTTTATTTATTTATTTGTCAAGCAAGTATTAGATAACAGGTATAAGTATAAACATGGTTATGAATACATGAAATGGATACAAATAACAGCCTTGGTGGTGCAGGCTGTTAAATGCCTAGCACTTAGTTCCAGCTGCCTGTAATTATTGCAGGCTCGAATCCCACCAGGCTCAAGGTTGACTCAGCCTTCCATCCTCTCGGGGTAGGTAAACTGAGGACCCAAGATTGTTGGGGGCAATAAGCTGACTTTGTAAAAATGCCGCTTAGTAATAAGCAGGCATATACAATGGAAGGAAGGCTATTGCTGAGCGCATTGGGTTGTATCCCAAAAATTCTAAGCTGCCCTGAATCTCTGGAGAAGGGCGGGATATAAATATGAATTAAAAAAAAATAAAAATAAAAAAAGAAACAATAGGACAGGGACGGTAGGCACGTTGGTGCGCTTATGCATGCCCCCTACAAACCTCTTAGGAAAGGGGTGAGATCAACAGCAGACAGTCTAAGGTGAAAGTTTTTGGGGTTTGGGGAAGAAACCACAGAGTCAGGTGGAGACATTGACCACTCTGTTGCTGAAGTTGTATTTCCTGCAGTCAAGCTTGGTGCACTTTACCTTGAGTTTTTATTGATTGTGTGCTCTTATATTGTTGTGGTTGAAGCTGAAGTATTCATTGACAAGTAGGAAATTGCAGTAGATAATTTTGTGTACTACACCTAGATCGGACTGAAGGCATCGTAGTTCTAGGTTGTCTAGGTCTAACATTTCAAGTCTGGTGGCATAAGGTATTCTGTTATGAGTAGAGGACTGGAGAACTCTACATGTTAAGACAACAAACAAACTACAGATGTAGATTCTCTTTGCTTACTGACCACTTGTTCAGCAATTGTTTGAAGCAACAGCAGTGCTGAAAAGATGTCTATTGACATTATTAGTCATCCAGGGCATGATGAAGTTTTGGTGAAGAACTGAATAAGCTTCTTGGATGAGAAGCAAAACGTCTTCAAGGGAAAAAAAAGTCCAGTTGCCTTTTGAATAAAGGTACAATGCTGAAAAAAAGGAATCCTTCCTGAATGTTGCAGTCTATATTTTTTATTTACATTTATTTATTTATTTATTTATTTATTTATTTATTTATTTATTTATTTATTTATATAGGACACTTTTCTTACTATCCAATGAGACTCTGGGCGGCTGTAAGATTCCAAGCACAAGTTTTGGAATGTCCTAAAAATAAAGCTAGTGCATTAAATTAAATTAGATGTTGATTTGCTCTAAACACTGCACTTAATGAGTAAGTGTTTTAAAATAGTGCATTATTAATGGCTTTCTGAGCAGCTGGTGACTTTAAAAAAGCAACTTCCCCAACATTTTAAATTATGTTAGGTCGCCCGAAAGCAGGAAAAGAGAAACCAAATGAAAAAGTGGTTGCTTAATTCCCTTCAGAAAATAAAAAATCCAGCATAATGGCTGAAGCCATTTGTGTCAGACATAAAAATGGATATAATATAGGTGGTAAACCTCCTATTGGGTATAATAATAATTGATTGATTTTGTTCTCCCTCTACAATTTGATGGCATGGTGCTTGCTGTGCAAACAACTCATGAAAAGTCAACATGTTTTAGCAGTAAATAATTTACAACTGCTGTGTAGAACACGAAGTAATATTTTACCTTAAGTGACATTAATTAGGGCAGAAATATTCAAATGGAGTTGAACACAGAACTGTGCGGTATAGAATTTATATTTAATCTGATGAGTAATGGCAAATGGGAAGCTGAGAGAATCAATGAAATATTTTGTTTGCTTAAGAGTGTTGAAGAAGTAGAGATTCCATTAAGGAAAAGTTAAGAATTGGGAGAGGTGGCAAAAATAGGCAAAGAAATCAAGGATGGAAAATACATTTGGTGAGCTGGATCCCTTTTAGTTAAATGTAGGTTGTTTGGACAAATTTGTGGATACAAATCCCCATGAGAAATTCCAACTAAATCTGAAATCAGATTTATGATATTATTAGTTTGTTTGCCTATCAATATGTTTATAATAAAGATGAGTATATGTAGGAAGAGAAGGATAACAATAGTAATAATACCATCTCTGATCCCCATCTTTCCAACTGGGTCCCTATAGATGTGTTGGATTGTATCTGCTATCATCCTTAAGTAATTTATTTTATGACAGTATTTGTCACTATTTCAAAATGAATTACAGTTCTATTTGTTATGGGTATGGCTGAGTGTAAAGAAACAAAAATATGATGGGGTTTTATAATAAAATCTGAAATCTATGAGAGGTCCACATTTGCGTGGTGGAGATCACATTATTGACTTCATCAAATGAAGAACTGAGTGTCTCACTATTTGAAGCATGAACCAGAATTTTTTGGGGAAGAACGAATATTATATGTATCACTCTACTTGATGCTGGATTTCAGCCTACTGTATCTGGTACGCAGAACTGTCAATTATTGACAGCCAAGAAAAAAAGAAAAAGAAACTTGGTTGTCATTTAATGGATGTCTGGATTTCTGCAGCCCAGATATTCATAACCCAAGCTAGATTTAGTACCTCATATCTTTTATCACTTGTACAGAACCTGTTGAATTAAAACAATTGGTCACACATGAATGATCTTTGTAAAATGAAGTGGAACAATTCTCACCTGAATGTAAAGTAACCCATATAGAAACCTGGTGACTTTAGAAAATCCAGGAATCCTTTTTTTTCAGAGTCTGAATTCTTCCTTGATAGTGTACTTAATGAGAATCAATGAAGGCAATAAATCTTTAATGGTCCCAAATCTCTTGATTGATCAAGGGATAAGGTAATAATCCACAAAAGAATAAATTGACCTCCCCTATTCTCGAATTAATAGGCATCACCAAAATTTTAATAAGGGGGGTGGGCAGGAGCAAGTAGGCTATCAGAGATCATGAATAAAGTTTGCGAAAGAAAGATGAGGATGACTTTGAAGGATACTTTCACTTGTCTTAAAGGAACATTAAAATCCTTTTCTTTTATTCTCATAGGTTCAAATGCCATACTATTTCTGCTCTTGTTTAATCCAGTCTCTGTAGCATTCCAGTTTAGTCTATCAAATACCACTTAGGTGATAACTTTTTTTCCATTGATCCCATTTCTTTTATATTTGTGTGCTTTTGTTTATGATTTGCTCTTTAAAACAAGAACAGCACACTGTTCTTTGCATGTTTGTGTGATTCTTCATTTTCCCCTCCCATGTTTGCTAGCTTACAGGCCCCCATTTCTATGGATGTGCTCTTTTCTACTGATCCCACAAACATTACTGAGGAAAAGGAATCTCCAAAATAGGAAATCTTGTGACTATTACAAAATGGAACCATTGATAGGCATCATTTCATAGTCAAACTTAAGAAGTAGATGGTGTAACTTCAGAACTTGGGCCACTTACCATTTTTCCATTTGATTTAGCAGATCCTTTAAAATTGCTGCTGACTTTACCATTTTTGCATTGACAAGAAAGGTGAAATTCTTAAAATCAATGGAGAGTAACCATATTAACTGAATTCAAATGACTGCATGTTAAATAGAATTAATGCTAAATTAAAATGAATGTTGGTTTCTTTTTCTTGTCCTATTTGCAACCCTCAGCATGTTATTTAAAGAACAGGCATGGTCATCCATCTGAAAAAGGCTGTATTCTTTCACTTACGTGAATTCATCATATGCTTAGTCTAACTAATCTGCATAATTTTAAATGTGATGTGCATAATGAATGAAATTTATAGGAATTGCCATCTGTCTCTGGTTTGATCTGCCTTCAGAAACATTTTGCATTGATCCTTTACTTGTAATTCTCACTTGTTCTTCATTCCTTGACATAGCAACTACTCAGTTTCTTGAAAAAGTATCTGGAATTATGACATGGAAAGCAAATATTGACATGGAATGTTAAAAAGAAGTTCCTACTAAATATTCTTATAATAATTGGCATCTTTTAATCTTTTGATAAAAACAATAATCATACAGGAAAATCTGCTGTATGGTTAAATCAGACAATTTCATTTGAAAGAATTCCAGGCTGGGTTGTCTGGGCCAATCAGAAACCAGTTTGGCTAAAGACCAATCAGAAGTCAAGGTACCTGATTATAAAAATTGGCATCCAGTCAGTGCTTGCTCAATAGCAGAAGACCTTCTTTGATGATGTCAGCCACAGTTGCAGGTGAAACATCAGGACATCTATTGTATAAACCATGGTTACTAAACCCTGAGTATATACAGTATCTCCCTTGACATGAGGAGAAGGAGAAGGAGAAGACCAAACTCTGAAGCCCAACACTGCCCCATACATACTGGCTTCAGAGTTCACTTTGTGATTTCTGATTAATTGTATGAATTCAGCCTTGTTTCAGCATTGAAACAGTAATGAAATTGGGCAGAATTAATCAGTCTTTTGGTATCAAAGACATCATATGTCTGAAGCAGCATGTAACCTTTTTCCAGAGTTCTGAATTGTTCTAATGTGACACCTCATATTTTGTTCCTGCACTTAAAGATACTTTAAGAAATTGATACAAGTCCATCTGAAATATCCAGACACAGCCATTTCAAAAGAAAAGTAAGCTAGAAAGTTTCCGGGCAAGTGTTTGTTTGTTTTATTTATTTATTTATTTATTTATTTATTTATTTATTTATTTATTTATTTATTGGTCTTATATGCCGCCCTCTCTCCCGAAGGACTCAGGGTGGCTCACATAAAAACAACCATACAAATACAAAAGTTAAAAAGGAATTAAACCAAATTCGACCAAATAATCATTAAAACCCATTTACAAACATTTAAAATATTAAAACAACCCACCCTTAGTCCAGGCTGGACTGTTCGAATAACCAAGTCTTTAGGCCGCGACGAAAGGAGCGAAGGTCGGGGGCCAGTCGTAGCTCCAGGGGAAGCTGGTTCCACAAAGTGGGCACCCCCACAGAGAAGGCCCTCCCCCTAGGGACCACCAGCTGACATTGTTTGGCAGATGGTACCCCAAGGAGGCCCTGTCTGTGGGCGCTCACCGGGCGATTGGTATTCGATGCTGGCAGGAGACATTTTTTTGAAAATTCATATTTATATGCCGCCCTTTTCCGGAGACTCAGGGCAGCTTACAGTTTTTGGGATACAACCCAATGCGCTCAGCAATAGCCTTCATTCCATTGTATATGCCTGCTTATTACTAAGCGGCATTTTTACAAAGTCAGCTTATTGCCCCCAACAATCTTGGGTCCTCACTTTACCTACCCCGAGAGGATGGAAGGCTGAGTCAACCTTGAGCCTGGTGGGATTCGAGCCTGCAATAATTACAGGCAGCTGGAGCTAAGTGCTAGGCTATTAACAGCCTGCACCACCAAGGCTCTTGACGTTCCCGCAAGTACCCTGGCCCCAAGCCATGGAGAGCTTTGTAGGTAAGCATTTGAATCTCACACAGAGGGCAGCCGGCAATCAATGCAGCTCGCGCAGGAGGGGTATAATATGGGAATATCGGGACATCCCCATCACAACCCGTGTGGCCGCATTCTGTACCAGCTGAAGCCTCCGCGTGGTCCTCAAGGGAAGCCCCATATATAGTTGTCTTAACATCTGTTCACTTGATGAAAACATTATTAAAATAACATGACTGAGTATTTAGGTAAACAAATCTTGCTAAAGAAAAATAGGCATAGCTTTTGCAGTTGAAGATCTTTTTTTCTATCTAGAGGGTATTTTTTTTGAGAGTGCCAAAAATACCATACACAATCCAATTTGGTGCAGCTGTTACAACAGCAGTCAACATAACATTGGATGTGTTTTGTAGTGTAGACTGCATTTGCCTAGGGAAAAAAAAGATAACCATTTTCTAAAAGGAATAATTTTGTTTAGGCTGACAGCCAGACAGGTTAAACACTATTCAGGATTCTAGGAGTTCAAAATAGCATCTGCCCATTTTCCCATGCTTTTTCTCCATTTGAAGGCTTATTCTTATGTATCTCTAAGAATTATTAAGAATATTCAATTCCTATTATTTTCAACCTCTCATTTTAATTTACAAAGCATTAATTCAAGAAGTTTATTTTGGGGTGATTTTGCTATTAGAAGAAATGAAATCTGATCAGATAATTGACTTCTGGATATCATCTAAAGGAAGCATCTCGATACTTTGTAACAAATGTGGAATTTTGGAGGCTGAATTCTGCTACAAAGCAAAACAATTTTTGTTTACAACGGCACTGAAGAAGCGACTTATGACCATTTTTCACACTTATGACCATTGTACCATTCCCATGGTTACATGATCAAGATTCTTGGCAACTGACCCCAGTTTTGCAAACTTCTGAAAAGCAAAATCAATGGGAAAGTCAGATTCACTTAACAACTGTGTTACTAACTAAACAACTGCAATGATTCACTTAACAACAGTGGCAAGAAAGGTCATAAAATGGGGCAAAATCCACTTAAAACTGTCTCACTTAGCAACAGAAATTTTGGGCTCAATTATAATCATAAGTCAAGGACTACATGTACCATATAATAATAAGCTGCTCCATCACTGGAAGCTTTTAAAAAGAGACTGGACAGCCATTTGTCTGAAGTGGTATAGGGTCTCCTGCTTGAGTAGGGAGTTGGGCTAAAGTCCTTCAAGATCCCCCCCAACTCCAATAATATTCTGCTAGTCTGTGCCTAATTTCTTTATAAAATGCAGCACAGGGAATACGTTGGGGAGGGGGGAAATTTCCTCATATAGAAATATAATGGACGCTGAGAACATCAACAAAAGTTCTCACCAGGTTCCACATTTTTTGGGGTTGGAAAAGAAAATGATGCATCTCCAAATTTCACATTCATCACCTACTGCCAGTTCTGTACATTTCTCCTCGCCTTGCTGTTTCCATAAACATATGGCTAACACAGTGAGTTTGCTTGCTAGTGTGATAATTTATAGCAGCACCTGGTAGGAATGCCGCTTGCAACAGCTTGCTAATTTTTTGTTGCAACAGCAAATGATCAATGGCACTGTGGAATGAAAGAAACAAGACATCGGCTCCCAACATCACCCTCTTGAATTCCCAGAAAGGACTCTAGAAAAATAAAATCATTTTAACAACTGCAACCACCATTTGAAGCATTTTGGAACAGAATTGAATTCATTTTGGCGCCCTCCTCATTTTGCCAGTAAATGGCCAGTGATACTAACCAGTGATATTAACCTGCAGGAAGCAACTAATTTTTTATGACAGAATTGTAATATTTCAATCTGATAGTCATACAGCTCTAGGTCTTATCTTTTTGTTCATTCATTCCCAGCATTGCTCATTGACTTTATGGGTGAATTTATCTGGGAAGTATAATTCAGCTGTGTCTTGAGAGCCTCAGCTTGTTCAACTTGATGCAAGATTTGGTGGATGGATCAGGCCAAATATACGCATTATCCATAAATAGCACCCATCCTCATGTTTCATTATGTAGGAGAGCACAATGGAGAAAGCTAACTATACTTGTTGACCTCACCCTATTGTAATCAGAACTACACTGGTTCTAAGTTGGGAGATCCCACAGGATTTGTTAACCAAAGCAATCTTTTTTCTATTGCCATTGCAAAACAGATCCACAACTGGATTAAAGCCTGTCTTTATTGAATTGTCATCCTGGTAGTGTCTTCCTTCTCTACTGGGAAGCTCATGCTTTCTTCTGCCAAATGAATAGCCTTACTGTAGTTTTATTATGTGCTGCAAAATCTTGACAGCTCATTATGAATCAAGAAAAGTTTTCCATGATCAAAAAGTTACATTTTCAAATTGTTTTCTCCCTGTCTGAGAAGGGTACCATTGGGAATATTATTTATTAAAATTGCTACGTTGAAGGACCACCTATGAGATTTGGGAAAGCATTTCCAACAGGGAAAAGTGATTGAGTAGGAGGAGTTGTCATTTTGTGAAGCAGTTGGATCCCCAAAACATGATATTTACAAAAGGGCAATCACAAATAACAACTTGTTTTAAAGTGGTGTTATTATGTATCTTACAAGAACCATTTTCAGCACCATTAAATGAAAGCCGTAAAACAATGTTTTTCCTCCCACTGCCATTTGCTAGGCTGGTACCTTTTCAGAAAATATCCACAACAGGAAAGGATCCACTTCAGCTCTCTGTTCAATGTCAAAATGCAATGAACTCTTTCCTCTTCTATTTATCAAAGTGAAATATTGGAGGCAGGGATATGCAAATCAGTATAAGTCTGGTTTATTTTGCTGTCCAAAAAATGGTTTTTTAAAATTTCTATAAAAATATATTACTGTTGATTATGACTTTCACTAACCTAAGACTTTTTTTTCAAACTTTCCAAAACATTCCAATACAGGTAGTCCTCGACCTATAACAGTCTATTTAGTGATCGTTTGAAGTTACAATGACACTGAAAACAAGGGGCTTAAGACCATTTTTCACATGATTATCACAGTATTCCCACGGTCACATGATCAAAATTCAGACACTTGGCAACTGACTCATATTTATGGCGGTTGCAGTAGGGTCATGGCATCCTCTTTTGCCAAGTAAAGTCAATGGGGAGGTCAACAACCATGTTACTAATTTAACAACCATGTTACTAATTTAACAACTGCAGTGATTCACTTCACAACTGTGGCAAGAAAGATTGTAAAATGAGGCAAAACTGAACTTAACAAATGTCTCACTAAACAACAGAAATTTTGGGCTCAACTGGGGTTGTAAGTCAAGGACTATCTGTATATCTGAGTAAGAAAGCAGAGAAAGATGGATACCAGCTCTGAATATTGTGGTGTCCACACCACAACAGAAATTATTTCAGAATTTTCGGCTTGAGTATCAGAAAGCTTCAGAGCGAAATCTTATAGTGCACCAAACTCAACCAATTTAAACTATAAGTTGGCATGTATGAAATTATGTTTTCCTCTTCATTTTTACTAAAAGAGAACAATTTAACATTTTAAAGAATGGCAATATATTTATCGATCACAAGTTAGATAACACTGGTTTCCTGGTGTGCTTACTGGAACTGACAGCTGCAACTACAAGGGTGTGAAAGTTTCTACATACTATTTCCTTGCTATTTTTCTATTTATTTAGTACTTTTTTAAAAAAATAGACAAAAAATATGGAAGTTTTACATCCCTGATCCTCATCTTAGATAGTGTACAAATGCTGAAAAGGGGGTTATTATCAGGTCAGATGAAAACCAAACACCTGAGGATCTCAATCTGCTGTGTCCTTTAAGTGCATATCAGTCTGCTGTGGCACTGCAAATTTAGCTCTTTCCAAGATTGATTTTGACAGGACTATGCCATATATTGCTTTAAATAATTCCTTCTGCTGTTTTCTTTGGTTAGTGATCAGGTCCTTCCTGGTGTGAAATGCTGTACAATTGATCAAATTCTCTCCAGACACATCAATCACAGAATGACATAAAATAAAATAACTCTGAGATAGTAGTATAGGCCTAGTCCAGTAGTATAAATCTGGCATTACTCCTCAAGTGGAGATACATCAGTAGGGAATTCATAGTTTGGATTAATTAATTTTATATATAGTAGAACCAAACCAAGTTATTCTCTATCACTTGTCATAGAATGATTGTAAATTAATTTATATGCTTTGCCAAGCCAAGGTGATGGCTGGACATCGATAGGGCACTAATATTATCTGTGTGAACAACTGTCTTCTTTATCTTCATGTGGCAAAAATAATCTGACACCAATAATTTTTACTGATACTGCATCCAGTTTTCGTCACCACACTATAAAAAAGATGTTGGGACTATAGAACAAGTGCAGAGAAGAGCAACCAAGATGATTAGGGGACTAGAAGCTAAAACATGAATGGTTGCAAGTACTTGGTATGGCTAGTCTAATGAAGATAAGGACCAGGAGAAACATGATAGCAGCCTTCCAATATTTGAGGGGCTGCCACAGAGAGGATGGGGTCCATCTGTTTTTCAAAGCATCTGAAGGCCAGAGAAGGAATAAAGGATGGAAACTGAACAAGGAGAGATTCAACCTGGAAATAACAATCAATCAATGGAACAGCTTGCCCTCGGAAGTTGTGGGAATGCCATCCCTTGAGACTTTGAAGAAGAGATTAGACTGCCATTTGTCAGAAATGGTGTAGAATCTCCTACTTGGGCAGGGGGTTGGACTAGATGACCTACAAGATCCCTTCCAACTCTGTTAAACTGTTAAACCAGAACAATCTGGAACTGAACACACTCAAACCATAGAAATGGGGGTAAGCTTTAGGAGAAACCCTCCCATACTACCACCTCTTACAATACTAGACAAAACAGTATCAACAGTAGAGACCTTCAAATTTCTAGGTTCTATCATATCACAACACCTAAAATGGACACCTAACATCAAAAACATCATCAAAAAAGTACAACAAAGAATGTTCTTTCTGAGCCAACTCAGAAAGCTCAAAGTGCCCAAGGAGCTGCTGATACAGTTCTACAGAGGAATCATTGAGTCTGTCATCTGCACCTCTACAACTGTCTGGTTTGGTTCTGCAATCCAACAAGACAGACACAGACTTCAGAGAGTAATTAGGACTGCAGAAAAAACAATTACTACCCACCTGCCTTCAATCGAGGATGTGTATACTGCACGAATCAAAAAGAGGGCTGTGAAAACATTTACAGACCTTTCACATCCCGGATATAAACTGTTTCAACTCCTACCCTCAAAATAACGCTATAGAGCACTGCACACCAGAACAACTAGACACAAGGACAGTTTTTTACCTGAACACCATCACTCTGCTAAACAAATAATTCCCTCAACACTGTCCAACTATTTACAAAGTCTGCATTACTATTACTATTAATCTTCTCATCACTCCTTATTGCCGATCCCCTCCCAGTTTTGACTGTATGACTGTAACTTTGTTGCTTGTATCCTTACGATTTATATGGACTGTTTCCTGGTATGATTTGATTGCTTATTATACCCTATGACTATTATTAAATGTTGTACCTGATGATTCTTGACTCTTGACAAATGTATATTTTCTTTTATGTACACTGAGAGCATTTGCACCAAGACAAATTCCTTGTGTGTCCAATCACACTTGGCCAATAAAAAATTCTCTTCTCTTCTCTTCTCTTCTCTTCTCTTCTCTTCTCTTCTCTTCTCTTCTCTTCTCTTCTCTTCTATTCCTCTCTCCATAAACTGATGTTGAATTACAGACCATGAGCTACAATTGTAGATAATATGTAGCTCAGAGTTGCATTATTTGGTTCTTGATGTTAACTGAGCTAGCTTTTCTTGAAAATATTTTATTATCAGGCTGGGTAACTTCATCAGTGTATGGGGAATGTTACCCAATCACATAATGAAACATCTGCAGGAAGAAAAGAAACAAAGAGAACCTAGAAGAACCCAACAGACCATAAACTATTCAATTTTAATTTCTTAAATTCCCCCATTACCACTACTTTTATAATATCTTCTCTGATGAAGTACTTTTGAAAACTCAAAAATATGTACCTTCTTTATTAGCATTTTACATAGTTTTAGTAAACTCAGATTATTGACTCCTAATGCTAAAGTGATGAAAATGGTTGAAAAGAATTATTGAGCAATACATTTGTAATCAACCTTTTTCCTATGTCATACCTGAGGATTGTAAGAAATGAACTAAATCTGTATTATTGGTTTCAGTGTGATGCATGCTCGCAAGATATTCCCACTCCACATATACACATATATCCCAATACTGTGTAAATCCAAAGTCAAGAAACTGCTATTGAAAAAGTTGTTGGATTTGATTGCCAAGATGAAGATTTTTATTGCCCTTAGGAGATATTTTAAAGACAGTATTTGCCAAATGGCTCAGATATCACTGATTGCTTTTGCCATGAATGAGTGTCTCACCATTCAGATGGAGCATTCATTCATAATCTGGCATCTGAGTTGTCACAAGAAGTTTTTTTTTAGAATATCCTCCAAATATTGGTGGGTCTTCTTCCAATCAAGGGGTCATAAAGTTGACATCTCTAGGCAATACCATACATCGAAGTTATCACATTTGAAAGACAAGCATGAGGCTGGTTTTCTCCCTTCCATTTTGTACTGATTTCTTTTTTTTCCTTTTCTTATTGTGTCCTAGAAATGAAGGGAGAAATTTTTTTTATGGACCCTCATTCAGTAACTGGGGAAGTTGATTGCTTGCGTTGCTTTGGAAGTTTCTGGTTTGGCTCAGCTTGCTGTTCAGAGTGGCTGGACCCCTTTTTGACAACATCTACAGAAGGCTGTTTCTTCCTTTTTATATTCTTGACTCCTGGGGTCACCGAGTGCCTGATTTTTTTCTTTGACAAAGACTTTTCCAAGGCAGTTAGTAGAACTTTGTGGCTAATTTGAGGTTCACATTTTTCCTTCCTCAAGCGGTCAGCTTCAGAGGATATTGCCTCACAGAGTCCTTCCACACAAGAACTAAGGATTCCTCTAGCCTTTTTGGTTAAGGGCAGTTTCTTACGTTTGTAGGGACTCTTTTTTCTGGAGTTTTTCTTCACGTACTTTGCAACTTGTCTTGATTTTGCCTTTCTCCCACATTTGGCTTGGATCTTTCTCCCTCTGATCTGTTTTCGGCGGTTCTTCCTTATAGGTGATCTTTGGTTTCCCCTTTTTCTGTTGCTAATGGCAGCCATAGTTTAGTTTCAGTTTACTTAGATGAACTGCCTAACTTCTTCTCTAAGTTGCTTTTACCCAGCAAAGTTCTTATATACCTATAAACATTCAAATGACAGTCTCTCTTTAAGGACCTGATTGGTTGGCTGGAACAATGACTGACTGATGCTTCATAAAGCTTATCATGTTTCCGGTCATGACCAATTATCTCTCAGGATGGGGGAGGGGTAGCTTATAAAAATTTCAGCTGCAGGACCACTCAAATGAATCTCAAATAATTAACAATTCATGTTCACTTCATGCATTTTGAATGTTTTAGTCCTTTGCATTAGTTCCATTCTCAGTTTCCAGGCATCTTCATGCTATCTTAAAACATAGTTTGTTTGGGCCCCCATGCAATGGTGGGATTCAAATTTTTATACTACCAGTTCTGTGGGCATGGCTTGGTGGGCGTGGCAGGGGAAGATACTGTAAAATCTCCAGTCAGAGGTGGTATTTGCTGGTTCTCTGAACTACTCAAAATTTCCGCTACTGGTTCTCCAGAACTGGTTAGAACCTGCTGAATACCACCTCTACCCCCATGTTTTTTTGTAATTAATCCAAATCTTATGAGATCATAAAAGTGTGCTGACCTTATAATTGTGCAAAATTTATTTGTGAAACTAGCAATGATCCAAGAGTTTGTGCTTATTTGCATTTTATTACCAAATTCTGCCTTAAGTGTGACATGAATGTAAAGCATTGGACTGGGTGGATGGAACTATCTGAGGGCAGCCACTATATAATTCCACAGTTTTGGGCAATGATATTAGTATTAATTATTTCTAAGATTGTTCAGCTTAATAATAATGACAATAGTAGAGGGTGAAAAAAAGCAAAGCTGCCACTTATGTTATGCCATTCATGATTTTACATGGCATAGAAGACTGTTTTCACCAATGGCTTCTCTATCATAAAAATGACCAGTCATATATAATCATATGTATATGCCTGTAAATTATATAGGAATGGGAATACATATATGAACTTATATATGAATATACATTAGATGTACTTTTTATTTAAGAAAGCTGAGATGAAATTCAAGTACAGCACTTTCCCCTTTCCTTTTATTCCTACAGCCTCTAGAAACTAATGAGATTTATTGTGTGAATTAGTTAATAATTGTGCTTAAACTGCACTGTGACATTTAATAATGTCAGAAGGATTTCGCTTTAGGCCAAGTGATTTCACTCTCTGTGGAAAATTAATTATTGCTTTCTAAGTAAACCACGTTATTTTCTTTTCTTTTTTTCCCCATGAGGTCAGCAATATTTTCAAGGTTAAACTGCTTTCAGAAACATCAAAGAAGTCTTCGAATTAAGAATAAAGTTAATGGTAGGGATGTAGAATATTCATTCAGTAGTGTTGTTAGAGAGACCATCATGGCTCAGCAGTTAGAGATGCTGAGCTTCAGCTGGAGAGTTGATTCCCCACATTTGAGACCCCGAGATTCATATAATGGGGTGAGCACAGTTATATAACTCAAGTCCTACCAACCTAGCAGTTTGAAAGCATGCAAATGCAAGTAGATTAATAGGTAGCACTTCAGTGGAAAGGTAACAATATTCCATGCACCTGAGCTTATAGTCATGCAAGCCACATGACTATGGGAATTGTCTTTGGACAATGCTGGTTCCTTCTGACATGATATGCAGATGACCACTGTGCTCATCTTTACCTTTACAGTTGTTACAGTTGTTAAAAAGAGAAACAAAATGAATGGAATGGGTCAATAACAGTTTTCATTTCTGATTCTATTGTCCCTATTTGTGTTTTAGAGAGCCAGTTTGGTGTAGTGATTTAAGACACCAGGCAAGAAACCAGAAAACGGTGATCAGCTGGTTAGCCTTGGGCCAGTCATACTCTCTCACTAGTAAGTAAGGAAGCAATGGCAAACCACTTCCAAAAATTACAGTGACTAGTCCTCCAGGCAGTTGTCAGGAGTCAACATTCATTTGAAGGGACACCCTGACCCCTCCAATGTTTATTAAAGGAATGATTTATTTTCTTATTAAATTATCTAGCCTGCCCTAGCTACTGGTGATAAATGAAAAGGTGAACCAATGTGATAATGATAATGATCCTAGGATTCTTTCCTAAGCCAAAATGAAGAGAGATGGGCAGATTTTATGACTTCATTTTCCCCACCCAAAATGTGCTACCCATATCAGTGCTTATTTGACCATCCATTTGAAATGAAGGTTGGAAGCTGAGTTCTTCCTTGGATTCAGTTTGTGATGTCACAATGGAGCTAACATCTCACTGGTTAAAAGGTGACTTGATAATAATAGAAGATCCCAAAGTATTAAGATCTGAAAATGGAAGTTGAAAGACTATGACATAAGTTGGCTCTGGTGGTCTCAGTGGTTATTGGTTGTCATACCAAAAAGTCTGAACAGCCTTCTGACTAAGATCTGAAACAAATTCTGAACCCTCCAATCAGAAACATCTTTATGGTAAGAATAAACGTTCTTGAAAGTATACAAGAACAAAATTGAATTAAAAGATGGTGAAAGGAGACCATTGAGCAAGGAAAAACATTAAAAGGAAGATATGCTGGCCACCGTTATACTACTTGGAGGACCCTGAATAGCTTGAGACTTGGAGTGCCTAAATGTAAAACCAATATGCTCAAGTGGAGACACTTAGTGGATAACAACATGCTATGTGAATGTGAAGAGAGACATGGTATGTTGGTTACTACCAAAACATGTAGAATGTTTCAAGGACTTATTTTTGGCCAATGACAAAGCCAAGAAGGTAGCTTCATTCTGGCACTGTAAAGTTTGATCGGACATAGAAGAAGAAAAGAGAATTTTGAGCAGCATTTAAAAAATCTGCACACTGACAAAATTTCCATTTTGGTCACATTGCATGGACATATACTACCCCAATACATTTATGATATTTTATTTATTTAAATATTAAATGTATATGTCACCCATCTTATTGCTGCAGCAACTATGGGCAGTTCTTGGGAAAAACATGATGTTACAAAAGCCAATACCAGCTGAAAAATTGACAGCTATGGAGGAAAGATCTACTATCTACTATCTGTAGAAAAGATGCAGCTCCGTTGAATGATGCGAATCCCCATGTGATTTTTTGGCATCTCTTTCCTTCCGATTCCAAAGTGATGCATAGCAGTACTATCCAGTAAGACCCCCATTTTTTTTACAAAGAAATTTGAAGTAAATCAGCAGTCAACAAAGATAATAAATATGTTTTAAGAAATGCTTTAGAAGCATTTACCCATTACGGCTTGTATCACTCCTACTGATTAAGTTATTTAAAATATATATGCTGCCTATTGAAATGTCCCCCAGGGTGACTTACAACACTTGTACTATCAAAGAGGAGGACAAAATAAAAGATAAATTTGCATATTATTTGTGTATGCTTCTTTATCAATACAAGTACAAATTTTATAAAGTTTGCTATGTCTTCTTTTTTAAAAAAAGTATAGAATGAATGAATAAAAGAATAAAGGAAGGAAGGAAGGAACTAATTCAATGCATTCAAAAAATATTCTTTTGTATTAGATTGAAATGTGTGTGTGTGTATGTGTGTAATAGAAGGAAATTTCCATATCACATACTTTTAAAAGCCACACAATAATATTCTTCACATTTTGAATAAAACCTATCTTCGTTGGTTGTATTGAGCTTTTGTTAATAAGTTGTAGCATTGAAAATGTTATTCAAATGAGGGGAAAAGAAGAAGAGACAAGACTTTTCAGGAGCAATTACTTCATGACATGTCAGTGTTAATTTCTGAACAGCTGGGACCAAACACTCCAGAATAATCAGCTTAGTTGTTGCCCAAATAATTCATTCAATTCTGACTGATTCATATTTTGCTTCAGAGAATAACTACTGAATAATCTGCTCTTATGCTAATGTTTCGCCTGTTTCAATAGCATGACATCCAACCTCAGCTTTCAGGGACCACCTGAAGTTGTGCAAATAAGTTGTTGGCCTTAATGAAGACAACATGCCACTCTTTTCAGGAAAAGATAATTTAGGGATTTACCAACTGGGGAGCCAGAAAAAGTGAATGTGAAACCTGGAGATGTGTTTTTCATCGCTGTTGTTGTGATTATTCATTTGTAAAGCTTCAAAATGATGTCTGGTTAAATACAAAGGCAGTTTCCCAAGCCACATTTGATCCCTAGGAAATTCCTGATAGAATCTTTATGTTCTCCTCATACTCCCCCTCATTTTAAAGATGATCCTATCAAGATTGGACCAAGTCCTGACTGAGGGTCTCAGCTGTAGTGCTAAAGAGGAGAAAACTTAGCAGCTTTCTGCTACTTTGTAATTAAAAGAAATTTGAAAAAAAAAACCAATAAAGCTTTAAAAAATTAAAAAATTAAAATTAATGTAACAGATAAGGCAGCCCCAGAATAAAGGCTGAAAAGAGAAGTGTTGTTTTAAATAGCAGAGACATATGATGCTTGGTTTTGATCTAAAGCGCATCAGAAGACTTTTCAGACTGTATTTACTCTAATAAATACCAAAATACATGAAAACACAAACAAGCAAATCCTAAGAGAACCCAGACTGTTGGGGCCAATAAACCACTTAGAGAGGGCTGTAAAACACTGCAAAGTGGTATATAAGTCTAAATGCTATTGCCAGGGATGGGCTTCAAAAAATTTAGCAACTGGTTCTCTGCCCAGTTGCTGGGTGGGCGTGGCCATGGTGGGCGTGGCCTAGCTGGCCTCTTGCACCATGGCGGGGGGCATTTCCACCCTCCCTGGGCTTTGAAGGCTTTTCTCGAGCCTCTGGGAGGGTGAAAACAGCCTCCCCAGGCTCTGAAGGCTTTGTGGAGGCTGGGAACAGGTCCATTTCAGACCTTCCAGAACTTCCAGGAGGCCTGCTTTTTGCCCTACCCGGGCTCCGGAGGCTTTCCTCGAGCCTCCAGGAGGGCGAAAACGGCCTCCCCTGGCTCCAGAGGCTGGAAATGGGCCCATTTCCAGCCTTCTGGGGCCTCTGGGAGGCCCAGTTTTCACCCTCGCCAAGCCTCCAGGCAGGCCCTGCACTTACTTGGGATCCAAAACGGGCTGTGTGGAGACTCCTGGGAGGGGTGGGGTGAGGTGGGCGGGGCCAGCCAATCATTGCAACTACCAATTCAATGAACCAGATGTAAAATTAACATCTGGTTCGCCCAAGTCCTTCGGGAGAGGGGGCAGCATATAAGTCGAATTAATAAATAAATTAATAAAACAGTGCGAACAGGCAGCAGCCCACCCCTGGCTATTGCTATTACTAAATGCAGCCTAGAGTTCAATCCAGATGGGCTTAGGGTTGACTCAGCCTTCTGTCCTTTCCGAGGTCAGTAATATGTGGACCAGGATTGTTGGGGGCAATAAGCTGACTCTGTGAACTGCTTAGAGAGTGATATAAAATACTATGAAACAGTATATACGTCTAGGTACTATTGCTATTGCTACTTTGATTTCCCTCAAATTTATATTAAACTGGTGGTTTTGTAATCAGAGATTATTCCCCGAAATATAGTGCAATATCAAGAAGTCAATGGTCTTCCTTTGAATCAGATTTCATTACATTAGGGAGACACCGTATACATTACAATGACTTTATTCTAGAGCATCTCTGCATTCATAATACTGTTGTCGATCACAACACAATAGTTGGGAATGTCTTTCCTTCTTCCTGACATTGCCACATTCAGAACAAAGTCAGTTTGCCATGATGCATCTTAAGCACCATCTGTCCATGTTAAATATTGCTTTATAGATATTGATAGATAAGATGTTATAGTCCCTTGTTAAAAGTAAAACGCATCTAAGAAGATGATAAATTGAACAATACGCCAGCTTTAAAGTCCAAAACTGCCTTTGGAGTGTAGTCTGGTGCCAAGCAATTATTACACCACTCGGTCATTCTTATTCAATGACGCTTCTAATTTTTTATTTCTTCTCTTTGAAAAATGATACTTCTCTCTCTGGAATCTTCCTTGTGGATGAAGTTAATGTGTTACTCACCAGTCCTTGAGCTAGCAGAAAATTATATCAGCATAAAATTTGCTACTCCCCACTGATAATTTCTACCCACATATTTCCAGCAAAGAGCATTTGGGTGGTGCCATGGCCTAGAGGTGGAGCTCTTGCCTCACAGTCAGGAGGCTATGAGTTTGATCATAGGTAGAGGCAGATATTTCATTCTCTGGGCACAATGAGAATATATGTGCTGAACAAAAATCCACATTGGTGACAGGAAGGGCATCCGGCCAGTAAACTGCTCCGTTCAGTTGCCCAGACTCCACCCCGCAAGGGATTTTGGGGTCATTAAAAGAGGATGATTTCCAGCAAGACCGTTATTTTTGTTCTGTGTGGATGGTTGTTTGTCGAAGGTGTCGAAGTGTGTGTTGTGATGTTGAGGTTCCATTGCTTACATGCTTATGTGTAGCAATGTGACATGTATATGAAAAAGAAGAACTGAAGTTATGACAGATACCTTTGGATAATGTCCTTACGGGACACATCAAGGACAGGAATTGATCCTGGCTTTGTTTCCCTCCTTTTCTATCAAATGTCAGCAGCTGATGGAAAAATGTCATCTTATTGTTTTCCTTAATGTAGGCAGGACTGGGCCTCTGGGGTAAGAGGTGAGTTTTGGCAATTGGGTATACTGTCAGGTTTAACCACCTCTCAAAATGTGCTCTAATTTTATGTAGATCCATTCAAAAGAATTCTCATTATGAACCTAGATGGGTTTTTTGGACATGGATTCTCAGCTCTTCCACAAAATGATAAAAATGTGCTCAATAACAGGGTAAGGAGGCTAAACAAGAAACAGTCAGCTGGCTCTCACCTTTTCATTTTACCATACAAGTCTCCACAGCTGCTGTTCAGCTGTTCAGGTTGATCCATTTCTCTGATTCATGGATCCACTCAGAAAATTGTATAGGAAGAAGGGCTACTTTGAAGGAATGAAACCTTCTATCAATAGTAAAACGTGGACAGCTACCTGCTCTTCGTTTCAACTTGCCATTAGAGTAAGGGGGGAGGAGGTGTTGATTATGAATAGTTTAGTTTGGAGAAATGAAACTTCTGCAGTTTCATGGAAGTTTGTGACACTTTTCAAGGTGATATCAACAGGTGTAAGGAAGGCAGATGGTTCCCATAACAAACAGGACTTGTTTACATGGTCTAGGTGGAAGCCTGGGGGTTGGACTGAGAAATTCATTGTTTAATACTGTGAACTGGTACCTTAGAAATTCAATTAGTTTTACATTGCCAGTGCCACATTATGTATTCAATAAAAAAATAAGCTTTTCAGTATTGAAATGATCCTGAACTTTGATTTGGATACTCAAGCTGGATGTTGACACCTTCATCTACTAAAACAGAATCATATGGAAAAAATTGCCTAGGAGCAAGAGGGGAAAGGATGTGTCTGCACCAGCCTAATGTAGGCAGCAGAAGTTGGGTTGATCATGTCACCAGGGGACCTAACTGTGCTCTTGAGTGTTTCAGCATAAAGAGAGAAAAGTATAATTCTTTCAGCTAGACATCATAAAATTGCCTGAAATATGGACTCAGGATCAGAGGAAGGGAACATCATAAGGATACAAAAGAAAGAAGAGATTACAGCAGGACACGGTACATGAAAGTAAGAAAAGCTTTTCAAATTCAGTGTATCATGCACTGAAGAAATGGTGAACCATATTTCCCACCCCCTTTCAGTTTTTATCTTCTTCTTGAACCTGCTTATTATCAAGTTGGAACTGACAATGTAGTTTCAATACATCTCATTTGACTTTATTTTTAAAAACATCCATTTAATGGAAAACAAAGAAATGGAAAAGTGGCCTTTTGCAACATGAAGTGCTTGACTCTGGCATCAACTTTATTGATTAGGGCTGTGCAGCACTTTAAATGAATGTGTGTGTGTGTGTGTGTGTGAGAGAGAGAGAGAGAGAGAGAGAGAGAGAGAGAGAGAGAGAATGAATTTCAGAATGCAGTGAGATATACTGTAAATGCACTAACTCCTTGTTGGCTTGCAACTCCTTAAACCAGACTGAATTTTGAAATAGTATGCAGAAGAAGAACACTCCCAAAAGTTGTGGAGTGGGGTCAGGATAAAATCTCCCTTTTATTTCATTCAGAGTCAGACAGACAGATGGTCATATATTAATTGTCTTTTTTTGCTACATTAAATATTGAAATGTAATTGTGCTGTTTGGGGAATCTATGAATTATGACAAACATTTTTGAAAGCCACATATGGCTTTTGGGTTGTCAGGATAATGTTTCTATGTTGTAAAAATCAATGGCACTTGTAGGATAAAGAGAAAAGCAGGATTAAAAAAATATAATGGCATTGGCTGTTCATTAATAGCATAATTAACATAAACTAATGCAGACTGGAGGGGAAATGAATAAATAGAAGTTATTCTAACATTTGGGTGTAGGTGGTAGTTTTTCAGACTTATAGGTCCAGAAAACATGTGTTGAAGGAAACATCAGGCTCTTGTCACCTTATTTCCTATTAATTCCCCCTTCCTGCTTCTGTTTTTGCCAGAAGAAAGCAAGCTTTTGTTTCAACCTTTTCATGATCTCAATTACAATTCACATGTTAAATGAAATCATGGCAAGTCATGATAGGAAGAAACACAGTCTTTCTGCAACCAGAAAGTTGATCGAATGGGAAGGGAACATCACAAATGTCATCTACAATTTCATTATCACTAATTGAAATGACCTATAATTATCTTCCACAGGAATAGATCAACCAATGAAAAATTACTTTTCTTTTCTTCTGCTCCCCTCTTTTCTAAGTGTCACTTAATCTTTTCTAAGAAGCAGGGAAAAAGAAGGTTGGGAAGGAACCAATGATCAAAGAAGTCAAGTGGCATGACTTCTTTTCAAAAAAGTGAAGAGATAACAATGGCAGAAAGGCCTGATATGTTTTGTTGGACCCTTTATTTATTTCCATTCTCTATTCAAAAGATTGTGTGTGTAATTGCTCAATGGGATTAGGAAAGGTAGGGTAATCTGAATTGCCTACTTCAACATCTCACATAGAAGGCTGGATGTAAAGAACTAGATTATCATAGATGTGAGTTGATAGATTTTTGCTATGATGGTTCCATTCTTCATAAAATTCCCTTATTCCAGCCATAGTGGCAGCTTTAATCAGTACCAACATGAAGGTAATTCTACATGTTGAAAAACTCTACATCAAGGGTGTCAAACTCAAGGCCCATGGGCCAAATCTGGCCAGCAGAGTGCTTAGACCTGGCCTGCAGGGCTGACCTGGAAACAGTGAAGGACCGACCCGTGGTGCCTCTGCCAGCAAAAATGGAGCTCATGAGGGCTGCATGTAGCCCTCCTGAGCTCCGTATTTGCTGGCAGAGGGTTACAGGAGGCCACTGTAGCTGAAAACAGAGCTCAGGAGTCTGTTTTTGATGGCGGAGCACTCGGTCACCACTGGTGCCCCCAACATGAGTGACGTCGGGCTGGCTATGCCCAAACTGGCCATGCCCCCCCACAAAGTCAAACACAATCCTGATGCGGCCCTCAATGAAATCGAATTTGACACCCTGCTCTACATGTTTCTGGCTGGTATAACTGGTACAGTGAAACTGCACATTGTATAATTGATACAGTGAGACAATCAGAGAGAATAAGGAAAGGCTTGATCAGACCTCCTATATCTTATACAATGCTGTAGCAGATTGGATAATGTCTTATCCAATCTGTAGCAGATTGGATAAGACATAGTATGTCCCCTATATTTGACCTTCCACTTTTTGCCTTATCAGTACTCAGCACAGGACATCAATATATCTGCTGTCTTGCAGCATCAGATAGGAAGTTAATATTTGGATTTTGGCTGAACCTCCTGAAGTGTAGTACAAGTTATATGTGATAAAATGTTCTAATTTCTTTAAAATCAAATTTGATCCCTAGCATATCTTAGAAAGTTTGCTGTATACTTTCAGGATGAATGGAGAAGTAGTTAGAAAAAAAGTCATAGAAGATTATTTCAACAGCAAGTTTAACTACATGCACAGAGATGGAAAGATTCAACACTACTCACTATGGAGGAATGGTTGATGAAGCTGACAGAATTTGCTGAAATGGATGAATTAATTTCTTTGATTAGAGAAAAGACATATTTATTGGCAACTGCAAATTTCCTATGAACCATTTGCATAAAAATGAAAAAAAATGAGATGGTTTTGATGATTAGACAAGACAGATTATAGAAAGTGGAGTAATATGATGCAGCTTTAGAGAGAGAAGTTAAAATATATTTGTACTTATAACTGCTGTAAAGAACATTGAAACCACTTTTTTATATTTTATTTCTTCCTACTTTTCCTTAACCTTTTCTTTGCACCTTTTGCTTTTTCTCCAATTTCTTTCTTTTTTCTTTCTATTAGTTTATGGTAGCTTCTTGTTTAAAAGTTTTAATAAAAATGTGTGTGCATGTATGTGCACACATTGAATATAAACAGTAGACTCCATCTTTATTTTTCCATAACTATCTTCCACAATCTTCAACAGTGTAACTTTTTGCAATATATTACCTGACTCAAAGTAGTCACCTATTCTGAGTGACAAGTAGCATGTTTTTCATATGAAACATCTGCTCTGATTGATGAGAAAAGTATATACCTGTAAAATTATCCTGCCTGTTGTACTTTCATTCATTACCAAATTCTGCAGTCCTTTCCATCAAGCACAATGCACTAAAATGAAACAGCACTTGTCTCTTCTGTCTGTCTATATTATCTCTGGTAAGTGGCTTTTCATAAGGATCAGAAGACTTGACACCTGTGTATTTCTGTTCATAATGTAAACTGGAATATAAAAACAAAATTAGCTTTCTGAGGAAAAATGGGGGCAGAGTGGGTCTAGTTTAATTTCAATCTGCTTCACCTGAATTATTCATGTCAAGTAATTTTTTTGCATGTTACAATCACTAATGTTGCTACACATCTGCATACTTCACTGGTCTCTGATGGATTATCTAGGTTTAGCAAGAAACTAAAGTACAAGGGAATGCCAGTTATGTTAAAATTAACCAAAGGTTGTAGACTGATTGATAGCTACAACATCCTATCCTGTATCTAGTGTAGATAGCAATAGCATTTAGACTTATATACCGCTTTACAGTGCTTTACAGCCTCCTCTAAGTGGTTTACAGAGTCAGCTTATTGCCCCCAACAATCTGGGTCCTCATTTTACCCACCTCGGAAGGATGGAAGGCTGAGTCAACCTTGAGCCTGGTACGATTTGAATTGCCAAATTGCAGTCAGCTGGCAGTCAACAGAAGTTGCCTGCAGTATTGCACTCTAATCACTGTGCCACCGCAGCTCATGGTTGCTTCTGAATCAAGGCAATATCAGTTATCAGCTTCAGGACTTATAGTTTTATCCAGCTTTAATGTGCACATTGCATGGAGGAATTATAAATGGATAACATATTTATACCCAAATGGAGAGAATTTCATTGAGACCCATTAGAATATGAGCAGCTTGATAGTTTCAGTGTTTTATGTGGAACATCCCCATAAAAATGTAAAAAAAAAGTATTATAAATCAATAATTAGTGCTGCCTAAACTACCTATCACCTGTTCTGAAAACCCAGCATCATTGTGCTGATAATTTGATCTTCATTTCCATTAGCAGCATTGTTTCTTGCATCTTCTACCAAGCAATATAAATTATAGAGAGTGTAATTCACAACCAATCTTTTAATTTTGTTAATACCTTTGAAAATGCCAATTAGACCATTCATTTTTTAAATTGCATCTTTTAGAGGACTATCACTGACAATTCATTATTATCTACTAAGCCTGCTTAATAACTAAGGTCAAAGGTCAAATGGCACTTGAGTACTTCTCTATTTTCTTCATATAGCAATACAATTTCCCAGAAGGCAGAAGATTGCTTTTAAACAATGGAATAAGTACTTTTTTAGCATGACGTATTAAAGCTAAAGTAGAAGTTGCGCTTCTCTCAACTTCCTTTGTTTTAATTAAATATAGTTTAGACTGGTGGATTAGATCAGGATATTTCAGTTGCAGAAGAACTCCAGATGATTTTCAAGGCCACTCTGTGTGCCTTATTATCTTTGTTTAGTTTTATACCAAAAGCTATCAGAGATCACAAGTCTAAGTGAGTACAGTGTATATTCAGTTCCCCCTCCCTTTGAAAAACAAAACAAACAAACAAACAAAATCCATGGTGCTATGGATTTTTTAAGATTTAGAATCTACAGATCAGTCTAATCCATGTTAGGATGTTATGTGAATTAGTAATTAATTAAAAAGAACATTTTCACTTTGTATGCAAAGTTCTCTAGCATGTTTTTTTAAAATAGCTTATATGTCATTTTCATTAACAAGAACAATTTCAGCAGCACCTTTTCTTGATCTACATTTCAGACATTTTTCTCTAATAGGTACTTCTTTTACATGTACTTTTAATAATATATATTATACTAAAGAGACTAGGAATATATCAGATATTTATTTATTTATTATTTGGACTTGTATGCTGCCCCATTTCCGAAGACTCCGAAGATATGGTGGAATGTAGTTTGGAGTCACAGGAGGGAGCGGTTGCTTCCCAAAGAGTCAGGAAAGCTTGGAATATCTGGTAGGCAGAAAGAATGCAAAGACAGACCCTCCCTAACAGTTCACATAGTATGTATGTAGTTATGTAGTTAGTTGCTTTAGTCTGGCAAGATTCTCTCCATAGTAACCAACAATAAAGAAACTACTCAGAAGTAACTCCACACTTGGTTTTTTGTTTGTGGGGCCTGACATCACTTTACCTTAGAATTACTCTAATACATGTACACAACACAATAAGGAACATATGAATCATGGTATTTCCAGTTGTTCTCAAAATAAAAAATGAATCAAACAGTCAAAAAACAAAACAAAAAGCAGAAAAGAGCTGAACACCAAGATGAAACTACAAACTCCAAGTATTGAAAGTTCAGCATGAAATAAATGCCGATAAGTGAACATAATAAAATATTTCAATATGAAATATTCATTTATTTGTATATTACTTTTAATAGTGAAAAGAAATCTAATCATGAGTTAAAAGTCAACAGTTGGCTTGGTATGACAAGAATGTAACACTGTGCAAGCTGTTGTCCATTTAGATGTTTTAAAAATCCATTTGTAGGTTCTGCTACACTAGAAATAACATAGTTAAAAAAAAGAAGGTAGTGATGGAATGATACTGAATTAGACAATATGCGTGATTCTCAAAGTAACAGAAATAGGCTCTTGGATTTCACACAATAGGTTAATGATACACTATCTTACACATATTGATTTTGTGCAACAAAATAAAATAAAAAGTGGTTGCTTGCTCTCTGGTGCAGTGTATTGCCGAAGTCTGTTTCATGGTCTTTAGTGGTTGAACACAATCACCAAATATGTATTGCATATGTAAGTTTATTTCCCATTAGAGATATTCACCTATGCAATCTGAGAAATTAGGGTGGTGGTAGAGGGAATGGAATCTATATAAGAGGAAATAAAGCTTGGGCATGTCCACATTTCACCAAACCCTAACAAGCAGGGTTGGTTGTGTGATGAAGTTCTGAAATCTAAATAAACTATGGTTTGCTTAACTTTGATTATTTCTTAAAGCCATGGTTATGCAATATGCAAAGCTACCACAATGTGCTGCAAAAATCCAGATATCATTACTGAACAACTGACTGTGTGGCTGCAATTGTGCATATACAACTGACATTATGAACCAGTTTGGTCTAGTGATTAAGGCACTAGACTAGAAACCAGGACATTTGTACTTCACAGGTGACCTTAAGGACACAGACAAACTTTCAAGTGGCCTCAATGATTCTCTAAAATAATGCAAGTGACAAGCTGTCTGCAAGGAATATAAATCCTTCCATTCTGTGCCATCCAATCAGAGCTGAAGAAGCTTCATGGATGAGAAGTGAAATGTCTTCAAGGAAAAACAAAAAAGTCCAGTTACCTCTTGAAAATGCACCTGTCAGATCCGTGTATCTGCCATTCTTCAATGGAAGAAGAAGGGGGGGGGGAGTTGGTACAAGTAATCTTTTTTGATGTAACCTGAATATATTAAATCTTATATTGAATCTGTATAACTTGCACATGATATACAACTGCAGGACTGGAGCCAGATGTCTAGAAACTTGTCATCTCTTGGAGAGATAGCAAGAGGAGAAGGGACCATAAAAATTCCAGCTCTGGAAGATACCCTGGGAACTCTTCTAAGATACATTCCCAGAGAAGGGGAGGGGGAAATTAACATGTTGGTTCTTTGTTTGACTAAATCCACATCTAAATAAGGGAAGGGGTTCTAACTCCCTTTATCTATTACTGTATGCCTGGAAGCATCTTAGATTCTGCTTTGGCTAGTACTGGATTCACTTCCTTTCAATAAAGAATTCCTTTTGAAATACCTAGCTTTCAGAAGTTCATTCTTTTCAGTTGAAGGGGGAAAGTCCATTGCTTACAGTACCTTTGGAGCAACCATGACCTGGATGACTGAGAATCTCCATAGAAATGACACTGTGAGTTCTGATCTTACCTTAACCATGAAAGCCAGCTGGACCAGTCATTCTCTCTCAGCCCAACTCACCTCACAGGTTGTAGTTGTAATAAGAGGAAAATAAGAGGAAGATGTGTTGAATATGTTCACTGCCTTGAGTTGGTTTGTAAAAAAAAAGTGTGGGATACAACAAACCAACTGAAAATAACTAAACAAACAAATAAACAAACAAATAACCAGAAACAATTCTTTGCAATAGCAATATATGAACCCAACAAATATTTTAAACATTCACATGAAACTTGTCCAAACCTTGCTACCAAAGGAGAAAAATAAAATGTGTACCCATTTAGTCAAGAAAGTTATTGTTCATTGTACGATGTCAAACCTTCCCATTTGAGAAATAGCAGCTTAACAACTGATATGCTGTTTGCTACTTCTGATTGCTCCCTTACCTTCCATGCCTTCAAGGACTAGCTCTCTTCTTAACCAATAGTTTTTACTTATGCTGGTTTAATGATTTGTGCTTTTTTAAAATGCCAATGATATTGCGCATAAATCATTGTCCTTTTCTTTAGCTCTCCTGGATTAATATAAATGTGCTTTAATTATATTTCTGGTTGGAGCAATTTTTATTTAATCTACACATACCTCTCCTGAGGGTGTAGATAGGTATTAGATCAGTACAGTTCATTAAATAGAATTGGTTTAGGTTAATGCCATGATTAGGTATAGATTTTGTTTAGATATGCTAAGAAATACAGGTTCCTGTATTTTTAAGATGGATGAGTCTTCTTCCAGTCTTTGAATTGTATTTAGATTCATATTTATACACATTCCTAGACTTTCAAATGGATGACCAGGCTTACAAATTAAAAGCTTTTGAGATATCTATAATGCATTGGATCAGCTAGCTAGTGTCAAAGAGGGTATTAAAATTGTGTGAAGGAGAGGAACAGACAAAACAGCTTTTGAAATCCAATGAAAAAAATAATCTGTGTTTCCTTTTCACCCTTATGGTTACTGAGTTCCCAATCTATTATTATTAAAAATCAGTAAACATTTTAATAACCCCATCAAATCCTTGGATTTCTCTCTCTCCCCTCCCCCAATTTTAATTTTACTTATTGATGGGATTTGGCCCTACCTTCTTTGCATTATTGCCATGCTTACTTTGGTTTCCACCAAAATGTCAGATGTGGCCCGTTAAAACTTTCTTTAATGGGACTATGCCTTTGTCATGAGCTTATGGCTTACTGACATCGAAGAGCGAATTCACAAAACACTCAAAAGCAAAACTGGTCAAAGCAGCTTAACATGGTAAGTGAATCTTACCACAATGTATAGCCACTACCTTGATAGTTGTATTCTAAAATGCAGTACAATTTTCCCAAATGTTATACACCAAGAGAAAAAGAGAGAAGTGGGTAGGTTTCAGTAGCACATTGTACAGTATCAGAAAGCCTGAAATGGCTTCTAAGAAGTCTGTATCTCAGCCTGAACTCAGAATTGTGTGTGAGGCTTTGCCAAGTTACATGTAAGTGAGCTATTAACTAAGCTTTAGCATTTTTACAAAAGGAGACCTGGGAAAAAATTATTTCGCCCTCTATTATTCTTGGCAACTAAGTGGCTCATTTAACTGGGAAAGACAAATTATATAAGAGGTAGCACTTTACCAACAATATTACACAAAAAGAGAATAAAAGCCAGCACGTTTTACCCGTCACTGAGATGCATACATTCTCCACCCCCACCCCCCTTTTTAATAAACAGATTTTGCATTAGTCAAGTACAACATACTTTAATGACTGGAAATGTCAAAGTGATTTGAGTAAGCTGGCTTTTCTAAAATTCTGAGGCTTCTCATGCTTCAGGAACTGGCAAACATTCTCAAATTATAACTAAGCTGCTAAAACAAACTTTTGTGTTCCAAGAATGTGTCCGTAAAGTGCAGGAAATTAGGAATGAAGGTGGTTCAAATTAATACAGGTTTATTGCATGCTAATCTTCTCTACAGAATTTGAACTACTAACAGTCAAGGCAAATTGACAGTAGATAAGAGTCAATGGGATTCAAGGTGTGCTGAACGGAGATCTCTTGTGGGCACAAAGGGACTTGAGACTGATGACGTTTGGCCCTTCCCTCAGGTTCAGCTTGGTCGCCTTCTACATTGTCACATGCTAATTTTGCTTTCTATATTATAGAATGCATGTGCATGTGTGAGGTTGACTAAGAGCTTCAACACGTACATAGAGCTCCATAGAGAAATTGTGCCATTCTGTTTCGGACCTGGTTGCACATACAATATTTGGGTGTACATCAGAATTCCATGGTGCATAGGATCATTGTGCTGGATTTAACATGTGCAATGTAGCACAGGATTATGTTTTTTTTTCCACGAGACTCATTACTTTTCATTGGAGCAAACTGAGTACAACCTTATAACACACACACACACACACACACACACACACACACTTCTTATGTTGAATCATTTCCAATTCTTAGAGACTGCCTGGATAGGTCCCTGCAATTTTTTTGGCAAGGTTTTTCAGAAATAGTTTATTTATTTATTTAATTGATTTGTCAATCACTTACAAGGTAACAGGTATAAGTACAAACATAGTTATGAATACATGAAATGGATATGTATAGAAAAAAAAGAAACAATAGGACAGGGACGGTAGGCACGATTGGTGAAATAGTTTGCCATTGCTTTCTTCCTAGGCAGAGAGAAAATGACTGGCCCAAGGTTACTCAGCTGACTTTGCATCTGAGATCGTACTAGAACTCATGGTCTCCCAATTTCTAGCCTGATGCTGTAGCCATTATACCAAACTGGCTCAGTATGCATGTATATATACTGGATTATTGGCCGAATAAGTGGAAATTTACATATTGAGAGGTTTTTTTAATGCATCAAAAATGATATTGACTCATTGTATTAAGATAGCATATCTTGAGTTTTTCTGATTATTTCTATTCCCCCTCCCCTCATTGTGAGCTCCATAATTAATGTATGTGACCAGCAAGCATGTGTATCCGAGACAATTTCTTGATTAAAACATTAACTCCTTGTTTCACTTCAGTTTTGGTATTTGATCACCAGCAAAGGGCATATGTTCTCATCTCTGTGGGGTTGAATATAAGGATAACAGAGAGAGAGAGACATTCCAAATTGGTCCCTGAAGTTGTTTTCCACCATGCCACATGCAGTTGCCTTGAATTTCCAGTGGGCTACTGCATCTGTGAATGCATCTGCTATTGACATCCTCGATACTAGAAGGATTGTCCCAGTAGGATTTCTGTAAAACAACAATCTGCCACTGCAAATCTTGATGAGCACCGTTTTTCCTCCCCCAGTTCCTTTTCTTGTTTGTTTCTCTTTCTGAATCCCACCTCTCCAAGGAGCAATTTCAGGAAAGAACACTAGAATGGAATTAATCCTTTGCCAAGTTTGCATAGGAAAAAGTGGTTGTGAGATCTCTCCAATTCTTCTGTGAGGGGAAAGAAATGAAAGTTTAAATCTGAGGGGAAAAAGAAGAAATAAAAAAAAAACCAGGCCTTTCTACAATATACTTACAAGATCAGTGTCTAAGAACATGTAACATTAACATTAAATGCATTCTATTGGCTTGGAAGACTCCTAAGTGGAATATGAATGTGGATAGCATTTTTTTTTGTTAATAGTCAGTGGTAGCTGATTAAATTCACTGCATTTGAACACAATGGCTCCAATTCTTTGCCACTGATCCATCATTTTAGTTCTATTTATAGAGATGAAGTCATTAAATAATAATTGTTAGTTGGGTCTAAGAATACTTTCATCTTTTTTTAAAATCTAAACTTATCAACCGATTACACTTCTAAATTGTTTCTTGGTTTTGTTAAAAAAGATAGACATAAAGCAGTAGAATTTCTATTTACTCTGCTACCCACCTACTCTTTAAAAAAAATGTAGTACAGAAATTGTCAGGGTTCCAAGTAACACCCCCAACAGAATCAAATATCTGAGGCAGGCATATTCCTCAAAATACAGATTTATTAGGCATGTCATATTGGCACATCTGGAGAAACCCGACTCTAAAGTCCTTTGGGTTTCCCCCTAGTAAAAATTACATTTTTCGCACCTCCTGCCCCTTCAGACCATCATATGGCCCTATCAGGTCACAGTCCCAAGTTTATCCGGATTCACATCCCGCCTCTTCACACCTGGTGGGAACGTCCTTGGTTCTCAGAGGAAAATTTTTTATTTTGGTTACAAAGCCTGCGCTATCTCTATCTCCCCCCTCCTGTTCCCACAGCTCACCAGCCACTGCTGTGGCAGCCCTGAAGATGCCAAGGAAAATAGCTCCAGGGCTGACAGAAACATAAGTGGATGCAAATGTTTGTTCCTCCAGTTCATTACTTCCAAATGCACCAATGTACTGTTGCCTTAGGTGACATATTTAGACCTAGAAACCAATAACAGCCCAATTCTTCAATTATCACAAGACATACTTTGGATCTTGAGGGGTCTACAATGAATGCTTCTGGTGACGTGTATGCTGCAAATTTGTTAACAAGGGGCTCTGCAGTCATCGATGGTGGGAGGGAGAAGAGTTACATGGTGTCCTACAAGTGAGTTACTACAAGGTTCCATCTTAGGCCCAGTACTTTTCAATATCTTCATAAACTACTTAGATGAGGCAATAGAAGGTGAACTTACCAAATTTGCAGATGATACTAAACTGGCAGGAATAGCTAACACCCAAGAAGATAGGCTCAAGATACAGATGGATCTTGAGACCTAGAACACTGGGCTATATTTAACAAAATGAAATTCAATATAGAGAAAAGTAAAGTCTTACACTTAGGCAAGGAAAAACAAAAGTACACATATAGTCTGGGCGAAACCAGGCTTAATAGCAGTAACTGTGAGAGGGATCTTGGAGTCTTAGTGGACAACCGGCTAAATAGGAGCCAGCAGTGTGCAGCAGCAGCCAAAAAAGCCAATGGAACAGCTTGCCCTTGGAAGTTGTGGGAGCGCCATCACTTGAGACTTTCAAGAAGAGACTGGACTGGATTATCTGTCAGAAATGATGTAGGGTCTCCTGCTTGGGCAGGGGATTGGACTAGATGACCTACAAGGTTCCTTCCAACTCAGATTATCTGTTATCTGACTTTCAGAAAAGGTAAGGCCATCTTTGGTTGGTTATTTTCCAATATGTCCGTAAATGGATATAACGGTATTTTCAAAGACTGAGAGATATTTCCCTCCTGCCCACTTGTACATTTCTCACTTATCAGGGAAATCAACAGCCTCTTTGCCAGTTCACATGGAGGCCTTTAGTTTAAATGAACCATGAGAGATAAGTTAGACTTTCTGTAATGTTTTTCTATTCCCTTTCAATAAATATAGTTAAAACTTTGGAATAGCAATAGCACTTAAACTTCATAATTAGTGCTTTACAGGCCTCTTTAAACATTTTATAGTCAGCATCTTGCCCCCAACAATCTGGGTCCTATTTTACTGATCTCAATGAACAGGAACTATAATTTAGAGCTGACCTTGGCTTTCAAGATTCTGTAACAATGCTTTACAACCATAAGGATTCTAGAATCCTTGCAATGTCTGTTTCTTGAGTTAGTCTGCCTTGAAGGACTGATATCAATCTTGAAAGACTATCTATGTTTCTCCCATCTCCTTTTATACTAAGCAATACTAAAAACTAAAAAAAAATCAAGATGGAGTTATTTTGAGTTTCTTTCTAGCACTTGCTTTAATCTCCAGACTGTAATTTCTCCCTCCTTAATAGCTCTTTCATAGCTAACCAAGGTCACCTCTAAATTCTTTTACAATATGTGAGTGCATGTAGGATGATTATATCTCAAAATCACAATGCACCTCGACACAGCCTCACTACAATCAGGGAGACCCAAGTTACTATGATTAATGATTCTACTTTGTATATAACTGATTGAATGGAACTTGTTAAGACTCTTGTTTTAAGCAAGGAGGTTTAACATCTTTTAAACAGAAGCTTCTGTAAGAATTCTCCAAAACAGAAGGGTAGCATAATGTTGTTTTCTTAATGTAACTGTCACTTCCAAGTATTTTCTGAGGATCTCTTAGACAAGTGTGGCTTGTACCTGCAAGGCAGATAGCAGTGTTAAATTGTACCCAGCTGTGATTTCTGCTCTGCTGCTACAGAGAAGACAGTCCAAGTGAACTGCCTCCTCTGCACTAGGAAGATATTTCAAATTCTTCTTATACCCTCAGTTTAGGAAATTACATTTCACCATGTAGTTTTTAATCTGTCAGAGGAGACCCTCCAAAATGACAAGAGTGAACGATTTAATTTTATGATAGCACTGCTTGAGATGACCATTTTATGCTGCTGTAAAAATCAGAATGTGAAGTATTGGTGTACTTTTGCTCTTCTTTCTGCTTTAAGGTTCTTACGTCTTTGGAGAAGTTTGACAACAAACTCTCAAGAGCACATCTTTCTTTATGGAAAATCCTCTTTGAGCAATTCCATTCTAAGTGAAGAGACACAGGTGAAAATTACACCTGTAATCAAAATAAATTCAGCGTGGTAAGAATAATATATACGTCCATCCTTTGTTCATCCATTTTACTAGTGGTCTGTTTAATCATGCTTTAACTTTATAATTGGCTTTACACAACAGACTAGGTTAAAATATACTTAGTCAGTTTATGGTTTAGAGTCTTGTATGAACCCAGCTAAATGGGTTAATTCAGTAAATCATGTTTAAGTGAACCATAAATTAACAAAATGTGCAGATGTCTTTGCCTTAGCTTATTATTAGGATAAACAAGGACAGATAAATATCAGAGGATTCTGTCTCTGAAAATTAGGCACCTGAGGCAGTTGCAAGACTCTCCTTAATCTAATTTGATTTTCATAAAAGACAGAAGGGTTTTATGTTCTATGACAAGGAGACTCAGTCCATTGTTCTTGAAAGTTGGGTGCTCAACTTCTCAAAAATCTTTCAATATGTGCAGTTGGCTTATGTATGTTAATATGTAAGACTGGGAAAATGTATTAAGTACAGATCTTGTAGAGTAATCCTACTGGATGTATTTAAGGTCAATTCTGTTGTATTCAAAATGAAACTAAAATTACATCTGTTTTTTTGTCCTAGCTCCAACCACTTCTTTAACTTATTTATTTATTTATTTGATTTTTCAATCACTTACAAGATAACAGGTATAAGTATAAACATAGCTTTGAATACATGAGATGGATACGTATAAAAAAATAAAAATAAACAATAGGACAGGACAGTAGGCACGATTGGTGCGCTTATGCACGCCCCCTACAGGCCTCTTAGGAAAGGGGTGAGGTCAATAGTAGACAGTCTAAGGTTAAAGTTTTTGGGTTTGGGGAAGAAACCACAGAGTCAGGTAGAGTATTCCAAACATTGACCACTCTGTTGCTGAAGTTGTATTTTCTGCAATCAAGTTTGGTGTGGTTAACCTTGAGTTTGTATCTCTTGTGTGCTCTTGTTATGGTTGAAGCTGAAGTATTCATTTACAGGTAGGACATTGCAATGTATGATTTTATATACTATATTTAGAATTGTTCAAACTAAGTACATTTGTCATCTCAGAAACGATGGTACACCTTATGTTAAGATGATGCTTTCAACCATAATCTTAACTATCTTTAATCATCCTTGGATTAAATGAATGCTTTTCTAGATCCATATTCTAAGCAAAAATTCCATTTTGCTTGTACCAAGCCCATTTTTGATGGTTTTTTTGGGGGGTGGAAGAGGGCCAGGCATATTAGGAAGTGCATCTAAACAAATTATTGATGTCATTATATTATTTTTTACTTGAGCATAGAGAAAGTGAATTCTCTATGAACCTGATGGTTTCAATTCCCTTCCCCCCATGCACATTTCAGCCTATTGGAATATAATCCCTATGCATATAGAGTTGTATGAATATTTATATACAGCAGGGATGATATATTCCTGGAATTTTAACATGTATAATCAATTCCTGTTATTCACACTAATTGCATTCTATAAAGTCACAGTGGACATTGAATACTGAAACCTCAGCTGGGAACATACTTGTTAAGAGATTCAGGTTTTTTGTTACTGTGCATGTCCATGAATGACCATGAAAATGCTACATGTATTGATTTTGTGATAACAAATTTTAGCAAGTGAGTGAATTTACAAATAGGGAATCTGCTAATAATGACAATCAATTGCATGTCTTAGAGCTCAATCTGTGTGAATCAGCAATCTAATTTTGCCACTGAGCTTCATTAGCATAAACTTTTGAAGCCTTCTGGGCTTCCATGGTGTCCTTTTATGATAACCTATGGCTTTCTCAACTATCATTGTACAGTCAACTATAATAGGTGGAATAATGTCAGGTATGAAGGATCAGAGTCACATGTTAAGTTCCAATTTATCACTGAAGCCTAAGCACAGGAATCTAGTCAACTAACAGCTAGCACACATAGAGCCTCTAAGCTGATTCCTCTTTTGACTTTACCCCCAGACTCTGCCACTCCTTTTACAAGTGCCAACCTTGTACAGTGGCATGATCAACGATGGACAAATGGAAATGTCCATATTCACACAATGCTGTAAGGCTAACCAAAGAAAACTCATTTTGATTTATCAATTTGTGTGAAGCCAGTTGGTCAATCTAACTGTGCTTCTTGTATAATTCACTGTAATTTGTACACTTTTCCATTCTGAGCAAGGTAGAGTCATTCCAAATAACTTGATATTATTTATTAGCTATAAATAAACACTCTGTCATATAAGGGGTTGCACACTGAACACCAAGTCAAAGTGAAGGAGAACAATCTCCTTTTTCTCCTCCAAAATATATTACAGGCAGTTATTGCATTAGTTTTCACAACAATTGTTTAAATTGCAGTCACCCCTTCATTTGCTTTAATTATCAAAGTCAACAAGGCTGATCTGATTTGTAGGAATAATTGGGATCATCACATACAGGGTGAAAAAGAGAGACTGCCTATTAAATATGATATTGTTTTAACTGTAAAACAGAGTGAAACTAAAAACCACTGACAATTATGAATAATTTATCTCCCAATGTTTAGCACTGTTGACTTACTATAAAGTATAAAAAGATATATTATGGCATAAAATAGTTGCATTCCTAAATTATGTCACCATCAACTTAATTAAAGGATCAGAAGGCATTAATGGAACGTCACTATGGAGTATACCTTAAAAATAATTAAGGGCCTTCCTACATGCCCCTCCTACTCTGTGGACATTAGAAAAATGAATTTTATTGTCTGGGACTTGGACAAAATTATCCTCTGAAATAAATTGTAATGAAGAAGTTTGTTCAAAAAGGGGACCTGAATCAGAACACCTTCTTTTCACAGAAAGAATTCTTTTCACACAATACCTTTTTGCACACACATAGCTCCTCAATTAGCAAAAAGTGACTGTACTCAGGCTTCCATTCCAAATAAAATTAATCATGCCTAATGCTGCAGTTCAGTGTATCCAAAGCATTTATTTGATAGTCATCTCTGAAAACCTCTGAGAGGTATGAGATAAAGATGGGTCTAAGAACTTATTTTCCTCACAAAACTATGAATGATCCCATCTGATAGGAAAGAGATATATTTTCTGTTGACATCTAGTCAGTGTCCAGGTATTTACAAATTCACCCCAGAAACCTGACTGACTTAATCATCCTAATCATAAAGATGCTTGGTCACTGAATCTTTTCACCAAAATAGCCTTAAATCTAATGATCGTATATCTCAAGCATCTATTAAGCATCCATCTAAGGCAGCGGTGTCAGATTCAAGGCCCAGGGCCCAGATCTGGCTCGCAGGGGGCTTAGATTTGGCCCATGGGGCTTGCCTGGAAACAGCGAAGGTTGGGCTCGCAGTGCCTCTGCCATCAGCCCTCCTGAGCTCCATTTTTGCTGGCAGAGGTTTGCAGGAGGCTGTCACAACAGAAAATGGCACCTGGGAGCCCATTTTTGCTGACAGTATGGCCTGGGCCACCACAGGTACCCCCAACATGAGTGATGTTGAGCTGGTCATACCCACCCTGGCCATGCCCACCACAGCCCCTCAAGGTTAAATACAACCCTGATGCAACCCTCAATGAAATCGAGTTTGACACCCCTGGTCTTAGGGAGCTAGGAAGTAAGCCTTCTCTGTCCAGTGTAACTCTTTTCCTCCTGAGATAAACTACCCCCTACTCATGCCATGTCACTCTAGAGCAGGGGTGCCCAAACTTGGCAACTTTAAGACTTGTGGACTTCAACTCCCAGAATTCCTGCTGGCTGAGGAATTCTGGGAGTTGAAGTCCACAAGTCTTAAAGTTGCCAAATTTGAGACCTCTGCTCTAAAGGCAGATGATCTTAACAGTCAAATCAAGGTACCGTTGTACCTTAATCATATGTTAGCATGTGAGATGAAATAATTTATGTTGTACTTTCTAATTATTTTGAACTACAGATTTACCAGATAATTTGGTAGGTTTAAGGGGATTATAGTTTTAAATATCTACAAAGTTCAAGTTTGACTATCCCCTCTGCTATAGGATTAGAGGCCCACAAACATCCTTCTTTATGAGGATGCAAAAGTGATCTTTGTGAAGGAGCTGCTATATTTGTACTGCAATTAAATATTTTCTCCATTTTTATGGCTAGATCTATTTAAAGATATTTGTTGCCTGAAACAAAAGACTTTAAGACTGCAAGAGCAAAAGATCTCTAGAGGCATGGTGTTTAGCTTAGTTTAATTTAGTTAGGCTTTAAAGGAGTTTAGAGAAATGCATGGATTTAGGATTATTAATGAGTACTTATTGTGCTCACTTCGGCATCCCATATACTAAAATTGGAGCGATACAGAGTGCTTATCTTGATTGTTGTATATACATTGGGAGTGCTAATTAATGGAGAATGTCAGTTGAAGATGTTTCCATTCATGCTGGAATGTTTCCTGGACACAGTGTGTCCATTGTGAGACATGGATAGGTCTATGGTGTGTTCCGCTAATCTATTTTTATTTTCTTACCCAGATTGGCAGATGAATCCCCCATTAACAGTGTCCATCAAACTTTTTTGGGAAGGACAGGAAGACTAGTTTAGAGGACAGGTCTTACTACCTATACATGCTTGACCTCCAACAGAGAGGAACACATAGGGAATCCAGAAGGAGCAATTGGAATATAACCACTGCTTCCTGCAGCATCTGCTGCCAGAGGCAATCACCTCATTCTGGCTATTAATATGATGACACCCTGGACTGAACAGATATATAGCTATGACATAAACAAATGGCTGTGATAGAGATAAATTTTTACACAGTGTCCTTTGAGGCACTGACCTTTATTGAACTAGTGTAGTCTATTTTCATACATGGTTCTCCAAAGTCACAGGTCTTGCTTACTGTTCTTACCATATTTAAATCTCATCACCAGTACCTAAACCTATGTATTACTATACTGCATTCAGGTATCAAAAATTGGCAAGAAATAAAGTGCCTGACTACAATTGTTTTTCATAAGCACAAAAAGATAAAAAGAAATGCTTAAGAAATATATTGTCAGGTGCAAATAACCAGGGGCATTTGTTGAGTTCAAAGCATAGAGTAGTTTATTACAGCTACATATGCACAAACATCTAGTCAACTAACTCTATTGGTAAAATCTAATTTAATGGTAGAATTCATGGAGGGCTGGCCTTCTGCAATGACTCTAAACTTATGACACATTTAACTCCAGCTTTCAGCTCAGTCAGTTCTTATCTATCTATCTATCTATCTATCTATCTATCTATCTATCTATCTATCTATCTAATCTATCTAGATATTTCCTAATACACAACTCTTTACTGTCTCTGTGCTTTCTGAAAGACTGTTGTTGATTCCTCCTGATTTCATTGTTGAAGAACAGAAGGACCCTTCATGATAATGTTGTTGAGATCCTCTTCCTAAATTGTTTTCTTGCCTTCTTTGTATAAAATGGTCTCATTTAACATTAAGTAGAAATCTCAAAATAGATTTCTTTTTGAATCAGGAAATAACAAGCTAACTCTGGTGTGTTTGCCCCCAAAGCAGCAGAAAGACAATACTGAAATATGTTGAAAACATTGTTGAAGAAAATTTCCTTAGAAAATAGTAATTTAGAGATTTGTTAAATTTACTTTAAATGTCTAAAGGCAGATCTTCATGCATATGGTATTAATCCCCTCTCACCAATTATTGCAGAACTGAGATGAAGAGATATGAGAATAAGTATCAAAATTTTGCTCTACTTTAACTTTGCCCTGTTCATTGGAGCGGATTGGAGATTGGAAAGAAGTTTAAACTAAGTGAATACCAACCAAAATTTAAGGAAATAATAGAATCTTGCCTTCCCTTCTCAATAGCAATAACACCTAGATTTATATACTGCCCCATAGTGCTTTGCAGCACTCTGTGGATGGTTTAAAATATCATCATATTGTCCCCAGCTCATTTTATTGACCTCAGGAGGATGGAAGACTGAGTTAACCTTCAGCCATGTCAGGTTCAAACTCCAAGTTGTGGGCAGAGTTTGCCTGGATGACTATCCCTTTTCACTTAATTTCCTTTTCAATATTAAAACCACATAGCATCCATCACAGAGCCATGATGGTCTCTCCCTTCATTCTTCTTACAGTGATCACTTAACCAAAAAACAATGCACGGCTACTTGACATGATATGTTCAGATGATCTTATCAAAATAATAATAACACATAGGAAGGAATCCCCTTATTCATCAGAATAAGATTCTTTTAAATATTGAAAAATAAAAGAACCATTAGGCATCTATTGAGATTACTTCTCTCCTACAATGTCTTTGACTTAAAAAAAACCATTTGCATTTTTACTGGGAATAACGGCTTTTATTAATTCTGGGGGCCAGTTCAGCCCAATGTTACTAAACACATATGGTAGGGTTATGAAATAAAAGCTGTTCAACCATTAAAAATATTAAAATGCATGGCAATAAAAACCACCTTGAAGAGGCCATTGTAGACAAGGCTCTGCTCTGGGATTTGAGCAAATGACAGATTAATGGGATGTGAAATAGGTCATTTGCTAGGGATTTGAAAAGGAAGAAGACATTCACATAAAATGATTAGAATGAAGAGGCAAGCACCACTATGAAAAAAGGATGCCAGAGTCAGACACAGGGGAAAGTGCTTTCTTTAGGGAAAAATCAAGTATGAATTTACCATCCAAGAGACATTGTTTGAGTGGAGAATTGATGCACAAAATGCTTTCTCAGTGCTACAGAATCAGCAGGTCAGTGAGATACCCAGAAGTAAATATCTCAAAGGTCCTCCAGGCAGTGAGATGTGATCAATATTTTAACTTCAGCACTTCTCTAGTTGTATTTATAAAGCCACTTTACCTTTTATTATCCAGCTTCTTTTTCCCTCCTCTAAATGCCTGAGGGATCTACCTAAAAGAAAAGATTGAAATGGTGAAATCAAACTTCATGAAAAAAATCTGTTGAAAGAATAGAAGGATAAGTTGACTGGTAAAACAACATGCTTCTAAAACATGTACATATGAAACATGAAAGATTTCAGGAAGTGGTTATTGGAAAAGAAAAAAACCTGTCCTATTCAAAAGGTGTTAATGTATTCTGAGTGCACCAAGTCATACATCATAATTTAAAAGCTACAGTTTTTGTTTTCATGTAACATATTAAACCAAATTTAAATAAATCACATTATTATTTGTATATGATGGAATCCACTCAGCATGCATAATTTTTTTTTTTTTTTTATTTTTTATTTTATTCATATTTATATCCCGCCCTTCTCCGGAGACTCAGGGCGGCATACAATTTTGGGGATACAACCCAATGCGCTCAGCAATAGCCTTCATTCCATTGTATATGCCTGCTTATTACTAAGCGGCATTTTTACAAGGTCAGCTAATTGCCCCCAACAATCTTGGGTCCTTCATTTACCTACCCCAAGAGGATGGAAGGCTGAGTCAACCTTGAGCCTGGTGGGATTCGAGCCTGCAATAGTTACAGGCAGCTGGAACTAAATGCTAGGCTATTATCAGCCTGCACCACCAAGGTCCTTAATAATAATATTCTCAAAGGGATGGAAACCTGATCTAGATTCATTGGGTTTCTGGAAGGACTTGCCTCTCCTCTCTCAAGAAAGCAGAACTCTTGAAACAGGTGTTATTTCAAAAGGAAACTTTTGTTGGGAGAAAATGATAGCAAGGGAAGCAAGGCAGGAACTGAAGTTCTCGCTCAAAAACTCATTAAACATTGCAGAAAACCCCTCCCCTATGTCCAATCTGAGGTGAGCCAATCCACAGGTGTAAAGTTGTTTTGAGGGCTAGAGCCGAGAAGGTGATAAAAAGTTGTTCTCAGGTGCTGCTTTGCCCGTTCCCTCTGAGCTGAGACAAAACAGATGGCTCCAAGCCATTCCCTCCCCCTCACTTTTCCAAGCAGGTAAATCAAAGTGACAGGAAGACCAGCTACAGGAAAGAAATTGTAAAGGAGCATGCAAGGCCCCTCCCACCAGAATGGCAGCGTCCCAATAAGGATCTTAGGGATCTGACAGTTTCTTCACAACTAATACGGCAACTATTCTTATAGGAATGATATATCTCTGTTCACAGTTGGGTTTGTAGACTAACTTCTATAATTGTGAGCCATGGAAACAGACACCTTTCTTGTTGTGTGGATAGTAGCAAGTTACCAATGATATAAAGATCAGTGATAGATAATCTCCTTGGTGGTATACCAAACATGAAACCTCTTATCCACCTTGTTGTGGTACCAGATAAGTTTGCCAGTAGATGGAGTTACTCAAAAAATTCTTTCTAGCAGAGGTGTCCATGGGGTAAAGGATTAAAAGAAATCAAGATTACAGTTGAAAATGTGAGATTGAAGCCTACACCTTCTTTTAAAAAAACCTTCTGCCATGACATATTTTAAAAAATGGCTGGGGCATTGATAGCGGAGCGGTGGCCACCATTTTGAAACTTTTGCTTCTCAGATGCCCTTATTTTCTGATTACTTCTTGCTTCCCCATTCAATGTATAAAGAAAAGGAATCCTACATCCTGCCCTCTGTGTTATAGCAATCCATTGTAAATTGGTGAAGAGTTACATCTGATTAAGGAATTCTTCAAAGCACAATTAATGAATTATTAAAGAATACTTTGAATGGGGACACATTTTCACCTCTGTTTGTGAGGACAGCCCCACTTTCTATCACTCTGAGATAAAGGAATTGCTTCTATATTTTCTATATTCTATATACCCAAAGGAATAGTTTCTATGTTTTCTGTGAAAAAAATATGATCATTTGGAAATCTCAAAACAGGTTTCTGTCCATGGCTTGATTAAAAAAAGCCTTGCTTTTTCCCACATTCATATGCTTTTATTCTCAGGTCCTTTTTATGTCTCATTGATTTTAAAAAAGCAATGGTTTATTTCACTTCAGATAGGAATGTAAAAGTATTTTTACCTATATTTCATTGCTATTGTATTTGGCTATTCATATTTCATAACAATATAGATCCTGCATTGAAAAAGATCTGTCTACCAGCCTTTATCTGATCAAAAATGTGGGAATATATATATTTAGATTATATTAACAGATTAACAGAGTTGGAAGGGACCTTGTAGGTCATATAGTCCAACCCCCTGCCCAAGCTGGAGACCCTACACCATTTCTGACAGATGGCAATCCAATCTCTTTTTGAAAGTCTCAAGTGATGACACTCCCACAACTTCCGAGGGCAAGCTGTTCCATTGGTTGATTTTTCTCACTGTCAGAAAATTTCTCCTTATTTCTAGGTTGAATCTCTCCTTGATCAGTTTCCATCCATTATTCCTTGCCTGGCCTTCGGGTGCCTTGGAAAATAGTCTGACCCCCTCCTGTCTGTGGCAGCCCCTCAAATATTGGAACACTGCTATCATGTGTTTTGGCTGCCACCGCACACTGTTGCCTCATATTTAGCTGGTTGTCCACTAAGACTCCAAGATCCTTCTCACAGTTACTGCTATTAAGCCTGGTTTCACCCACTCTATATATGTTTTGATTTTTGTTGCCTAACTGTAAGACTTTACTTTTCTCTACATTGAATTTCATTTTGTTGGATAGGGCCCAGTGTTCAAATCTGTCAAGATCCATCTGGATCCTGAGCCTATTATCTAGGGTGTTGGCTATTCCAGCCAGCTTAGTATCATCTGCAAATTTGATAATTTCCCTTTCTATACTTTATTTTTTATTTTATTTATTTTGTCAAGCAATTATAACATAATCCAATATTTAAGTCTGGTCTTGAGTGAAGTTTGTTATGGTTGGGATTGGTTTTAGCAATGGTGGTTATTGTATGAATGAATATACGTTTGCTGGACTCATTTTTGCAAATAACTCTACAAAATCTTGGGGCCACCGAGCCATCATTGTATTTGAACTCAGAGCCATCTCTGGTTATTTCAATGATATCTTCAGGAGAGATGTTTGTTGTATTTGAGTTGCTTATGATATTGCGAACTTTGGTGATGTTGTCTGATTCGTTGGTGTCTTCAAGACCAAATAAGATGGCATTTGGACGTTTCTGATCACATTCCATGATGTCTCTGATGAGTAAGGGGATATCTATTATTTGTGGAATTATTTGATGGGATAGTAATCATTTGTGGCTGTGGTTTGGTGGTTATTTTTGGTTGTAGTTGTGATTGAAATTGAGGTAGTATTTGTGGTAGTGGTTTTTGAGTTGGGATTTGATTTTGAGCTGATAGGTATCTGCTTATCTGTGCTGTATTTTTTTTTCAAGAGAGATTAGGCTTGCTTGCATAGTTGTTTCAAAACATGTTGCTAAGCTGTTCTTCTAATGAGTGAATGAGTGATTCTATGCTATCAGCTCTGTCAGGCAGGGTACTTAGTTTGTTTAGCTTAGGAAAAATGATGGACGTAGATAAGGGAATGTATCTGATGCTTTTAGGAGATCAGCTGTGCTTTTGTTTAAGTTTAAGCAGGCAAGGTGGGCTTGATTGTCACATAGGTGGCATTTGATGTTATTTTTGCTTTCAATGATGGTTTCAAGACATCTGAAGCATGTGCAGGAGCCTGGGAGGTCATTGGTAGAGATATTATTCTTTTGTTGTTGTTTGGTAGTGGAGGATTTGGAGTTTTTGGCTGGCATGATCAATGACAATGGTACACTAAACAATCACAGTAGCTATTTAATGTGATAGGTAGACAGTTACTTAATGAATGTTGGTAATTAATAAATGTTAATTGATACATTAGAGAACAAATCAAAAGTAAGGTTACTTATTACTAAAAGTCAATTAATCAATCAACTAGATAATCAATGATACAGTATTAAATCTCTATCAATTCAATGAATCAGTAAATTAGTGGTCATTTAACAATTACTATTAGATGATAAATCAGTTATTATAGGCAAAGCATTATCTATCAATATTTGGTCTTGAGGTACTGAAATAGTGGAGGTAGTGAAGTACTGGAGGTTTGTAGTAGAAAGTTCCTTTGTTTTTCCTTAAAGCCACATTGTTTGGTTTTTGTTTTGTTTTGTTTTTGTTTTTAAAGAGAAAGCGTTACTGCTTGATAGTTTTGAATGGAGAAGATTTGAATGAACTCACCAGTCATCTACTTGGGAGTTTGGAATGGATGAGATTTGGGTGGGGGTTAAGTGGAGGTTGTCCAATCAGCTGAGTGGGAATTTAAATGCAGGCTGACTAATCAGCTGGGTGATTTAAATGGAGCTGGGTGATTTAAATGGAGACTATGGATTCTCCGTGAGTCTCCTCAGTTCTCCTCAATTCACGGCCATTCAGAATTACACTCTCTTGCTCTTCTCTAGTCCCAACTCTTTTTGGGAAGTTTAGGATCACCCTCTGTCAGTTCCGTCTCTTTCTCTGCAGTTCAGAATCACACTCTCCACCAGTCAATCTATGTCACTCAGAATGGCTCTCTCTCAGAATCAGTCTCTCTGTAAGTGTCCGAATCACACTCTCATCTAATCACAGCTCGTCCCGGCTCTTATCTCTATCCGCTGTCCGCTATCCACTCTCCACTCTAATTACAGCTCTAATTACAACTCTAATCACAGCTCATCTCGGCTCTTATCACTATCCGCTGTCCTCTATCCGCTCTTCGCTCTCTGCATGGAATTGCCCTATTCACTATTCGCCAGTCCCAGTTCTTTCAGGTCTCACCCGTTCGGAATGGCGTCCTATGGAACGGAGTCTTGGGATCTCCACTTGGGATGGTGTCCTGGCCTCTTTGCTCCCTCTGCTCACTCTCAGGATTGCCTGCAAGTTCTCAGTTCTCAGAACTTTCCAAAACCTTCTGACAGTCCCGGTTGAGGTAGATTGCAGCTCCGTTGGTCCTAGACCCCACACCCCGTCTCCAGTGATGCGGTTAGGCATTTGCCTCAATTGCCATCACAGCTGCCCCTCTCATCTAAGTCATTTATGAAGATATTGAAGAGTACTGGGCCTAAGATGGAACCTTGTGGTACCCCACTGCTCATTTCCTTCCATGTAGACATAGTACCATTAAGGACTACTTGTTAAGTCCGGTTTGTCAGTCAGTTACAAATCTATCTGATGGTGATTCTATCTGTCCCACTTCTTTCTAGCTTATGAAGAAATAGGTTGTGGTCAACGTTATCGAATGCCTTGCTGAAGTCAAAGTATACTTCCATAGTATACTTCCATAGTATAAGTCCATAGTATTTTGCTGATCTACTAATTTGGTTACTATGTTGAAGAACGAAATAAGATTGGTTTGCCCTGGTCTGCTTTTAACAAACCCATGTTGACTTCTAGTTATTACTTTACTTGTTTCTAGATTTTGGCAGATCTGTTTTTTATTATCTTTTGCATTATGTTCCTGGGTATTGATATTAGGCTGATTGGTCTGTTGTTTCCTGGGTCTGTTCCCCCACCCGCTTTTTTTTGAAGATGGGAACCACACCATCTCTTTTCCAGTCATCTGGTAGTTTCCCAGTGCTCCAGGATTTTTGTAATATGTGGTATAGTGGTTCTGAGATGACATCTGCCAGCTTCTTTAAAATTCTGGGATGTAATCCATCAGATCCTGGTGATTTGTATTCGTCAAGATCAGACAGTTGTTCTCTTACCATTTTTTTTGCTTATTTTAACTTTTATTTCTAGCCTGTCTTTTACAGCTATGTTTTTGGTAGGTTGGGCTATAATTTCTTTTTGCGTGAAGACCAATGCAAAGAATGAATTAAGCATCTCTACTTTCTCTCTGCTGCCTATTACTTCCTTGCCATCTTCTCTCTTTAATGGACTGACTGTTTCCTTGATTTCTTTTTTGTTATTTATATGCTGGAAAAAACGTTTATTATCTTTGACTTTTGTTGCAAGTTTTTGTTCATTCTGAGTCTTTGCTTTCCTGACTTCATATTTGCAGATTCTGGCTATCTGCTGATATTCTGCCTTAGTTATGTGTCCCTTTTTCCATTTGTGTACTTGTCCTTTTTGTCTTTCAATCTGTCATAGAGATTTTTGTGAAGCCAGGCTGGTTTCTTCTTGGATTTCTTGTTTTTCTTTTTCAGCGGTATTGTGCTGGACTGGGTTTTTATGATCATATTTTTCAGAGTTTCCCAAGCTTCTTGAATTGTTTTCCCCTTTAGGATTTTCAGCCAAGTAATGTTTCCCAAGTTCTCTATTAGTTCATTAAAATCTGCTCTTTTAAAATCTAAGACTCTCGTATCATTATGTTCTTGTGTTTGCATTATTTTGAATTCCAGTATGTTATGATCATCCAGGGTTCCTGCAGCTTCAACTCCCTCTATCACTTCTCTGTTCATAAGAATGAAGTCCAGTATGGCTGTCCCTCTAGTTCCCTCCTTTACCTTTTGGAAAGGAAAGTTGTTAGCTAGATTGGTCAGGAACGTATTTCTCACTTGGTGCAATACTGGAGTTTGTCTTCCTTCCCATCCCTCCTTACCTCATTATTTGATTTATTTTCTAGGAGGGTTTGCTTGGATTTAGGTCCTGGAGATCATAAAGATTGGTCACCCTCCCTCTTCGATTTTAGTTTAAAGCCCTCCTAATAAGTTCATCTAGATGTTTTCTGAAAACTTTCTTCCCAGTCTTTGTGAGGTGCAGCCCATCCCTTGCCAAAAGCCCATCATGGAGGTAGTGGAGACTATGGTCCAGGAATTCAAAAAAATTTTGGGTGACACCAATCCTTTAGCCAGTGGTTCACTTCTAGAATCCTTTGTTCGCTTACTGGATATTGACCATTTGTTGGCAGTACAGATGAAAAAACATGTTGGCATGTTCCTAAAATTTGCATGCAAATTACAGTGCCTATCTCTGATTTATATTTTAAAAATCTAACCTGGAGCAAATTGAAAAAAGGATAATTTTCATTTTAATCAAAAATTTGTAAGCAATTTTTATTAATGGCTACATAAATTAGAAATATTGCCATATGTTAGTAAATGTTGTGTGCATAAAACAGTTTGAATTTTCAATGGATTAAAAAAACATGACTTAAAAACTCATTGGATTGGAATAATGCCCTACTAATGCAGACCATAAAGCACTCCAGATTTTTATTGATCTTTACAACCATATTCTTCATCCTTATTAAATGTAGATAGCTGCAGCTTAGTCATCCCATTTGAATCAAATAGAGAACTTCAAATATTCAGTTTGGATTGAATTAAATATTGTACCTAGATGTCCAGCTTTTTAATGGCTGTTCAAATAAACCCAATCTTGTGAGGATAAAAATATCAAAACCAATCTTATACATTTTCCATGACCCATACCAAATAAAATGTATTTGAAGAGCTTTCAAATGAATGGTTCTGAGCATTTTTTCCAAGTGAACTAGTTTTGTTTTGCTTTTGATCCTGTTTTGGAAATCCATGATCAGTTGAGAATAGATAGCAGTTATAAAGCTTTTTTCACACCTGCTACTGTCCCTTGCTATCTTTTTTGGACTATAGTAGATTGCTTTTTCTCTGTGGAATAATGACAGGCAGGCACAGGTAGGAATATGTTGTATTGTGTTAATGAAGGGCATATTGGTTAAAATTTTCAGCAAATTAAAAGTTGTGAGATGGACTGATGGGAGAAGGACATTTGGAGATACCTGTCAAGATCCTGTTCTGATTCATTCTTTTTCTCTTCTTGCAAGAAGTTGCTGTCCATATTTGCATTCTTCACACATCTGTATGGTAGATGTCCTCTTTGCAAAGCATCTCTTATTACTTCTTTAATCACCTATGCCTATATCCAAATATTAAATGTATTGGTTTTACTTCTGCTTTTTCTCCACTTCCCCTCTTTTTCTAACATATAGATATATATTTTTTATTTTTAAATAGTTTTGATTGGACATTTTAGATACATAGACTAATTCAAAAGGATTGTGTTAAAAAGGTATAAAATGTACACTTCAGCAACAGGAATAGCAATGTAAAATCTAGAGAAGAATTGTCATCTTCTGGACAGATGGGTTTGCAAAATATGTTGTCTCAGTATCAACTTATTTAAAAAGTCATAGTATTGTTTCCCATACTAAGTGAAGGCTGCCAATATTGTGGCATGTGTATGTATAGAAGAAGAGAAGTGCTTGTCACAGCTATGGACTTATGAGTGAATTCCTCTCCTCACTTTCAGTAATGTAATATTTCTTACATTTGTATGAACCTTAACTCTTCATTTATTTGTATCCTGCCTTTATTATTTTTACAAATAATTCAACACATCATACTCCTCCTATCCACCTTCTTCCTCCTATTTTTCCCACAACAACAACTCAGTGGCCCAAAGTCGCCCACTGGCTTTCATGGCCAAAGTGGAACTAGACTCACAATCTCCCAGTTTATCGACCAGCACCTTAACCACTAGACCAGGGGTCCCTCCAGCATGGCTGGAGAATTCTGGGAATTGAAGTCCACAAGTCTTAAAGTTGCCAAGTTTGAAGACCTCTGCACTACACCAAAGTGGCTTTTATCTCATTTCCTCTGATTTTTCATCATTCTCTGTTCTTCACATCACTGTGATAGTTTGCAAACATTCCAGACAAGCACTGTTCTATCTACAATTACTAGCTCCAACAGCTTAAAGGAACCTAAAAGGTGCTGCTTACACAACATAACCAAGTCAAATACAAATTAAATACCTTCATTTGTAGTTTTCTAAGAGTTGTACCTTTGTATCTGAGTATCTGGCATGTTGTGCAAATGCAGTCTATTTATTTACTTATTGCACAATCTCAAGATTATTTATGTTGTTTACAGAAATGAACCATAACCACAAAATTCCACTGTAGAAATTAATTGCAAAATTAAAGATCAGAATATCCAAATATATTAGTAGAGTCATCCATCCCTATTGTAGAATTGTTTTCAGTAGTGTCTGGATCGCGAAATGGTCTGGAGCAAAATGGGATGGATTGACGATCTCAATTCAAGTCATAGGCACTGCCACCAAAAGCAGGGTGGAAATGGAAATGGGGGCCATTATTAACTGCATGATTTTGGTTGAGGAAGGTTATCTAGCAGCTTTCTAGCTAATAGCTACTTGCATGATTTTGGTTTGAAGTAAGAAACTTACTTAATTTGCAGTTGTCTATGGAGTTTCTCAGTCATCCGAGGTGACTGGTTGTCCCCAAGGTGCTTTCTCAAGAGGCAACTGGCTTTCTGGTTTTTAATTTGCAGTTTCATGCATTGTGACAACCTAGAAAATTGAATTATTTAGGGAAGATATTATGATCCAACTGGATACTGTATCTGGAGACATTTATTTATTTGTATTTTTAAACCACCCAATATCTGAAGAATAAATAATAGTTGTGGTAGGGATATAAACAGAAAATCTATTTCTTTTATGTCCTGCTCATTGAATAGTTAACTCTTTGATCAGACTCCCCTCTATCCCCCATGTTTTAAGACGAGTCTTCCTCAATCAGGGCTGTGACCCTATTTATTTTTTGTGATTTTGAGTTAATTTGGATCTAACTTAGAAGGTTTTGGTGGTTGGAAATAATAAATAAATAAATAAATCAGGTGTCTATTCTATTTATTCGACTGATTTGAGTTACAATTCCTGGACAAAGAAGGTTTTGGTGGTTGGAAATGTTCAGAGTTGTAGACCCAACTCATCTAGAAAGGTGTTATGAAATAACTGGACATAAAAACAGAGATCTGCTGGTTAAATTAATAACCTGTGAAGAGAATGAGTGCTTAGGAAATCAATGAAAGCTCCAAGCAATGTAATAGATGGCCACGTTTCAAGGTCTTTTCTTCCAGACTGATTATACATAAAGGGTTGTTTTGAACAAGGGACTCATATCAGGATAGTTTGATCTATTTATGTAGTTTTCCCTTTGGAATCAAATTGATAGAAACCGCCTCAGCATGATATTATCTTAAATAACATCAGACTTTTTGGCTGTAAGATTACTTGTTAAATCAACCTTCCAGTCTAACAAGTGAGTTAACCTTAGCTCCAAGGTCAGGAACTTCACTGGTGCAACTCTAAAAATTTCATTTTCTTCCACATGGCAATCAACATCCTTTTTCCAAAGTAAGGAGAAACAATTTTAGTTTTCTGACATCTCTTGGGCTTCACACTAAGATTTGACAGAGATCCAATAGACCATTATGGTTCTGTTGTGCTTCTATTAAAAATGGAACAGATGACAAGGAGAAGAAATCCAGAGGACATAATGATACAGCTAAATTGGAATATACTTGGTGGAAAACAAAAGAAGCTTTTCATAAAATTTTTCATAAAGTTATAGCTTCAGTGAGATTAGTGGCTCTGAAACTAACCAAACAAGTCTTTGATTAAGATCTGCCAGATCAATCCATCTCAATAAACTACAAATAGAAAGCAAGGGGAATTATGTGATGGTTGCAGCAGAATCTGAACTAGCTTGAGCGAGTATCATGAATTACTGAAGTACAAAACTTTGCTCTCTTTGACTGTAACACACATTCATATTGCCACCTTTACACAATGGAAATGATTTTTCGTAAAGAGCTTTGTTATAAACTTGCAGAATAGTGTGCATATGTATGCATATCTATGTTGCATTGCATAATACTTTGTGTATGTATGTGTGTCTCTGTGTATCTCTGTGTGTGTATTTCATTTTTTCCCCCAAGACTATTGCATTAGAGCCAAAAACATGTGAACAGCCACTAGGGGGGTAGTGAAATACAGTTCTCTGGCCTCTTTGCTGCCATCTGGTTCTTGCCTGTATTTTTGCAGACTAGAGACATACAACGGGTTTTTTTTAAAGAAACAATTGTTACTGTCAACCTATGTCACAAAAATGCCAAGCCATATAGAGTAAAATATACAGTAGACTATAAAAAAGAACCAATAATAAAATATATGAAGTATGAACTATATTAAAATAAAGCTTGGAGAACAATCATCATAAAATCCTTCTATAATGGCCCTTTTTGACCTGAAGTCTATATTTTCTTAGAGATTCCATTTTACAAGAAGTGGGTGGAGGCACTTCTAAAAAGCCCTTGTTCCTGGAAATTGTTTTGCCATTGATTTGTGGAATTTTCATGCTCTGAGATTTTACTCTGTGTGCAAAAGCTTCTTCTGGCAAAGGAATAAGCAGACCAAGCCAAACAATGTGGTTATCTTATTTTTAGAGGAAAGGGGTCCACATTTCTTCCTGAAATAGTTTTGAAGGGATGCTTCACTTGAAGCATGGCCAAAGTGAGGCATTTCTTAAAATGTCTCCAAAATTATAAAAATTAGCATATTAGTAGGATATCAAGGATTCAAAGAGCTTGTTGTTGAGCTGACATATAAAGTCAGCATTGAACATTCAGATTAAGAAAAGTAATAATAAAAGACAGATCACTACAGACATCTATTTTGAAAAAAGGATATTGGCATTATAAATGGTATGTTTGAGGGCAAAGTAATATCATATCTATCTGTGGCTTCCAAATATATGGCAAATATTTGGCAAAAAAAATTCAGAAAATAAAATACAAGCTGAATAGTCAAGACCTTGTTGATGATTCAAACTCTGTCAAGCACCTTGGAGTACTCATCTCTAATGATCTAAATGCAAGAGCCCACTGTAACTACATAGCCAAAAAGGCATTAAGAGTTGTTAACCTAATCCTACGTAGCTTTTTCTCTGGTAATATCACACTACTAATTAGAGCATACAAAACATTTGCTAGACCAATACTTGAATACAACTCATCAGTCTGGAACCCACATTACGTATCTGATATTAACACAGTTGAGAAAGTCCAGAAATATTTCACTAGAAGAGTTCTCCACTCCTCTACTCATTTCAGAATACCTTATGCCACCAGACTTGAAATTCTAGACCTAGAAAACCTAGAACTACACTGCCTTCAGTCCGATCTAAGTATAGTATATAAAATCATACATTGCAATGTCCTACCTGTTAATGAATACTTCAGCTTCAACCATAACAAATACAAGAGCACACAATAGATACAAACTCAAGGTAAATCACATGAAATTTGATTGCAGGAAATACGACTTCAACAACAGAGTGGTCAATGTCTGGAATACTCTACCTGACTCTGTGGTTTCTTCCCCAAACCCCAAAAACTTTAACCTTAGACTTTCTACTATTGACTTCATCCCTTTCCTAAGAGGTCTATAGGGGGCATGCATAAGCACACCAATGTGCCTACTGTCCCTGTCCTATTGTTTCTTTTTATTTTTCTTATATGTATCCATTTCATGTATTCATAACTATGTATATACTTATACCTATTATCTTGTAAGTGGTTGACAAATCAAATAAATAAATAAATGCATATAAGGTCTTAGAACCAATAGGAGCTGCACAATAAAGCTTCCTAAGCAATTTGTTTTTATTTATCATATTTATATTAATCATGTTCTTGGTTCCTTGTTGTATTCCTAACTCAATTCATCAGGCAGAAGTTACAAGGATTCTGATTAAAACTCACACCCAAGTAGTACATGTTAGTTGCTTTGTCCTTGTGGAGGAAATGGAAATGTATATTCCCCTTGTGTAACTCAACATCCAGGCAAGTTGGGGGCTGATTACCTTAGCCTCTTGCTAACTGACCAGGTGGCAGGGATTTCAGACAATGTAGTCCAGTTCTGGATTAGAGTTGTAGTTAAACATAAACAACTCCTCCAAGTGAGGTGATAATGAGCCTAAACTAGGCTTCTGTTATTCATTTATATTTTCTTTCTTTCACCCTTCACTTTTCTCCTCCTCTCCTTTTTTAATCATCTTTTTTAAACACACACATATTTGTTTGTTACTGTTGGTTGGCCTATGATGATATTAATTTCAACCAAGTCAAGCAGGGGTGTTCAGCAAGTATTAAATTAAATATAGTTAACAGCAATAGAACTTAGACTTATGTACTGCTTTACAGTGCTTTACAGCCCACTCTAAGCAGTTTACAGTCACCCTATTGCCACCACCAATTTGAGTCCGCATTTTACCCATCTCAAAAAGACGGAAGGCTGAGTCAACCTTGAGCTTGGTGAGATTTTAACTGCCAAATTGCAGTTAACTGGCAGTCAGCAGAAGTAGCCTGCAGTACTGCACTCTAACCACTGCTCCACCATGGCTCTTAGTTAACATAGTTTTGTATTTTTCTCTCTGTTTCTCTCTCTTCCATTAAATTGTGTTTGATTTCTGGAAATTGCCTGGATAAATCCCTGGCAAGATTTTTTAGAAGTGGTTTGCCATTCCTTCCAAGATCATACAGGTAAGTTTGTAACCAAGGTAGGACTACAGCTCATGATCTTACTAGCCTAATGGCTTAACTGTTACAACAAAGTGGCTTTTCCATAGCATTCCAAAATTCTAAAACATTCTCATAGTGCTTTATAAATTATAATATTATTTATATCCTTTTATAGTTTCTGTACCACTTATTTATAGTGTTTAGCCATGGTGGTGCAGTGGTTAGAGTGCAGTACTACAAGCTACTTCTGCTGACTGCCGGCTGCTTGCAATTTGGCAGCTCAAAACTCACCAGGCTCAAGGTTGACTCAGCCTTCCATCTTTCTGAGATGGGTAAAATGAGGACCCAATTTGTTGGAGACAATATGCTGACTCTGTAAACTGCTTAGAGAGGACTGTAAAGCACTATGAAGTCTAAGTGCTATTGCTATTAGATTATTATATTATAAAATTACTTAATATACCACTCTAATACCTAATATTGCTCTGTAAAGCCTTAGTATGACCACATCTGAAATACTGCATCCAGTTTTGGTCACCACACTATAAAAAGGATGTTGAGACTCTAAAAAGTGCAGAGAAGAGCAACCAGGATGATTAGGGGACTGGAGACTAAAAGCTATGAAGAATGGTTACAGGAACTGGACATGGCTAGTCTAGTGAAGAGAAGGACCCGGGGAGACAGGATAGCAGTCTTCCAATATTTGAGGGGCTATTCCTTTGGGCATATAGAATATAGAAAATATAAAAACTATTCCTTTGTCTCAGAGAGATAGAAAGTTGGATTGTCCTCACAAACGTAAGTGAAAATACAAATATAAGCTATTTTCCAAGGCACCCGAAGGCCAGGCAAGGAATAATGGATGGAAACTGATCAAGGAGAGATTCAGCCTAGAAATAAGGGGAAATTTTCTAACAGTGAGAACAATCAACCAATGAAACAATTTGCCTTCAGAAGTTGTGGGAGCTTCATCATTGGAGGCTTTCAAGAACAGATTGGACTGCCATCTGTCAAAAATGGTGTAGGGTCTCCTGTTTGGACAGGGGGCTGGACTAGATAACCTTAATCTGTTAAATCCGTTAAATTAATTGTTACAGTATCCTTTTGTACTGTGTAATTTTACTTAATAATTTTATCTTTATAGTATTTAATTTTCTCAATATGTCTTTTTATTTCCATTTTACCATAAATGTTATTTGTTATAAATGTTATTGATTGATTGTTATAGAAAGAGTCATACAATCAAACAACAATTTTACAAACCAATATTGCAACAATTCTTTCAGAATTCTTGTTAAATCAGGATGGAGACTTAGACCTAAAAAATGCTGGAAGCTTAGACAAGAAATGAGCTTACAGAGTCAGCCAATGCCTGTGTAGCTTAGTGGGTCAACTGACAAACAATCAGTTTCTTAAAGAGCCATGATAGTGCAATAGTTAGAATGCAGTATTGCAGGCTAATTCTGCATTCCCATTACCAAGAGGTCAGTAAAATGAGGACCAAGTTTGTTGGGGACAATATGCTAATTCTGTACACAGCTTAAATAGGATTGCAAGGCACTGTAAAGCAGTATATAAGTCTAAGTACTATTGCTATTTTAAAAATAAACACCAAATTCAGGAAGAATTTTTCACTGGCATTGCAGCATACATGGAGGCAAATATTTCCATCAGTGCTGTGTTAGTGAAGAGAATTGTCTTTCCTAAAGTGGAAATTAGGGGGATAAGAAAGGGGAATATTTCATTGCCATCCTACATATTTGGGAATCCCTTTGAGTAAAGTTTTACACATGCTTTGGCTTTCCCAGTAGCAAACAATGATGCAATTGTGGCGAGGCATAAATATTCAACTCTACCTGTAGGAATTTGGGTGAGGGAGAAATATGTTGGGAAGAATCTGAAACCAGCAAGGGAGAAAGTTCCAGAGTCGTATGACGTCTGTGCTCTGAAGCCTTTAGAGAAATTCATCAGTTTGCTTTCCTATACTCCCATGACCACAATGGCTCCAGAAAAGACCACACAGGGAAAAAAAAGTAAGGAAAAAGTTGCACCTGCACCAATATATCTAGATGACAGGCTACACACAGAGGTGAGCTGTGGCTGATCAGAAGAAAATAAGATGTGCTGTAATTTCTAGGCACCACAGGATGGTGTTACAGCCTCAACTTTGAGATGCCTTTTCCCCTAGCTACAGTATTAATGCTACTGTAGCTGAGATTTTTTTTCATAAAGTAATCCATATATTTTGATGCTCTTTTAAAATGACTGCCTTGAATGAATTGGCTGTTTTCAGATACAACATAGCTCTCTTTTAATGCATGCCCACTGGTAGATCCACTTCAAGAGAATTATGAAGATGACTCAGAATTGAACATTGGGAGGAGAAAAAATATTGTATCGTTCTTCAAACTCCAACACGAGTTGCCACATAGGTTTGTTCTGAATTGATCTTTATTGTATTCCATGGCATGTTCTTTAGAAATAATTGTTTATCTGAAGACTCTTCAGTCTTTTTCTGTGCAAAGCACTATTCATTTCTGACCAAATGACAGACATCTGTGGTGTGTGTATCTCTATGTGTTGGGTGGGGAGATGCCACCTTACCAGGTCAAAATGTTCTTTTGATTTCCAGTCCATTTTCTCTTCTGCCTCTCATTAAAAATTCTCTGTTCTATGATTTTCTCTATTTCCAGAAATTTATGGGTTTTTTTAAACCCTTCAGTTTATTTGCAAATATTAGTAGAAGAAAATCAAAACTGTAAAGGAAGTTGGGTGGGGGGACCATCTTCTACCCAAGATAGTGTTTTGATGAGACAAAAACCAAAAGAGAAGTGTATTCTGGTTTAGTGCAGGATGTTTGCTTTCAGACATGCTTTTTAAAATGCTTAGCAACAATTTCATCAGATTTAACAGCCCTTCATGATGGGGTTCTTACAAGCATAATCCTTTCGGGTTCCAAGTTATTAAGGTGATGGTTTCTAAGGATTATCTTAAAATAATAACTCTTTTATTGAATCAAATCTCAGAAACCTGAATTTTAACTGATCTGAAACTTCATGGTTGTGAGAAGTGTTGTAGCTGTTTACTGCCTTAATTTTTTTAAATGCAAATAAAAAATCCTCAGTTATTCTTAAACTTTTTCTTGTCAAATGTGATTACTGACATGAATATGGAGCACATTTTCAGACATATAAAAACCAGGTGTTTCGTTTGTGCTAAATTTGGCCTTGCAATTTTTCAAAAGTTTTCTTCTACAAAACAGGTTTATTACTTCTCTGGGTGCACGTGAAGTTGTTCTGAGTTCTCTTTGTATGTTGAGTTTACTGCTTTTGGAAAGTGCAGGGACTATTTTCTATTTCATATATTTCTATCCCTCTGAAGCATCCCAGTCTGTCCGCCAGGCCTGTGCAAAGCAGGTCAAATCTGATTCAAAATTGATTCAATTCTAGAAATTTGTTGAGCTTGATGATTCAAACTGAATTGTTGATTAGATCTCCATGTGCAGAAGTATTTGAAGCAATATGTAAACATTCAGGTTGATTCAACCATCTGAAACAGTTTGTAATTGAGAAGTTGTTTTGAATTGGATGTTTGATTCAATCACCTTCTAATTGAATATCCAACCTGAATTGAATATCCAAGACAAATACATTTTCTAATTGAAGAAAGCCACAGGGCATGGATGCCATTCTCTTATGAGGGCGTCTTTTGAAATTTAATCAAAATGTGGAAATTCAGGGAAGCTGCAAATCAAAAGAAAAACTGTAGGCCTTCTTGCCTCCCTCCCTCCCTCTCTTCCCTATGCTACCTAATGGAAAGTTTTCAGCAAATCTGGACAGCCACAGGTTTTCTACCTTTACTTAATTGATAAACTATGAGTCAGTCAGCAACTCCCTGCTCATTAAAGTATTAACTCATTAACTCATAACTCATTAAAGTATTAAGAGTAAGGAGAGTATTAATGTAAGAAAAGAACTTGTATAGTATATTGAAATCTTGATATCAGAGTTGAAAGAGATCTTGGAGATCTTCTAGCCCAACCTCCTGTTCCAGCAGAAAACCATTTCAGACAAATAGTTAAAAACTATTCTTAAAAACCTCCAATATTGGAGCACCCACAACTTCTGCAGGCAAGTCAATTAACAGCAATTTATCAGAAGCAATTCATCAGAACTAGCTTTGTATCTTCATGACAGAACAAAAGAGTTGACTTCTGTCAATCCAATGTAAATTGATTATGTCTCTTTATCAATGGCAGCCAGTCTATGACTCATCAGGTACATATATCAATTTTTTTTCTTCCTGAAAGTAGCTACCTTATTTTACTTTTTGTGAATGGAGAAATAACCCAAAATGTAAGATTTGCCTGTTTATTAATCAAACAGAAACAGCTTTTGCAAACCCCCCCAAACCTGACCCCTTTTAAACAAAAAAAGCTCAGATATATTTCTTCTCACCAAGTTTTAAAATGTCTAATTTGAAAGTAATTTCTAAACATCACACCAGGCAAGGAAGGAAATTTAATAAAATATTTTTTCCTCAGAAATATGAGAAGTCCCTCATTCAAGAATATAGAAGTCATTTGTCCAGGAGAATTACATTTGAAACTGAGTTAAAAAAAACACACAAAATACTATTTATCCAACTGCTTTGGATTAACAAAATCATATTTGTAGTGAGAGCTTTGGTTGACTGTGATTACAATGTAGAGAGAAGAGAAAATATAAATAAAATCAAAGTCTTTATTATAGTTGATGACCAGATGTAGGTACAATTTATTAACTATATTGATTGATTGATTGATTGATTTCTATGCCGCCCTATCTCCCAAAGGACTCAGGGCGGCTCACAACAATAATAAAAACATACAATACAAATATTAAAAAGCCAATTAAACAACATCCCAATACAATAATTAACATTAACAAACCAGCACTAAAAACCCCACCCCCTCCATCAGTCCAGGTCAGCAAGCTGAAAAAGCCATGTTTTCAGGCCACGATGGAAGGATTGAAGGTCAAGAGTCAGCCGAAGCTCCAGGGGCAACTGATTCCACAGGGTGGGTGCTCCCACAGAAAAGGCCCTACCCCAGGGGTCGCCAGCCGACACTGTCTGTGTGAGAGCACACAGACCCTGACTATGTGAGTGCACGGGACGTTGGGAAGTCGTTGCTGGCAGCAGAGGTTCCCACAAATACCCCAGTCCTAAGCCATGTAGGGCTTTATAGGTGAGTACCAGCACCTTGAATCTTACCAAGAAGGCAACCAGCAACCAATGCAGCTCACTCAGGAGGGGTGTAACATGGGAGTATCGGGATACTCCCATCACAACCCATGCAGCCGCATTCTGCACCAGTTGAAGCCTCTGAGTGGTCCTCAAGGGCAGCCCCATGTAGAGAGCATTGCAGTAGTCTAACCAGTAGGTAATGAGCACATGAGTAACTGTATGCAAGGCATCTCGGTCCAGATAAGGGCACAATTGGCGCACCAGGCGAACCTGGGCAAATGCCCCCCTGGCCACGGCTCCCACCTGATCCTCCAAACTGAGCCGTGCACCCAGGAGGATGCCCAAATTGCGCACCCTATCTACGGGAGGGCAACACCTCTCCCCCATAACTAAAGATGGAACATCCTGGATAACCCAAGATGCCGGTACATACAGCCACTGAATCTTGGCCGGGTTGAGCTGAAGCCTGTTCCTCCCCATCCAGATCCGTACCGCTTCCAGGCACCAGGACATCACATCGAGGGCATCACTGGGTTGGTTTGGGGTGGAGATGAAAAGCTGGGTATCATCAGCATACTGATGTTACCTCACCCCAGAACCACGGATGATCGCGCCCAGTGGTTTCATATAGATGTTGAACAAGAGGGGAGAAAGAACAGACCCCTGGGGAACCCCACAAAGGAGGGGCCTCAGGGTCGATCTCTGCCCCCCTGCCAACACCACCTGCATACGACCCAAGAGGTAGGAGGAGAACCACCGTAGAACAGTGCCTCCCACCCCCAGCCCCTCGAGGTGTCACAATAGGATACCATGGTCGATGGTATCGAAAGCCACTGAGAGATCTAATAGGACCAGGATAGAGGAGTAACCCCTATCCCGAGCCCTCCAGAGATCATCCACCAGTGTGACCAATGCCATTTCAGTGCTCTACCCGGGCCTGAAACCCGATTGAAATGGATCCAGATAATCAGTTTCCTCCAGGAACACCGGGAGCTGTCAGGCCACCACGCTCTCTACAACCTTCGCAACAAAGCGAAGGTTGGAGACAGAACTAAAGTTGTTTAAAATAGCTGGGTCCAGGGCAGGCTTCTTGAGGAGGGCCCTCACCAGCACCTCCTTCAAGGTGGAGGGAAAGGACCCCTCACTCAAAGAAGCATTAACCACTGTCTGGAGCCAGCCTCGTGTAACCTCCCGGGTGGCATAAACCAGCCAGGAGGGACACAGGTCCAATAAACACATGGCAGCACTCAGCTTCCCCATGATCCTGTCCACCTCATCTGGAGTCACAGTATCAAACTCTTCCCAGATGGAATCCATAAGACCCATCGACTCCCTCCCGTCAGACTCTAACCAGTCGGAATCCAGACCGGCCCAGATCTGAGCGATCTTGTCTGACAGATGCTGACTAAACTCCTTGGCCCACCCCTGCAAAGGGTCCTCCCTCATCCCCTGGTTAAGAAGGGAATGGGTGACCCTGAACAGGGCGGCCGAGCGATTATTTGCAGGTGCAATGAGAGCGGAGAAGTAAGCATACTTTGCCGCTCCCATCTCAGCAAGATAAGACCTGGTATAGGTTCTTAACTGCGATCGGTCAGATTCGGATCTGCTGGACCTCCAACTGCTCTCTAGGCCCCTCCTCCGGCACTTCATCTCCTGGAGCTCCGTGGAAAACCAGGGAGCCAACCGGGATCTGCACTGGGTCAGAGGCCGCAAAAGAACAACTCGGTCAAGAGCCCCAGAGGCAGCCTTATGCCAGGCGTCCACCAGGACCTCAACCAGGCTGTGGGTAATGGAGGCAGGCATCAACCCAAGCACTGTCTGGAACCCTCCGGATCCATTAGACACCTGGGGCGGAACCACCTAATCGGTTCCGCATCTCAGCAATGAGGGGTGGCATAATGGAAGGCCAGCCGTAGGAGATAATGGTCGGTCCATGACAGGGGTTGAATAGTTGGTAATCCCTCACCCAAAGCATTAAGCCACTGTCCCGACATAAAAACAAGGTCAAGTGTGCGCCCTCCACCATGAGTCGGACCCTGTATTAGTTGAGTCAGGTCCATGGCTGTCATGGAAGCCATGAATTCCTGATCCATCCTCAACACCCCACCCAGAGAGGGGAGGTTGAAATCCCCCAGCACAATAAGCCTGGGGAACTCAACCGCCACCACCGATAGCACGTCAAGTAGATCAGGCAGGGCCGCTGTCACGCAGCTGGGAAAAAAGTATGTAAGCAACAGGCCCAACTGACCACCAGGCCCCAACTCAGGAGGAGAGACTCACACCCACCTATCTGAGGTACAGTAGTCTCCCTCGGACAAGGTGCCTCCCTGATAATGACAGCTACCCCCCCCGCTCCTGCCCTGAGCTACCCCCCCCCCACTCCTGCCCTGAGCTCGAGGCTGGTGCAGCACACAGAAACCTGGCGGTCATAACTCCAACAGAGGGACTCCTCCCTCTGGGCCCAACCAGGTCTCCATAATGCAGGCCAGGCCCGCATCTTCCTCCTCGATCAATTCCCGGATGAGGAGAGCTTTGTTCATCACGGACCTGGCATTCAAATAGACCAACCTGAGCTCAGAGCCCTGATCTCCCATATCCCCAGAGAAGCAGGCGGAAATAAGGGGGTCAGAGCGTGCCACCGCTCGAAGACAGCGGGGGCGCACTCCCAAACTCCAATATGGTCCCCTATCCATACCTCTGCTGCCCTTCCCTATCACCGTAGGAATTGCAAACCCCACCCTATCCCCCAGAGTCCTGATGAGCCCCAACCCTGTCCCCCCCCGCCGTGACTCTTTCCTGACCTGGACTGAGATTGATCCGGTAGAGCCCACCCAGGCTCCAACCAGACTTCACATCCCACCCCCCTCCCAGATCCCCTTAAAAATTTGGATAAAAAAATTCAATGAAGGGCCTTTTAAACCCCTCTTTTTACCAAACCTAAGCCCCTTGCCCCTATCTGCGCAGTGCCACATCTCGGGATCCCAAGTTCCGTTATTAAGGTAGGCCTTAGATAGTCCAACAGGCCACACCAGGGACAGAGGGGAATTCCCCAGGGTCTGTAGCTTTGCAGTTGAGTAAGTCCATACAGTCATAGATCACAATGGAATGGAGAGAAGATTGATGTACAATGGTAAAAATGGCCAGATGACAAACAATCGGTCCAGGTATAATCCAAGCAATTAGGAGCAATCCAGTCCCGGGAACCCTCTCACGATAGCCGGGAAGTCCAGGTGAAAAAAGACCAGCCACCGCTCTCTCACCGCGGTGGCACTCCAAACGCTCGCCCAGTTGAAGACCAAGGCATAATCCAGCAGGGTGACACACCCAGCCAGCACTGTTCTCTCACAACAGCCTGACTGGGTGTACGACAAAATATTTCCACCACTGCTCTCTCACAGCGGTGGGCATCATCCACCCCAACAGGCAAAACATCCGAAATGGATGAAATGGCAGGGGAGGCATTGCCGGCATTAAGTCTCCAAGCAAACATGGTCCTCAGGCCGGCATAACAGAGACAGGCAACCAGACAACCCCCGCACCAGCCAATGCCATCCGGGGGCTGCTGACCGCTTCCATGCCAGGCTCCAAGGTTTCATGGCTGCCCTAGCCAGGACTCCAACACCATCCACCCAGGGCCAAGACCTGAGGCCATCCCAGCCCAGGCTCCAGCAGCCCCTGGGACAGGCCCATAGGCTACCCCAGCACAGGCCCCAGAGGCCCCAGGCCTAACTGCTGCCAGGTGACAAAAACATCCATCTCCCATCAGGGGCAGCGGTGCCTATTCACCACGCCCGCAAAAACTCCAGGGCAGCGGCGGGTCGTTCACACCAGCAGCAGGTCTTCACGCGGGCCTAAAACTCCTGGCTGGCAGCAGGTCTTCACGCTGGCGCATTGACTCCCAATGCCTCCGATTCCAACATCCACTCCCAGTACCTCTGACTTTGAACTCCTAGCTCCGGCAATGGCAACAAAAGCAGCAATAACAGCAGCAACAGCGGCAGCAGGTCCCCCACGCCAGCCTGACTTCTGGCATGAGTTCTGGCCACCGCTGAATCCTCCATCAATCACCGTCGTCGCTGTCTCCAGCCAGTCATCCGCCACCTACCAAACAGGGGCCGGAGCAGCTGACATCCACCGGACCCCCAAGAGTTCAGATGTCAGAAACAGGGTCAGGGGATAAAAGCCGAGCCCCCTAACCCCACCCCACAACATGGCAAAGTCCCTCTCTCTCCATCACGGAGCTTTAGAAGCTGCCGGCAGCCATCACCAGAGCATGAGCAGTTGAAAATAATACCAAAGAATGACTAAAACATATTAACAATTTGCATCAGGGAAATAGAATGAAATGGTCAAAGAGATGGGATTTTATTGTAGTTCGGAGCTCCAGTGTGTTAGGACAAAACATTGGGAGGAGGGAGAACACAATGATACCTGGCAGTTGCTTGAAATATTTTGCATCATGACTACATGATTGTTGCAAAACTTTCATAGATTTTTTTTTCTTTTAATGCCCTTTTCCCACCTGGAAATGAAAACCCAACCAACTAAATATATTTTGATAATATAGCTAATATGGGCCAGTGGTGACAGAAGGCTTACGATTCATTATACTGATTCTCAAGCTTTCATAGTTGTTTTTAAGGCAACAATGAGGTTAACTTTCTTCACAGAGCCTACATGTATGAGAGAAAGAAATTGTGCCATCTACTAGTTGGGCAGAAGTTTTCTCCCCAGTTAAAATGTTTATGTTTTCTTACTTATACTTTCTAAGGTTAATTTTTCATTAATATTATAGTGTACCTTTGCAAATTACCTGGAGCTGTTCACTAGGTTGGTCGTATGCATGAATAAATAGATGTCAAAACAAACAATGTTGCAAGGGAGTAAGTAGGAGAAAAACAATACAATGTACCATCAAAATTAAATCAAAACTAGATCAAAATTAGCTACACGCTGTATAATCTTGATTAAAATGAGACACTGTCCCATTTTCTAGGAGATCCACGTTTGTTTGGAATCACTTATGTGATCATACAAAAAAAAGAACATAGTTGGGACCAAGAGATAGCACTAAAGCACCTGTAGTTACAGGAAGCAAAGCTGTAATACAACATTGTAACCAACATTTCAAATTGGAATACTTCTTTCCGTCTGCTCAGAAACAAGAAATCGCTATTTTTCATCTGAAAAACAAGCTAACAGTAAAATATTTGACCCAGTCATAGCAAAACAGAGAGGTTAAAAGAAAATGAATCTTGAGGCTACTTTAATATGGGGAACTCAACTACAATACATTTATTTTATTGAATTGGAACAATGTTGAATTGGAAATATATTGCTTACTCAAGGTCAATTGTCTGCCTCTTCTGGGCAAGTTGTAAGACAAGCATTTGTATCTACAATGTATAAAAGATTATTGAGTTAAAATATTCTGTTTTGCCTCCCCCCCCAGGAGAACTAACCAATGAATTGGCTATTAATCTTTGTTTTTCTTTTGTTGAAGTGTTTTTCAAGTAAACCAGTTTCTTTTGCACAAATTGTATCTGAATGAAAATATCATTTGATAAATATGGAATCATTGTGGTTGTATGTCATTTATTGAAATATACATATGTCCTATGCTGAAATTGAAAACATAGTTTTTTTAAAGAAAAAAACCGTACAAATCTTATATAAAACACTGAAGCAGAAGCATTAAGGCAGAATAATAGCTAATGTGATTGCTGTGCTATCAAAACATCTGAGACTTGCTTGGTTTGTTTCTGGTCCATTGCATCTGACAGCAGTTGTGCTTCTAGCAAAAAGCATGGAACAAATCTATTGTTTGAACTCAGTGCTGAACTGGTGGTACCTACTCAGCTTTATGAATGAAGGTTCATCTTGTTACAATAATCAAGCAATAAGACAAGGAGGAATTTCTTTTCTACCATAAATCTGTTGACCACCAGCATTCTGAAAAGTTGAGAATTGAAATTATCTATCCTCAGTGAACCACCTGAATATTATCAGCATTGACAAAATCACCATCAGTCAATTCCAAAAGGCAGTTTTATTCAGAACAGCTTACATCACAGGTGTAAAATTCGATCACGTGACGTGACATTTTTTGCCTTTGTGGAACTGGGGTGGGCATGGCCTACTCATGATGCATCTGGCCCATGGGATGACAGTTTGACCCCCCCCCGGTTTATATCCTCCAATGTTACCTCTAACACCATAAAATATTCACATCTGCCTATTCCAGGTCATTGGAAAAGACTTGATAAGTGGACAAAAATGGCAAATCCAGTCTGAACATCTGACTGTGCAATGAACCATAATAATAATAATAGTGCATTAGTTGGAGATTTTCTCCAACCATTATTTATGTGCCTATATAATGAGTTCCATATACATTTGAGATGTTATCATAAAACTGCCTACAGTAAGAGAAGAATATATGGTGCTACGTTACACTGTGTAGAAAAGTAATTAGAACATAAAAAGGAACTGGAAGTCAGGGATATATTTCAACTCTCTTCTCTATATAGAGCTCATCAGCATCAGAGGCAGTAAATTCATGCTGACTCTTTATTATAAGATTAGTGTACAATGTAAATGCTAATGGCAAGTCGATTCTGATATACAGGCTAATGTGGCCTTCTGTATAGGGGACACAGGAGTTATAAACACATATATAGTAGAAAGAGAGAAAGAATTATCCAACATTAGGTAAGTTTAAAATGAAGGAAATTATGGTCATGTAGATTTCAAATAGTTCAGTATCATATACACATTTGATCCTAAATTGTGATACAGACCTATGCTCATCAGTTAAGCAATAATATAATCCTTTAAATTAGTCATTTGTCAGTTTGACTACTCACACTCAATTGTTACCAATACAATAATAATAAAAAACTACAATAATTTAATTGAAAATTATTGTATGAATGCCATGGAAATTTTACTGTATTTTCAACGTAATTCTTTATTAAATATAAAAAAATTAAAAGAGAAAAAAGATAAGAAGTAAGAAAGATAGAAGTTAAATGATGGATGTTAGATGATAGATAGATAGATAGATAGATAGATAGATAGATAGATAGATAGATAGATAGATAGATAGATAGGCAGGCAGGCAGGCAGGCAGGCAGGCAGGCAGGCAGGCAGGCAGGCAGAGGAAAAAGTGAGCAATAGTATAGATCAAGAACAGGGAGAAAAAAATAGAAATATTTAAACAAGGAACTTCCAATCTTTGCAGCAGTTACAAATCAGGCAAATTTTGCTGTATTTATTGCAAGAAACTTTTAACCGATGCCAACAATAAAGTGACTGGAAGAGATGGATGCAAATAAATCTATGCAAATAAGATAACAAATAATACATTATGTCCAAGCTAATGTTATAAAGTGGGTTCACTTAAATCCTAAGACTGGATTGGCTGGCATGAATTGTCTGGACTCCACAGTACACCAATGGAAATGTTATGCACTGAAATACTTTCCCTTACCATAGCATGCTGTATGAACCCAGCATTTTCATTTGAAGTGGTGACAATATTTTGCTCAGCTATAACTAGCAAGATTTTGCAGCACTGAAGGGAGTTATGGGGATGAAGAAGGTTGCTTTCAGGAAAACATCTGCATCAGAAAATAATAAACAATGGAAGATCTCCAGTCTGCTCTTCTTTGGTTCCATCACAACTTTTCTTCTTCAACCTATTACCCCATAATAACATAAAGATAGCTTAGTGATCCACACCTACAGTTCACATGCATATTGTATGCTTGGATAGAAGTATACTGTATGTTTATCTTTGTTAATTAATCTTGAAAAGCAATTTGAAAGAGTTCTATACATTTGACCATTAAATAGCATCACATCTGCCAGATAAATCTTAGGTGGAATGTACATTCTGTTCTTGCTTGGGAAGAAGGCTGACACATTTCTTAAGTCTAGAACACATAGAGGCAGCCAGCATGCAACCAGCATGCAGTTATAATTACCTGTCAAATAACATGCCATTCAATCCAAGAGGGAGGGGTATTGCTATATGGCCTTATAGAAACTTCCTTTGCAATTTTGAGACCTTTCAGTAAATAACATAGCTTCTAATATTAACCAAACTGGTGTTATGCCATGCTTGGGAAAAGAATTCCAGACAAGTAATTTCATAAATTAAAATTCATAAACTAAAAACCATGAAGCAGAACAACAGCAAAAGAAAACATGCTTGACCAAGATCACAGGATCAGATTTTGTATTTCCCCTCTTTTCCAGTGAGAAAGAGCTGTTGACTGTTAGAAGTTCCTCACAAGTTGATCACAACTAGATTTTCCAGTATTCTAGATATATCCAGATTTTTCTAGTATTTCAACTAGAAAGAGACAATGGTTAAATTGTGAATTTTTAAAACACAGGGTCAGTAGAGGAAGAGCAGAAGTACTTTTCCTTAAGCTCACAGAGGAGTGAGATTCAGATTTTACATTATGTTATATCCCTATTTGTTTGATATGTGCCAGCAAGTCATTTTCAACTCCTAGCAACCACATAGATAGATTTTTCTCCATGTTAATCAATCCTTAACCTCAGAGTGGTTATTATCAATTTTAATTGTACAATATCTGCAACTTTTCCTGATAATGGTATGGACAATTTTAACAGCTTACTCTAAAAGGGAATCGGATGGTGAATATATGTTGACTGAGAAAATTTTGGCAAAACTGTTGTGAACGAAGTAGAAGTCTAAACAGTCCTTTGAAGGGTAAAACCCCGCATTAGTTGTATAAGATAGCAGAATCAGGTGCAGTGACTAGCTCCATTTTGTTTCTATTAATTAAATCATGGAGCAAAGAACTGTACTTTATGATTCCTGACTGAAAGCCAGTTGGATGTATCTATAGAGTTTTGAGTTCGGCAATGCAGAAATCTGAATGACTTCTATATAGCAGCAAAGAGTTAAAATTTGTCTGTCTCTTATCTGTCTCTTTGCGGATCACCTGAGTTTTGGGAGACTGAATGCTTGGTAGGTTTATTATTTGCATTAAATGTAACTGGGGCAGCTGAATGGGTGCACCTATTCTTACCACTCTGAGTCCATACACCTCTCTACCGCCATCCTCTTCTTACTTCCACCTTTCCCAGCATTAGAGTCTTTTCCAGATTCTGGATCTTCATAATATATTGAGATAAATAATTTGAGCTTGGTCGTAAGTGCCTTGAGTGAGAATTCTTGGCTTGAGTGAAGTGGAAGATTTTGAGGGTCCTGCTTTTGTGGCTGTTGTTGTTGTTTCCTTCACATTGTACAACTAGTCCAGTATTAGAACTATACAGATGATGTTACTAGTTTTAACTGAAATGTCTGCAAGGAAAAACAAGCTCAGAGACCAAGGATCCCGCTTCAACCCTGAGCTACAAATATTCTCCTTTATTGGGGTATTGGGGATTTCTCTATTTCTACACAGTATATTTCCTGTGTGGTGTTTTCAATACAGTGACCACCAGCAAGCATTGCTATTTATTTTATTGTAGAACATAATGCTTCATGCTTTGTTTTAAGCACCACATGACCAGTTTTGTCCTACTGGGATTATTCATATCTGATGAGTCCCATAGGATGAAACTGTCACATTGGGCTTCCTCGCTGACAAATTAACTGAATTATGTTGACTGAGAAAATTTTGGCAAAACTGTTGTGAACGAAGTAGAAGTCTAAACAGTCCTTTGAAGGGTAAAACCCGCATTAGTTGTATAAGATAGCAGAATCAGGTGCAGTGACTAGCTCCATTTTGTTTCTATTAATTAAATCGTGGAGCAAAGAACTGTACTTTATGATTCCTGACTGAAAGCCAGTTGGATGTATCTATAGAGTTTTGAGTTCGGCAATGCAGAAATCTGAATGACTTCTATATAGCAGCAAAGAGTTAAAATTTGTCTGTCTCTTATCTGTCTCTTTGCGGATCACCTGAGTTTTGGGAGACTGAATGTTTGGTAGGTTTATTATTTGCATTAAATGTAACTGGGGCAGCTGAATGGGTGCACCTATTCTTACCACTCTGAGTCCATACACCTCTCTACCGGCCATCCTCTTCTTACTTCCACCTTTCCCAGCATTAGAGTCTTTTCCAGAGATTCTGGATCTTCACATAATATATTGAGAGTAAGATAATTTGAGCTTGGTCGTAAGTGCCTTGAGTGAGAATTCTTGGTTGATTTGTGAAGTGGAAGGATTTCTGAGGGGTCCTTGGTGCTTTCTGGGGCTTGGTTGTTGTTTCCTTGCAGACATTTCATTACTCAAACCAGGTAACATCATCAGTGCTAGTCATTAGAACTAGTACTGATGATGTTACTTAGTTTGGGTAATGAAATGTCTGCAAGGAAACAACCAAGCTCAGAAAGCACCAAGGATCCCCCGTTTCAACCCTGAGCTACAAATATTCTCCTTTATTGGGGTATTGGGGGGATTTCTCTATTTCTACACAGTATATTTCCTGTGTGGTGTTTTCAATTACAGTGACCACCAGCAAGCATTGCTATTTATTTTATTGTAGAACATAATGCTTCCCAATGATGTTGCTCACATGCTTTGTTTTAAAAGCACCACATGACCAGTTTTGTCCTACTGGGATTATTCATATCTGATGAGTCCCCATAGGATGAAACTGGTCACATTGGGCTTCCTCGCTGACAAATTAACTGAATTATGCACTCACGATATACACTGAGTACAAACTAGAGTGTGTATATATGTAGCTTGCTTTTCAAGTGCCCTGATGGAGGTAGCAGAAATTTTAGTCCAATATGTAATTATATTTGGTTGATCTTGAAAAACGATGTGGGCTCAGATCTGGGTGGGAAACTAAAAAATCCAGGGTTAGAGGACAAAACAACTTCTCAGAACAAATCAATAGCAAACCACTTTTTTATTGCCAGGAAAACATGCAGTCTTTCAAAACAGATTTTATATTTTATAAAACTGTGCAAAAGAGACAGAGGTTTAAGCCAAGCTAGAGATGAGAAAAATCATATAATTTTAGATTTAACATCCAGGCTAGTTGAGGGCACATGCATCAGAGTTTGATATGTGGGAGCTAATATGTCTGGACATTTCAGCTCAAAATACATTAATCTACATATTTTGGTCTAGCATTTTACAACTGAAAAACTGTTATGATTTACACTGTTCAGCCCCAGCAAGGTTCAGTGTTTAACTTTAGGTTAAAACAACAAATGCAGATTGTACCATGAAAAATAGGACACTTGGACTCATTTCTCCAGCAACTTGTAATTAAATAAATGCAAAAACACACCTTCATGAGAAATGCACTGAAATTTTATCTTATTCTTTGAAAACTGGGATAATGATGATGATTTTCAGATACATGGACATCATCTCAGGGGAATTCTGGGAGTTGAAGTCCACACATATGAAACTTGCTGAGGTCAAGAAATATGGTTCCACTTCATAGAATCCAAAGTTGCTGAGCTAGAAGTTTTCATTCCCTTTTCCTTATTTTTATTTTTTGGGGGCAAGGAACAGGATAAGGTTTTATAGTTCCAAAAATAGACCAACATCTAAATCTTTGAAAAGCTCATGAAGAGATTCCCTACAGCAATCTTTCTCTCTCACCATGTGTTGTACTTTCAGTGCCAAGGACACATAAGATGTCAGAACTTGCTTGTATTTTCCAATATACCTGTTCATGCAGTTAGCAATGAGTAATGGAGCCCTTAGTAGTTTATCAATCTTCAGAAATGAGGCACTGGCATTGCTAGTGTTCCTGCTATAAACCAAATGACTTTCCTGGCACAATGTTTTATATATATTTTAAAAAGAAGCCTCTGAGCAACATGATTGGGAAGCATTATGTTCCACAATAAAATGAATAGCAAACAGCTTAACTTTCTTTTATCCTTTGTGCTTGGAAAACTAGTAAGATAATGAATGGGATGATTAGCCTATTTTATTATTATCTTTTTCAAAACTATTCATTCTGATTAGTCAGGTGGCCTCTCTACAACAATTCTGAGTGCTTATTGTGGTGTGAAGGTTGTTTGAGCAATTTATTTCTCCTTTTCACTTTGCCATCTCTTATGTACACATCACATTTCTTCTCAAACTGGCTATAATAGATGTCATATACTGTAAAACAAAATTAGAGGATGTTGTCAGATATTTGAATTAAACAAAATGAGCCTCAGACAATAATGTCATGTAGAATTGAAAAGTGCTACCCTGTGGCAACTTTTCTTACTGATTGCAACTCTTCCCTCACCACAAACTCCATTGTTATTAGCTACCAGCTTCATGTCTGATGGCTGTTTTTAATTTGCTTCTGGACAGAAAGCCTATACTTCCTCATCACATTTCTATTTAATTGCAACTGCAAACATTCTTTGAGTATTCAGCTATCCTTAGTGATTCAAATGAAAAGCCATAGTTATTTTCCCATTATCCCTCTGGCCTTGGGTTGTAGGAACCTATAGTCCCTGTAGTTGCTTCAGAAAGTTCTCTTTCCTGCCTTCTTCATTCCTATTTACACTTCATTGCTATTGACTATTATGTCCTGACCCATTTCCTCTTCAGAATATTCATCCAAGCAGTGAATGTATTGCCCAACTCACCAGTTTGCTTTGGACAGGAGTTAATAACAATAAAAGAGTTGGAAGGGACCTTTGAGGTCTTCTAGTCCAGCCCCCTGCTCAAGCAGGAGACCCTATACCATCCCAGACAAATGGCTGTCCAGTCTCTTTTTAAAAGGTCCCAACTATTACAGGCAGGAACCATACTTAATTGTCAATAACCTTTTGAAGTTCTCCTCCTCCTCTTCCTCCTCCTCCCCCTCCTCCTCCCCCTCCACACCCAAACTAGTGTACAGAAATGATTGTCATCAGTAAAAACAATTAGCTATAACTATATATAACTATCATAAAACAGGAAAAATGGTTCTTGAGCAATAATCATCTTGCAAATGCTCAACAGGAAAGTTCCCACTGGTTATCTTAAAAAATTAGCATGCACCTGACACTTGCCTCCCAATAGAAAGTTCCATAATCATGTCACTCTCTCCCCCTCCCTATCCTCCAAGAAGAACTTATTCCTAATTACTTGATCTGTGAACTTTATCAACTGATATTGGAGGGCAGGATCTCTTTAACTGATCTGTGGAGGGGGTTGAACTGTTTCAGACAAAGTGACCTCCTGAGTAGTTGACTTCACTATTAACCCTGAGTTAAGCAGAGTGATTGCAAAGATGAAAATGAGAAGAGATAAATGCAATATATTGACTTCATCTGAGGAACTTTGGGGAGGAAAAGTGGAATAAGAATTAAAACAAAATAAATGAGTGGAACACATATTGTAGATTCTCACTTTATGAAAGAAGCATAATATCCATATTTAAAGGCAAGAAATGTTCCTTTAGAAGAGCATAATTATATATCCATTTGGGTAGTCTTGAAAACTATTTCACTCATGGGACTTATTCCAAGAAGGAACATCTACTGTAGGTCTCTTATAAATACTCTAGCATCAGTTAGGAGATAAAATTCTCTAGCTACCATTCAGGAATAGAACCACTTATCTCATGGCTTTGTGTCTTGTGAGTCTACTTTGCATGACATCTATAATTATTTAGCCATATGCTAAATAAACAAAAATAAAGTAGGCAACCATATAGACATATATAGTCTAGGATTTTTTTTCTGCTTTTGTGGGCTGACTGCCACAAAATTTCTTGAGGATATTCCATCCAAATAGTAATCAGGTGTGAGTTTTTTCAGCTTTTTCAGGTCACTCAAGACTATGAGATATTCTTTCACAGGAATCCAAAAATTAGTTACTTGGCTATCAATCCAAGGTTACTTAGGGATTTTTGTAAGTTGCCCCCTTTTTTTAATACAAAGAGGACCTGTCTCTTTCATCATTTAGCAAATTAAACATTGCTAGGAGTTCCTTAGCTGTTGTGAAACTGGTCATTTCTTTTTTTTTTATGGATTTCATTCAGCCCCCCCCCCCAAGAATTTAATTTCATACTAACAAAATCCTCTGTCTGTCTGAGGCTCAAGGTCTTCTATGGATGAATGATTTTCATCCAGTAAGCTGAAGGCTTTGCTGTTGACCATATTAAGGACAAGGATAAACTAAGATTCCAATATTTTGATATTAAAAAAATAATAACAGCAATTATCCTGTGGTCTGCTTCTTGCTTAGCAATATCTGCTGATTTATTAGATATAAGTATCCCATCATGCTTGCTTAAATGAAAATAATTGAAAAATAGGTCTAGTCAGGAGAAAAGAGAGGATGTAAGTAATTGAAGACTTTAGGATTTGCAATCAATAATTCCCTTTTGAATAAAAACATTTCTCTCCCCCAAACTTTTAGTGCTACTTTTGGGCTGAATGCATCTAGCAGAGAGCTGCTATGGGGTGATGCAATCACAAATAGAACCGAATTCTATGGTGCAGATGCAAATGTTGATGAAGCTAGAATGCCTCTTGAGACATCTAACTCCAACCCTGAGTTAGGATTAATGGACAAGATAAGTCTTTTGAGTCTATTAATTGTGGAAAATTCATGAGAATGGATGAATATAAATCCACCTCCTCAAGAGGTTTTGTATTCCCTGGGGATCAGCTATTTCATACTAATCTTTAGTAACATGCTAGGTGCAATTTGCAACAGTAAGAAATTCATTTGGAGCATTTGTGTTCCAGTGCTGTTATAAAATATCTTTATACTCTGCTCCATTTCATCTGGAGCAATTTATGCATACATACCTAAACTGCATCAGAATTTGTCTTTGATGTACACAAGGCAGAAACATACAAACTGAACATAAAGCCAGATGAATGGGTCAGAAATGATAATATGAAGTGCCTGGTTTTCCCTATCCACTGAATTCTCCATGTAGACATATACTTACTGTTACACATTTTGCCATAGCTGGTTTATCAGCTTATGTTGGGATTACACTTCTTGGAGCAGATAAGCTGTCCCTCCTCTATTAACAGCCACATTCCTGCTACATAACAAGAATTTGAGATAGAATCTGTGCCACAGGTTTGAAGAAAAACCAGCTTTGAAGAAAAGAAAGATTTAATCAACTTATTTTGTGGGTTTTATTTTTTTTCTTTTCATTTTTAAATCACAATTGAGTAAATATTATGTAAATCTGTTGCCTCACACAAGCTGGGGAAAATTATTTGCTCCTTTTAATGTTTTAGTATCTGACTTCCTGAATCTCTTGAACTTATGATCTGGGAGAAAGGGACAAATCAACAACAATTACACATGACAGCAAAATAATTTATAGCTCCTGTTGGCAATAAAAAAGCAGTTCAACCTACAAAATGCAAATGGAGAACAAAAGAACACAACACAAATGGAGAACATCATTACTCACACTTAATTATGATGTTACCTACTTGGATAATGAAACATCTGCAAGCAAACAACCAAGCTGCAAAAGCACCAAAGAAGTCACACTTCAAATATTCTCTTCTATTGAATTATACCTAAGTTGAAAAGCAATTCAACAGTTTCAGACTTGATACTTTATTTTTTCATATGCATATTTTTTCATATCCTGGGATGTAATCCAAAATATACACTACCTGTATTAATTGTGGGTTTTTTATGTAATAAAATTGTACTTAGCAATTACCTTCAGATTCTTCTTTTTTGTTTATTATAGTGTTCAAGTTAACAAGCAGAAATAGGACAACTGATCTTCTATCCAAGTACTATACATCTCCAAATCTGTTTAGATTTTATTAGGTTGCACACAATGTCTTGACATGTGTATATAAGATTGTAGAGGTGAAAATAATTTGTTTCTTTTTAAAGTTTACCACAAATAAATATGCCAATCAAAGTTACCAGTGATAGCTCTCTCTGTAAAGTGAAAAATTAAGGACCAGGCTGTTACAATTTTTTTTCCATCTGAAATATGTGATTATCTATCTATCTATCTATCTATCTATCTATCTATCTATCTACCTACCTACCTACCTACCTATCTATTATCTATCATCTAATTTAAAAGTGGCATCTCTTCTCTGTAGAACAAAATCATGCTGTTTCATTTATAACTTCAGAATCAGTGATGGTATTCATCAGGTTCTGACCAGTTCTGGAGAACCGGTGGTGGAAATTTTAAGTAGTTTGGAGAACAGGCAAATACCACCTCTGACTGGCCCCTCCCCCATCTATTTTCTGCCTCCTGAGTCCCAGCTGATCAGCTGGGTCTTCTTTTGTTGCTCTGCACAGGAGAATAGAGCTGGAAAGCAGGTTAGTGAGGTGGAGAGGGAATGGGATTTTGCAATAACCTTCCCCCTGGAGTGGGGTGGGAATGGAGATTTTACAGTATCCTTCCCCTGCCACGCCCACCAGAACCCCTGCCCACAGAACCTGTAGTAAAAATTTTTTGAATCCCACCACTGTAATCAGAATGGTGATCTTTCCTAACTCACTCTAAACAGTGAAAAATCTGGTTATAAATTTATTCTGGTGTGAGAAGCATATATTGAAATTTAGAAGGAAGAATAACTGTATTTCTATTTCTCAATTCTTACTTTGTACTGACTTGCAAATCTGGCTGAACTACGACCAGTCCTGATTAATGTAAAAATAAGGCTAGATCATTCAAAGATACAAATCACACCCTTGTTTGATCTGGAGGATCTGTGTTATGGTTTCTCCACAAGCATTAGAGATGTCAGGAATAAATAATTCATTCATTTTATTTCATATACACCTGATTAAGGGCTGTGGTAGTGCAATGGTTAGAATGCAGCATTGTGGGCTAATTCTGCTGATTGCTGACTGCCAGCAGTTTGGCAGTTCGATTTTTACCACTTCAGGAGTCAAACACTTAAATCTAAATAGGCTATGAATAATGATGGAAATAGTACCCCCAAAAATATAGGATTTGATTAATATAATTATGGAAGAATATAAGTTTCTAAATAAATATTACTTAAATGACACGCAGCTAGTAGAAAAAGTAGTGATCCATATTAAATTGAAAACAGATAATGCTTGTTCTAGAGAGATAAAAATGGACATGTAATGATATATTTCTAGAAAGCTGTTGGCAAAATCTATAGCTCTGAAAATATCTACAAATTTGTTTTGCTCTATGCAATCTCAACTGTGGAATCTCAACAGTGCAATTTCAACTCAAACCATAATCTAACCTTCACCAAGAACATGGATATTTCATTCTGTAAAAGAAAGCCATGGTGGTGAAGTGGTTAGAATGCAATATTCTGCTGCCAATTGCCAGCAGTTCAGCAGTTCGAATCCCACCGGCTCAAGGATGATTTAGCCTTCCATCCTTCTGAGGTCAGTAAAATGAGGACCCAGATTGTTGGGGGCATTTTTCTGACTTTGTAAACTGCTTAGAGAGGGCTGTAAAGCACTGGGAAGTGGTATATAAATCTAAGTGCTATTACTATTATAGTTTTGGTCACTCCTATAAGTTAAAGATAGACCTTAAGATCAGTAATTTTTGAATCCTAAAAGCAAATGATATTAAAGTGTTGTTTAGCTGAGGTGGATTATTGTTAAGCAATAGGTATGGTCTCCTTTTAATGCTCAACTATAGAAATACATGCTGGAGTAATACATTGTTTGTTGTGGATAGAATGATACATTATGGAACATCCAGGACCTAAAGCAAAATCAGACTTCTTGGCATTTATTAATCTATGTGGTGAGATATCTGCAATCCCAGAGCAAAGCTTCAAGGGCAGGGATAACTGCTCTCATGTAGTTTAGAAAAGGAACTGCCATTGTAAAAAAAAACTGCTTTGCCCTACATAACCATTGTCATAAAAGAAATAATTGTTGGTCCTCAGGGAGTTCAATCCAGTAGATTAAGTTCTGAGTTTTAGGCTTTATGACCTATCGTTCCAGGAAATGAATTTGTTCCACTTCTTTTGCCACAATCCAATTAACACATCTGGTTAATACATGATCCAACTAGCACATCCAGGAAAGAAATCTACCCCTATTGGAGATGGGGAGAAAGGGATCTGACAACAGTGTGATCCTGGTTGACATAGTTTTTCAGTACAGAAGTTCTGGTAAGGTAAAGACAAATATAATATTGAAAAGTTCTCTTAATAAAAATGGGAAAAATAAATTAATTCACATTTTAATAGATCATTAAACTTTAATGGGACATTTGCACTTTCAGGACCTATGTGAATTAGAACCCAACTATAAACTCTAATTGTCCTGTCCCCAAATTCCAGACCTGATAAACTAGGGATGTTCATTTCTGAGTTTCTTTCTCTTCCCATTATGCAGCTTTGAATTCCCCTCATTCCCTAGGCAGCATCTCCCCACCCTATGCCAGCCTTCTAAGGTCATTCCCACACACCATTCCTTCCTAGGAGAAAAGCTAAGACTTCAGCCTGTCACTTCTCTTTAAACTCCAAGCCCTGGCCATAAATGATTTATTTTGACATATATCAGTTTATAATCTCAAATATGTAAGCAGGATCAGATCTGGTTAGAAGCTGGACAAAAGACCAAGAAATCCAAATCCTAGACTGAGAATGATAAGAACCTCCCAGAAGACAATGACAAATCCATACTACTGCATAGAAAGCCAGACATTTGTCTCATAGGTGCTTTTTTCAACAGGCAACTGGACTGTCTTTGTTTTTGCTTGAAGATGTTTTGCTTTTCATCCAAGAAGTTTCTCCAATTCTGAAGAATTCTTCAAGGAAAACAAAGAAACTTCAGCTGCCTCTTGTAAAAAGCACCTTTGGGAGACCCATGACCTAGATGATTGAGAATCTTCAAAGCCACACAATTGTGTTCATGAACTAGAAATTAAAAAATGGAAGTCAAATTTGACTCAAATGAGATTTTATTTAGCAATATCTGCTCCTTACTTCCTCAATTTCTTTAAAAAAATCTTTGAAAATTTTAGAATGGTTGCCAAATGTAGATTTAGGAATTCTGCTTTTATTACAATTTTATGCCAATCAGAAGTTTCTAGTACTACTTTTTTCTTAATTAAAGTTAATTGTATTGCAGACTTTCAATACAGTCTTTTCCTTCCTCAACACATATCCTAGGAATTTTTTAAGGAATATACTTGTAAATATACTTACTGACAAATTCTGTCATTCTAGAAGTAATTCAGATTGCTGAATTATTACCCAAAAGTCATTGCTTTATCCCTATAATTGAGTTAATTCAACAACTCAACAGTTTCCCTATGAAAGTGTGTTGTTTTGTGAGAAGGGTGGTTATATAAATTTGACAAATAAATAAAATAAACTAGTACTCAATATTGAGGGAAGCAATATGTAGATGTTCAGGGCAAGATATATATTTTAAACATACATACTTTTTCCCTCAGGTAGAGCTCTATAAATAAATCCTGGAACTGAGATTAGCCAATAAATAACATCGTGGAAAAGTGTCTTGAAATTTATTTCTAGCATTAAGTATATAACATATTTCTCAATTCTATTTCTCCCAGCCTCTGGAATTTCACATAAATGAAAAAAATCACTTTCCATAAAATGAGGTGCTGCTGAATTGTTCTGTCCCCTTTCTTCCTTACTGAAAAAGTATCCTTCCCATCTCAACGAAATGATATAGACATTCATTGACATTGATTGGATTCTGGGTAGAACAATGGTGGACTGCAACACCTCTTCTAAATGGTAGGAACAATGCTGAGGCAATTAAGGGCAACCAGGGTTGCACCCAGCCAACAGAGGTTCCCCAGATGAGACAAAGTTATGAGGTTGCCCATTTGTACTCTGGAGTGCTTCTCCTTGAGAAAAGCCTTAGCAAGATCCAAAGGGATTTCATCAGCTACTTTCAAGCAGAGTGCTAGGAGCTGTTGAAGAAAGCAGCAAGTCAAAGCCTCTGGTGGAGACTGTTAATAGACACTGAGTTTGCTGAATCTACTTAAACACATTTTGGAGAAAAGGGATTGTGGTAAAACAGATCTTTGACACAACACAGCAATTAATACCAATAGGATGAGAGGATCTTCAACCCATGGAAAGACTAAAAAAAGACAGAAATTAAAGGATTTAATAGTTAAAACCTTGCCTGAAGTTTGGACTATGATAGCTTAACAATAGAATAAAGTCATGGCTGGTTCTTGTTAATTTGGCAATGGAAAACATTTGAAAGAATTAATTAAATAAAATGTACCTCTATTGGGGGGGTGTTTAGATTTCTGAAGAGAGTGATTGACTCCATTAAATAAAGACATTGACTAGAAAACCGAGAGATATGGTACATTTCAAGACAGGAGGATGGAGAATTTAAGATGAAGCTAAGAGAAAAAAATTGACTGCAGAATTGTACAGGTGAAACTCGAAAAATTAGAATATCATGCAAAAAATCATTTATTTCCATAATGCAACTTAAAAGGCGAAACTAATATATGAGATAGACTCATTACATGAAAAACAAGATAGCTCAAGCCGTGATTTGCCATAATTGTGATGATTATGGCTTACAGCTCATGAAAACCCCAATCCACAATCTCAGAAAATTAGAATATTACATACAATCAATAAAACAAGGATTGTACATAGAACAATATTGGACCTCTGAAAAGTATAAGCATGCCTATGTACTCACTACCTGATTTGGGCCCCTTTTGCACCAATTACTGCCTCAATGCGACGTGGCATGGAAGCTATCAGCCTGTGGCACTGCTGAGGTGTTATGGAAGACCAGGATGCTTCAATAGCAGCCTTCAGCTCTTCTGCATTGTTCGGTCTCATGTCTCTCATCTTTCTCTTGGCAATGCCCCATAGATTCTCTATGGGGTTCAGGTCAGGCGAGTTGGCTGGCCAATCAAGCACAGTAATCCCATGGTCATTGAACCAGGTTTTGGTGCTTTTGGCAGTGTGGGCAGGTGCCAAGTCCTGCTGAAAAATGAAATCAGCATCCCCATAAAGCTCATCTGCAGAAGGAAGCATGAAGTGCTCCAAAATCTCCTAGTAGACGGCTGTGTTGACCATGGACTTAATGAAGCACAGAAGATGACATGGCTCCCCAAATCAACACAGACTGTGGAAACTTCACACTGGACTTCAAATATCTTGCAGTCTGTGCCTCTCCATTCTTCCTCCAGACTCTGGGTCCTTGGTTTACAAATGAGATGCAAAAGTTGCTCTCATCAGAAAAAAGGACTTTGGACCACTGAGCAACAGACCAGGTCTGTTTTTCTTTAGCCCAAGTAAGACGCTTCTGACGACATTTGAAGCCCATGTCCAGGATCCATCTGTGTATGGTGGCTCTTGATGCACTGACTCCAGCCTCAGTCCACTCCTTGTGAAAGTCCCCAACACTTTTGAATGGCCTTTTCCTGACAATCCTCTCAAGACTGTGGTCATCCCTGCTGCTTGTGAATCTTTTTCTTCCACACTTTTCCTTTCCACATAACTTTCTATTAATGTGCTTTAATACACACTTATGGAGGGTGTCAGTGATGGTTTTCTGCACAACTGTCAGGTCAGCAGTCTTTCCCATGACTGTGATTCCTACTGAACCAGACTGAGAGACCATTTGAAGGCTCAGGAACTCTTTGCAGGTATTATGGCTTAATTAGCTGATTAGAGTGGGACACTTTGAGCCTAGAATATTGCACCTTTTCACAATATTCTAATTTTCTGAGATTGTGGATTTGGGGTTTTCATGAGCTGTAAGCCATAATCATCACAATTATGACAAATCATGGCTTGACATATCTTGTTTTGCATGTAATGAGTCTATCTCATATATTAGTTTCACCTTTTAAGTTGCATTATGGAAATAAATGAACTTTTGCACGATATTCTAATTTTTCGAGTTTCACCTGTATAGTTTTCAATGGTTTTCATATGTTAAGGGAAAGGTTTAATATGGCATTTAAAAACATCTGAAATTTAAAACAAAACACAAAACAGAATTTCAATTATGTACAGGTGATGAACGTGCAAATAGCAAAAAGGTGAACTATTAGTGTTATTAATGTTGGATATAATACAAAGATGGACATTCAGGAGAGAATGTGGGTAATTGGTATCAAATTTACACTGTGTCATAATTTAAGAGAAAACGTTCATAAAATGATGTGTCATCGGTATAAGATACCAAAGAAATTATCAAAAATATACAATAGTAGTTTAAACCAGAGTTGAAAATGTGATAAACATGACGAAAATTTTACCATGCCTGATGGACTTGTGAGAAAGCTAAGACATTTTGGACACAAAATCACATGATGTGAATGATAAATATCGTGAAGAAACCAGAACTGTTTTATTGGGGCTTATGGACAATAAACTAGAAAGAAGTCATGATGGATTGATTTTGTGTATGGTAATTGCAATAGGGCTATTGTATGCTCAGTGATGGAAGAATAATAAAATTCTCACACTGGAAGGATCGATTTTGAAAATGTCAGAACTAACTGAGATGGCAAAGTTGATTTCTTTGGTCAGAGGAAAAAAAGCATAAAATCTTCTGAAAGACTGGAAATCTTATATGCTGAAAGAAGGAAAAATAATGATTTATGTTTTGGGAATTAAAAAGATATATGTGAGGCACTAAAGGGATTTGTATAATATTTAAGAAAAGGTCAGAGGTCACTATATTTCATTAGTTTATTTTCATTTCTTGCATCTTTTTCTTGTTTTCTTTTTTTTTCTGTAGCTTTGATTTTTACTATATGTAAAGTTTTCAACAAACATAAATAAAAAAGGAACTTGATTGACATTGAGTGATTACCCTAAGTAATCACTTGTGATATTAACAAAGCTTGTCTCCAAATAAAGTTATTTAAAAGGAAAGAAATATTCACCTTGTTTGTCATGTACCATTGCCCTTTGTTGCTCTAATCTTTTGTTGTTGCTACACACTGTGCTAGCTAATTGAATAATAAAAGTTGCTTAATATAAGGTTAACTGATTTGTAGTTCTTTAAAGTGAACATCAAGTAGGTGCTAATTTGAACTCGCTAAATTAGATTTGACTATTGCATGTTTACTTTAGTATATCTATTAATTTGCTTGATGGTAACATTTCCTGGAATTAATATAGCTGTTTTTCATCTCATGTTGGAATCATTCTTTTTTAGTGTGTGATTTGATCTCCCCCTAATTATATCATTAGATGAACAAACATATTGAAGAGGTTTATTTATAAATCTTGGAAATAATGTAAATGTTTGTGATTGCACTGGCTGAAAGTGAAAACTCATATTTTAAAATGTTTACAGAGGCAATTATTCTTCACAATTTGGGAGAGACTTGTATACAATGAAGAAAAAACAGTGAAAAGGATTGGGGAATATTAGCTTAAAGAAATGTGATTGCCAAGATTGAGTGAAGTTATCATTCTTCTGCTCTGAAACTGGTCAAATCACAGCTAGATTATTGTATCCAATTCTGTGGACCATATTTTAGAAATATGTTCAGGGGATAGCAACTAAAATGATAAAAGGATTGGAATAAAAATAAATAATGAGAAACTGTTAGGGGAACAGTCAAAAAAGATTTCAGGGAGATATGATAGCTTTCTTCATGTATCGAAAGAGTTGCCATTTAGCAGATGGCATGTTATTGTTTGAACAGGCTTTTGGAGAACTCAAAGTTTCTGTTCACCAGAGAAACAATAAATTCTATTTTTATTTGAAATACAAAATTTGTTAAAAAAGAAAATGAAAATATTATATAGAGAGTTTACTTTTAAAAGGGTTGATCAGTAAATGGGATGTCTTAATGAGAAAGAATTCAGATTTTGCTTTTCCTTATAGTGTTTGAAAAGTTAAACTGATTCAGAAAACTGAATTGATTAGCACTGCCAAACTGATTTGTGAAAAAAATGTATATTTTTATAGGCAACCTTTCAAATCTTGAAACCAAGCCTACATCCAATGTCATTTTTGAGACATTTGATTTAGAAACTTGAAGCAAATCAATAAAACAATCTGACTACTTTTGAATGAAATCTTTAAATTCAATGTTCAGATAATCCACAAACAGTTCTCCCTTTACTTTGGCCTTTCCAAATGCCATAGATAGTCTTAATATTAACCAGTTTACATTTTCAATATATTTGTCTGAGTTTCACTGAAGAACATAATCCAGAGGGTAATATTTAATTTTTTAAAAAATCTTTTCTCTCCTTGCATGATTTGACCAAAGATGGATCCAATTCCAACAGAATTCAGAAAGTATGAACTATCATGCCACTGTAGTCTTCTGTGACCTGATGTCCTCCACAGATATTGGAACCATAGTTCCCAAAGTCATCAATGGCTATATTGTTGGAACATCAAGGAGCTGTAATCCAATAAAGGTTGTCTCAAATGCCTCGCTTGGCTATGTTGATGCTATGCTGTGAGACTATTATGTAGAGTACTGTATTAATATTATGAATAATTCAGTACAGGGGATATGTATGTGTGCATGTAAATAGATAGATATTTCCTCAATAAATTATATAGTTCCCAAAGGACCTCAGATAAAACAAAATCTGCCTTGGCTTTCTTCTTGTAGTAAATTGGTCATCCTGTATCAATTCAGAAACTTCAGACTGCTGATACAGAGGAATTATTGAGTCTGTCCCTTGTATTTCTATAACATTCTGTTTTGGTACAATAACAAAACAAGACTGTATAGACTTCAAGGGATAGTTAAGACTGCAGAAAAAGCTATTGCAACCAGCCTGCCTTCCACTGAGGCTCTATATCAGTGGTGGTAAACCTTTTTGGCTCTGAGTGCTGAAATGGCAGTATGTGCATGTGTGCAGCAGTGTTGGAAACCAGAAGAGCAGCTCCCCAGTGCTCATGCAGGAGCACTGGAAACTGGAAACTCAGCTTCCTGGCACACATATGCGCACTGGCCACCTGGTCTTCTGGTTTCTAATCTACATGTGCGCATGAAGACCAGCTGGTCAGTGTGAATGCACGCACCAGAACCTGGAAAAGCAATGGGCAACAGCTGACATGCCCAGAGAGATGGCTCTGCATGCCACATCTAGAACATGTGCCATAGGTTTGCCATCATGGATCTATATTCTGCACAAGTCAGAAAGAGGGCTGAGAAAATATCTACAGACCTTTCACCTTGGGAACATAAACTGTTTCAACTCCTCCCTTCGGGGCACTGCAGAAGGGCATTGCATGCCCAAATAACTAGACACAGAGACATCTTTTCCCTCATGTCATCACTCTGCTGATTATCTAAAGCCCACAGTACTATCTTACAGCAAAGTATATTTACTCATGTATCACTTTTATCCTTCTCATCTGTCCCACTACCTTCTCTTACTGGTATCATTATTATGAATATTATTACTTGAATATTATGAGTATTGTTAATTTGTTGTTTTGCATGTATACTGAGAGCTTATGCAACAGAGACAAATGTGTCTATCACATTTGGCCAATAAATCCTATTCTGTTCTGTTCTGTTTTGTTCTGTTCTGTTCTGTTCTACTTTGCTCTGCTCTGCTCTGCTCTGCTCTGCTCTATTCTGCTCTATTCTATTCTATTCTATTCTACTCTACTCTACTCTATTCCTATTTTCTATTTTCTATTTTCTATTCCTATTTGCTATTTCTAGTCTCATTCCAGCCTATCTTGGAAAATTGGCTCTGAAGATAGCATATGTGAAGGACTTTGAACTCTTACACTTCTCTCTCCTGCTGCCCTGGTACTACATCAGAAGGCTGTCTTGCAGGCTGCAAGCATGAATTGCTAGTGATCATATGTTCCTCTTTCTCTGACTGGATATGCCTTTTACATTAGTTCATTTTATATCCTAACTTTCCTCTGGGAAATGAAGCAGCACCCACAGGTCTTTCCTGTCATTATATCTTCACATCATTAGTTCTGTGGGAGGGCTAGGATGAAAGACAGTGGATTGGTGCAAAGTGTCCTCACGAGTTGCATGCCTGAGATTGGACTTCTTCCAGCCTAATATTTTAATAATGGCCTTAAAGTCATGCTTGCTTGCTTCATTCCTTTTATGCCATACAGTCAAAGCTTTTGACTCCTGCTTGATTTCAATTTTAAATATAATTTCATTTTCATTAATGGCCTGTTACATACTATGATTCAGTGCTGTCATATAGCAGAATAATAGAATAACAGAGTTGGAAGGGACCTTGGAGGTCTTCTAGTCCAACCCCCTGCTCAAGCAGGAGACCCTATACCATTTCAGACAGGCTGTCCAGTCTCTTCTTAAAAGCCTGCAGTGATGAAGCATCCACAAGTTCTGAAGGCAAACTGTTCCACAGGTTAATTGTTCTCACTGTCAGGAAATTTCTCCTTAGCTCTAGGCTGGATCTCTTTTTGATTAGTTTCCATCCATTCCTTCTTGTTCTGCCTTCTGGAACTTTGGAGAATAGGCTGACCTCCTCTTCTTTGTGGCAGCCCCTCAGATATTAGAACACTGCTATCATGTCACCCTAGTTCTTATTTTTACTAGACTAGCCATACCCAATTCATACAACTGCTCTTCATATGTTTTAGCCTCCAGCCCTTTAATAATCTTAGTTGCTCTTTTCTTCACTCTTTCCAAAGTCTCCACATCTTAGCACAGCAATAGCATTTAGGATTATATTCTGCTCCATAGCACTTTACAGCACTCTCTGGGTGGTTTACTATGTAGAAGCATTCTTTGCATATTGACCCCAACAATCTGGATCCTCATTTTACCAACCTCGGAAGGATGGAAGGCTGAGTCAACCTCTAATCGGTCAGGATTGAACACCAGGCAGTAGGCAGAGTTTGTCTGCAATACTGCACTTTAACCACTGTGCCACCAGTGCTCATAGGATTGCATCACTATTTATTTGTACAGATAGCCCTTGGTTTACAACAGTTCATTTACTGGCTGTTCAAAATTACAAGGGCACTGGAAAAAGTGACTTATGACTGTTTTTCATGCTTATGACCATTGCAGCAACCTCATGGTCACATGTTCAAAATTCAGATGCTTGGCAGCTGACTCATATTTACAACAGTTGCAGTGTCCTGGGATCATATGATCCCACTTTGCAACCTTCTGACAAGCAAAGTAAATGGGAAAGCCAGTTTCATTTAACAACTGTGTTATTAACTAAATAACTGCACTTGCTCACTTAACAACTGTGGCAAGAAGGATCATAAAGTGAGGCAGAACTCATTTAACAAATGTCTCACTTAACAGCAGAAATATTGGGCTCAGTTGTGGTCAGGGGTGGGATGCTACTGGTTCAGCCTGGTTCATTAAACTGGTAGCTCTGAAGAGTAGCAGACACCAAACTGATTCAGTGTCTACTGCTCTGTTTGGCCCAGCCGCCCACCCGGCCTCTTGGCTGTCCTTTATTTCCTGCTTTTTCAACCTCAGCTGCTTTGTGCAGCACAGAGGAGGTTGAAAAAGCAGGAAAGAAGAGGAATTTGAAACAGTGTGCACCCACACGCAGCGCACCCATGCGCAGCGCACCCACACGCAGTGCACCCACACGCAGTGCACCTGCACGCAGCGCTTGCCAGCTGTCTGGGTGGCACAGCTGAGGTTTTTTGGAAATGGTCTACACATGTGCACAAAATGCACCCTCACCAGGGGTGGGATTCCACCTACTGGAGAACTGGCAAATTGTGCCACCGACTTGCCCCGCCCTGCCCCAGCCCACCCCACCCTGCCCCGCCCCACCCCGCCTTCTTACTCATTACCTGGCATGCGCACCATCAAACTTGCCTGCTAAGTTGCTATTTTTCCTTTTTTCCCCCTGACCATCAGCTGTTCTGCTGTGCCACGAGATTTAGATTAGCTAGAAAGCAGGAAATAATTGAATTTCTTGCTTTCTAGCTAATCTTTAGATCCTTGGTTCTGCTTTTAAGCAGAACCGAACCTTCCTTAGGACTGAAGCTTCTATTATTCAGTGCAGGCTCAGGTAGCCGATGGCAGAAAGATAGATCTCTGAGTGAATCTGTGATTCTGTGATTCTGTGAGCAATCAATCTGCCTGCCTGCTTTGCCTGATTTTGGGTAAAAGTTGCTCTTTTTTAATAAAAAATTCAATATTTACATAAATATTTATAATATTTACATACAAGCCATGCCCATCCAGACACATGACCCCCAAGCCATGCCCAGTCAGCAAGCTACATCCAGCCAGTCACATGACCACCAAGCCACACCCACAAATTAGGCCACACCCACAGAACCAGTTGTTAAGAAATTTGAATCCCACCCCTGGTTGTGGTCATAAATTGAGGTCTACCACTGGCCTAGACATGAATTTACTCTCTCTACTGCAGCAGAAAGCCAGCCTTTTGCTCATTCTCATCTCATCCTCAATGTATCAATTATTTTAATCAGCCTTTCCAGCAACAGGCTTGTCATTTCTCTGTCATGATATCACATTTTTCCAAATGCAAATTGCCTTAAATTTTAAATACTTTAATTAATTGTTCTCCCACATTTGTTGGTGTTTTTGGTGGGCTACAGGAAAGATGGAAAGCTAAAAGGCTTAATGAGTACAGGATAATTTATTGTTAATTAGCTTTTTTTCCTTTTGATATTTTTTCAGCTGCTTAACATTAGCTTCTTGTTTGATCACCAATTCTTGAATAAATTAGAGCTTATTGCGCTTAGCAATTTGACGATCTGCAATTGCCTTCAGCTGTCTGCAGTAATTGATACACTCCTTCTCTTTAGTTCTATTAGCCAGCCTTAGACAACCTTTTTGTTCCCACAATTTTTAAATTGCAGCTCCCACAATCCCTTGTCTAAGGGCATGCTGTTGGGGTCTGATGGAGATCAAAGTTCAAAACATTTGAAATGCTCCAGATTTGTCCTGCCATTTTAATAGCTTCCCACCCCCGTCTTCCCTGTAGTTTTCTTAGCAAGGTTTTTCAGGAAGTGATTTGCCATTGCTACTTCCCAGGGCTGAAAAAGAATTAATTAATTAATTAATTCGACTTGTATGCCGCCCCCTCTCCAAAAGGACTCAGGGCGGCTCACAGATAAAAACGATACAATAAATTAAGTTAACTAAAATAGAATTAAATAGCAGCAAGCCGAATTAAACCAAAAATCTCATAATACATATAAAACCCATTCCCCCGAGGAGTCAGCCCAGCCCAGCCTGTTCAAACAGCCAAGTTTTTAGGTCGCGACGGAAGGTGCGGAGATCAGGGGCCAGGCGGAGCCCTAGAGGTAGCTGGTTCCAGAGAGCGGGAGCCGCTACAGAGTAGGCCCTTCCCCGGGATACCGCCAACCAACACTGAGTCGCAGTCGGCACCTTGAGAGGTCCCTGCCTGTGCGATCGTACAGGGCGGTTGGTATTCGATGCCGGCAGAATGACTGGCTCAAGATTACTCAGCTAGTTTTTGTGCCCCAGCCAGGATGAGAACTTGGACTCTCTCAGTTTCTAGCCTGATGTCTACACTAAACTGATTCTCTTTTAACAAAATACCAGAATAACAGAATTGGAAGGGACATTGCTTATGCAGGAGATCCAAACGTGGTATTCAGCCAGGTCTGAAAGGTTCTGGAGAACCGGTAGTGGAAATTTTGAGTAGTTTGGAGAACCAGTAAATACCACCTCTGGTTGGCCCTGCCTCCATCTATTTTCTGCCTCCTGAGTCCCAGCTGATCGGAGTCCCAGCTGATCAGCTGGGTCTTCTTTTGCACAGGAGAACAGAACTGGAAAGCAGATTAGTGGAGTGGGGTGGAAATGGGGATTTTACAGCATTCTTCCCCTGCCATGCCCACCGAGCCATGCCCACCGAGCCATGCCCACCAAGCCATGCCCACCAAGCCACACCACACCCACCAAGCTCACCACACCCACCAAGCCACACCCACAGAACCAGTAGTAAAAAAATTTCAATACGACCACTGAGGAGATCATATAGTATTTCAGGCAAGTGGTTGACAGTCTTTTCTTAAAAGCCTCCAGTGATGGAGCACCCAGAACTTCTGAAGGCAAGCCATTCCACTGGTTAATTGTCTTCACTGTTAAAAGTTTTCTCCTTAGTTCTAGGTTGCTTCTCTCTTTGATTAGTTTCTATCCATTGTTTCTGGTCTTCTAGTGCTTTGGAAAATATTGATCCTCTCTTCTTTGAGCCCCTCAAATATTGGAATGCTGCTATTGTGTCTCACCTAGTCTGTCAGATCCCTATCGTGATACTGCCACTCATTTGGGGAGGGAACCCCGGATTCTTTTACTCATTTATTGCTCTCATCCTGTTTCCTATGTATCCTGTAATTTCCCTAGTTTATAACATTTACCTTGTCATCTATTCTGCCCTGTGCTTTGATTTACCTTGGGGAATGTACAAGGGGGGAGGGCCATCTGCTTTCTCTCAGTTCAGAAGCCTCACAGAAGAAGTGCCTGGGAATGACTGCTTATCTCTTTCTTAGGATGACTGTTTCCACAACATCTTTGCACCTGAAGATTGGCTCATTCAACATCAGACTGAAGGGAAGGGTTTCTAACCACTTTATCCTAATGGAATTTCCTGGGGGAGGGGGGACCTCAGACCCTGCTTTGCAATCACTCATTTTGAATAAAAAGGTTCCTTTTGAAATGCTGCTGGCTCAAGAGTCCATTCTTTCTTGATTAGGGAGTAGAGGCAGGACCTTACATAGTCCTTCTTTTCACTAGACTAGCCATACCCAATTCCTGCAACCTTTCTTCAAATGTTTTACCCTCCAGTTCCCTAATCATCTTTGTTGCTCTTCTCTGCACTTTGACCAAAGTCTGAACTTTTTCTTGGTATAATATGGTTACCACTACCCACTAACTTCATTCAAAGCCCATCCAAATATTGGGCTGAAATATTAAGATTTTTTCCCCTCTTACTCCAGAAGATATGCAGTTGCTTTAAAATGGTCAATAGTGTTTCCTTTGTTTCTGTAGCACAATTTCTTTGCAATGCTAGATAACCACAAAAGGATGGGCTGAATATGGATAAATGTCTCTGTGCATGAGACACACACACACACACATACTCCTTTGCTCTTCAAAGGTCACAGTTGTGCAATTAATTTATTGCATCTGGGTTTTCATCAGCACCAGTTCAAATCATATAATGGCTGTTCCATTAGGAATGTGCATCTCTGGTACAAGTTGGCATTTATTCCTCTGCCATTCATCACAATTCAAGTATCCATTTAAATTGCAAAATAACAAGAAGGTGGGGAGGGGAGGAAGCACACAGGCAGCCATTGGCTCAGCCACTTTCTGTTTCATATATTGAATTTTCTTCTTATGTGAAGATAAATTGCTGTAGCTGTCCCTGATATTTTATGTGCCGACATTTTAATCTGGGGGACTCTGGAAAATTACTCCTGGAAGCCTTATCAAATTTCTTTCTGATATATTATTCACTTCCAGAGAGGTTGATTCATTTTACAGGAAATGGTAACTGCTGAGAAGGAGTTGTCTGCATTTCCTGATCTGCTTTGATTAGGGGTGTTGCAAAAGTAGTAAGATTTTAAGTTTGGCAATATAAGCAATCAGTAGAAATTTAAACAGGATCTACAAGAAGAAAGAAAGAAATTGCTGGTTTAGAATATCGGCATGGCGTAAGAAGAGGAGCAGCAAGAATTGAACCATAACTTGGTGCTAAAGAAGTTTTCTGCATATTTTCTTTGTATAATGCATAGCATGGGATTAAGCATATTATCCATAGACTTCCTGTGACCTTTAAAATTCATAGATTTCATTGCAAATAAGAACAATAAATCTGCAGATTTTTGGAAAATGGGAGAAAATGAGCAAATAAGAATCTTACAGGTCTCTCTCCCCGTCGCTCTTTGTGCTTTGTGTGTGTGTGTGCTCTCTATCTCTTTGTGTGTTTCTTCACTTTTGAAGCAGCTACAAGTAAGCCTCATGATCACTGATGATAAATATAGGAAAATCCAATCATCCTATGAACTGAGAAGCAGATGAATGCATTGCAAAGACACAAATCAATAGTATTAAAAATAGAAAAGAAAAACATGACTTTTTAAAATCATGTTTTCTACCCTTTTTAAAAGAAAGATAAGATTTGCAGCTGATAATTAGCCCATGTGGCTTATAACCTTTCCTGCTTGAAGAAATAGCTAAGTAATGAGTCTTCAAGATCTGCCAGAATTTGAAGCAGGTCAGTTTGCTTATGCTTGGCTGCCTCCTTCTCATTAATGACTTAAGACTGTATAGAAAACAAAGATGAGTCATTTCCCCCTCCCCCCAGGTTCCAAAATGATTCTTCTATGAATCCTTGCAGTAAATTGATAGGTTCTAGGCTAGCAGTAATAGTTCCAGAAAGACTAGATTCTTTGGACAGCACTCAGCTTCTATCCATACTTCTATATTCTTGTTCCAGTAATCAAATCTCATATTTTTCTTCTGTTAACTTGCTTCCTAACTTGTTTATTCACCTTATATATTGTTGCTTTTTTTGTATATTTACCCCAGTTGTTTAGATGTTTTTCCCAACTCAGCATGATAGATAATGCAGGTTTATGATGATAGAGCACCTTTCTAGAATTACCTACCCCCTCCTGTTTCCATAAAGATACCCATCTGCTGTGCAGGGAAATTGTAACTTGCAACATTTAAAATGGGAATGAAGAGAAGACCAAAAAATTTCAATGAAGAAAATTTGACTTTGCTGATAATGAGTGTTGTAGCTATTCAAAACTTATCTCTTGAAGTATGAAGTCCTCTTCCCTGAAGATTGTGGACTTTAATCTACTGATCTAGTGAATATTTTGCAAATTCACAGTCTAAGGCTAAGAAAGGTATTTGGCCCAAAGTCACTGAGCTGGCTTTATTTAGTCCTTCACTGTAAGGTCTAAACCCTGGTTTTCCTTGTCCAATCCAGCACCTTAACTACTACATCGCACTGACTTTCTTTTTAGTGTGCACACAGATGTGCCATGCATGAAGGATCAGGATCACACCTAAGTTCCAGCGCAGAAGATTTATTGCCCTTATTACACATGAAACTAGTCAACTAATGTACAATATTAAATTGGCACCAGACCAGAGTTAATGGAGTTCAAGTGGGTTTGGACTTAGACCTTTTGTGGAAACTCCAGGCTGATGTCTTCCTTAACTCTGCCCCTTAATTTTGCCTGCTCTTCTCCTACAATATGTATTAATAACAACAAAAACACTAAGATAATTTCTGGTTCTTCGGGCAACTTCCTGTTTGTTATATTGCATATTATTAATCTTTTTCATGTTACCTTTATTATAAAAATCAGAGTCTATGAGATGGGCAGCTATATAAATATGATAAATAAATAAATAAATTTCCCTTGTATAAACAGGCAGCACAGTTCCATGCAATCCTAATATAACCTCAAATGAAATCTGGACTCTCAGATCTGGAATTAATAGGACATGAACCTTCCATGCTCATCAAAAAGAAAACAGTTCTTTTACAAAGCCTTTGAAGTTCACACTTTGACTTTGAAAATTAAGTATGCTTACCTGCATTAATTAACTTTGACGTTAGTAAGGGTACATTTGCACTTTGCTTATGTACTGATGTCACTATGTTCAATACATCTCTACAGTGTTGTACAACTTGGCATGTGTAGAATTTGGCATAAGAAGAGCATATCACAAATTGCCTCCATTTATAAAAAGGGAAATGAACCATTGCCTCTAGAGTTGGGAGAAATTTATTTAGGTTTTGGAGGTGAAAAAAGTTGTAACATTCCCAGAGCCATTGAGCAGATTTGGAAGCAATTTCATTACATTCAATCCAAGCATCACATTCCCGTTCAGACCTGGGAAATAAATGCACATTTGCTCTTGAAGCCAATTGCCTATTTTTTGTGATGCATTTTTGGCTCCAGCGGTTTTATAAGAACTTTCTTCTGTTTATTGCAATAGCTTGCTTGGGCTGAAAAGACTTGATCCATTTTCTTTCAATTGTGATCTTGATCCATTTTCTTTCAGTTGTGGCAGGAAATGCCCACTGACTTTATTAGATTTTTGCTTGAAAAGGTCTTTATCTCTTTTGCAAGATTCTTTCAGCTCTGAAATATTGGGTACTTCTTCAATCTATTGGCTTAGCTAGTTCCTTTTATTATTGCCATTCTAACTATTTGAAAGCCTATCTTTTTTTAAAAAAGACATTTGGCAGAGGAGTTGTGATTGAGGTTATCCTTTCTGCCATATTGGACTTTCACGGTTCTTTGGAGGAAAATACCAAGATAAATGGGTGTTCAGTTATTGCTGATGAGATGGATAGAGAGAGGAAATCTGAAATGATGTATTAATTGCAGTGCACAATATACTGCATATAAAGTGACATCTTTATAGAAGTGTACTTTGAAATCAGTAAAGTGGAGTCAATGATTATTTTAGTGTCATTGTTTGCATTTAGACCAAGACATAAAAGATTCTTTCTGTGAAATGAAGTTTGGATTCAGACAAATTTGTTGACTTCTTGATCATTCTACCATCACTTGTTAAAACAAGAAGCCCCAGAAAATTAACATATTTATAACAAAGTAGTATGTGAAGTGGGATGGTTATGGATTACTTTATATTTTTGTATAGATTGTATACATTCTATGCAGATGAGTAACAGCTAAATTAGCAAAAGCAGAATTATTAGAATATTCCAGTTTCAAAGGGTAAGCAGAGATTTTGTTCTGCTAATTCTCTTCTGAATTTTAAACTGCCAATGTTGGAAAAAGATTTGGGCCTGCCAAACATATTTCTTACCTGATATCTCTCCCTTTATGATTATTCAGTTGAACTACCCAATGGATGTGTGAATGATATCTACTTACATCAAATGGATTGAAATAAATTGATTAATGGGACAGCCATGCATCTAAGGCAACAGGAACTAATAGATGCACAATTACAAATTAGTCTGCTAGGAAATCAGTATTCATGGCCACACATGGTACATTTTATATTGTGATACTTTGCTTATTTTGAATAATCAGTTATAAATAAAAATTACCTGTCAAGATTAGGTTGTCTGATTTTCAATTCTCCATAGGAACTTTCCCTAAGTTCTAAATATCAGGCATCTTTCAAATCAAGTCTAAACACTTTGAGGGACAAACAAAAACTCCCTACTTTTCTAATAATTTTTCACTTTTTACATTCCCTGCCCCCAAAATAAATATTAATGTGGACAATGAGGTTGCTAATTGTCAGAAAGTGGAACTTTCTGGTGTTGCTATGCAGTTTACAAACTTGTGGGGATTTGAAGGCAAACCAAATCCACCAATCACAGGGTAACACCAGATGCCATGGAGTGGCATCACAAGCCACGCCCCTTGGTATAAAAGGGGCAGCCCAAATGGCATTTTACCTCAGGAGGGAGATCAGAGGCCTAAACAGAGGCCTAAACAGAGGTCAGAGGCCTAAAGGGATGTCAGAGGCCTAAACAGAGGTTAGAGGCCTAAACAGAGGTCAGAGGCCTAAACAGTTCTCTGAGGAGATCTATCTGATGAGAAGTTTCTAAAGAGAAACTTTCTACTGGGGTCCATTATTCTCCTTGTCTGCTCTTGCTGATATTATTCTAAACTCAGCTTGAGTATCTCAGTAGCTCTTGCCAGAAGAGAAAAGGAGACAGAGATAGGGAAAAGCCTTGAATCAGTTTAAGTTCTTTAAAGAGGTCTAAGTTTCTTAAGGGTTTATCCTTAATCTAAAGGATTGAGAAATCCTAACTACATAGGTAGACAGAAAAACCAAGTAAGACCTGAGAGAAGAGAAACTTAAAGAAGGCACAAGAAACTGGTAAAAATCTTTCTGTAAATTTATTTGAATTAAGCTGCTTGTATAATAAAAGATTTGGTTTGAAGAACAAACTGGGCTCAGCATCTTTCTACAGTTTAAATATATAGACAGATTAACAAGATCCTCTAAACATAAGCCAATCATAGGATTGACTAAACATAACATCATATTTTTCAACACTAATTTAGAAAATTATTTCACAGAGGAAAATCTGCAACAATGCATTACTTACTATTCCTATATATTCCACCCTCTCAGAAGAAGTCACTATAAGAAGTCACTATCACTATCCCATAGTGAAAATACATACTGTACATTGTGAATATTTAGAATGCAGTGGGTATCAATTTTAGAAACATTTTCATTGTAGGTTATCTCCTCATAAACAGATGTGTGTTTTAAGTGGAGCCTAGAGCTTGACTACATTTCTCATTTTAAAAATTGCAAACTTTTAGTTAAGCAAACTGGGTTGGTGAAAGATACATAATTTGTTTGCTGCCCCTGAACTGTTCATCTCCTATTGCTCAAAAATGATGTCATATTACATATCATATGAGAACCATGTTGGTGTAATAGTTAAAACAACAGTATAGAAACTGGGAGAGTGTGAATTCTTGTTCTCTCTTAGGCCCAATGCCAACTGGGTACTCTTGGACCAGTCACTCCGTCTCAGCCCTAGAAAGGTGGTAATAACAATTGGAAAAACTTGGAAGAAAACTGCATGTGTGTGTGTTTGTGTATGTGTGTTATTTATATCCTATATTTTCTCCAGGAGCTCATAATCTATCACCTACACTGCTCCACAAATGTTTTCTCCTCCCTGCCTCAAAATAGATCAGATAGAATTTTGAACCTGGGTCTCTTCAGTTCTACTATAATACTGTAACCCCTGTGAAAATCAGCAAAGGATTTGTTGTGCAATTATTTAAAAGCACTTTTTTAAAAAAAATGGAACCTTTTGCTGGTAGAGGTAAAATCCATGATCCTCATGCTTTCTGGAAGGGCCTTAAAACTTGATTCTGCTGAGTGGGCCGGGCTGTGGTGTGTGCTATGTTGGAGGTGATTGATGGAGATAAAAGCCCACTCTCCCACACCATTCACCCTCTTAGTTCTTAGACTTTCTTTAACTGTTGTTAATTTTAATGTTCTTATATTCGTGTTTTATGCCATTGCAAGTCACCCAGAATCATTTTAGAAAGTGAGGTGGATGGTGTATAAATGTAATGAAGGAAGGAAGGAAGGAAAAGAAAGAAAGAAAGAAAGAAAGAAAGAAAGAAAGAAAGAAAGAAAGAAAGAAAGAAAGAAAGAAAGGGGGCTCTCTGAGAATAAAACTGGTGCTGACAAAGGCATTTCAGAGAACCATTGGCAAGATCCTGCCTGCCTTTGCTCAACAAAGTAACAATATCACTTAGACTTATATACCACCCCAAAGTGCTTTACAGTAGTCTCTGGGCAGTTTACAATGTCAGCATATTTCCCTCAACAATCTGGGTCCTCATTTTACTGACCTCAGAAGAATGGAAGGCTGAGTCGACCTTGAGCCGTGTCAGGATCGAACTCCAGGCTATGAGCAGAGTTGCCTAAAGTACTTCATTCTAACCACTACACCACCAGGGCTCCTGGTGGTAGAATTATAGAAAAGAAGATGGAGCTATTTTTTGTTCTAACAATGGAGACAATAGTAGTAGGGCAGGATCATCTGTCTCCTTTCCTGTTTATGCAAATCTGCAAAACAAGAAGCTGCATTAAATAGAGATTTTTGATCCCATGTTCACACATGAATATGAATATACCTTTGGTGGATGTTATGTTTATTTCACCAGCAGATATTTGTGGAATACCCTAATGCAGTCTTAGTTTCTCAATATATTTCTAGACTGATTTTAAATTAAACATTGATAGAAATTGATTAGGTCAGATCTGGAGTTAAATAGTGGTTACAGATATTTATGAAGCTTTTCAAGGTTGCCAACATGTCATTTATATCTTAATGAGTATAACATGCATGTATTTATTGATAAATATTATTTTTCCCCTGGAATGCCATGTGATTAGGAAGTGCTGGAAAATAAACTAGATTTTTCAAAAGTTGATGTTATAAAAAATATATCATGACCGCGTTATAGATGTTCAATCTCTGTCCAACCCAACTACCAATTTTATTCTACGACAGCATCTCTTTATTCTGACTGGCAGCCTTTTTATGTAGGATTTATGGGAAGAGAAGAATTCAGATTTATTCCCTGCAGAATTTCCAGTAGAATTTATTTTAATCTCAAGAATTGCTTACTTTTAAGTGCTTTTATGTATAGACGTACACATAAAGAGAAAGCAAAGGGTAACAGGAAAAGGAAATAAATGTTTAAATATGAAAGAATAAGAATTGAGAATGGGTACAATTTTTCCCTAAAGATAAAGTTTCCCCTTGCACATGCATGTTAATTGTTTCTGGCTCTATTTTTCCATAAACGTATTAATACCAATATCAATTAAAATTGGTTTCAATTTAAAGTATTTTCCATTTTCCAAAATTCTTTTTCTCAAAATAGTTCTTGTACAACTATGGCTTTTCCCCAGGTAATCCAATGTCATTTGAATAGCTAATAAATATAATTCCAATTGGTACAAGTTCTTCTAGAAGGACATTAGGTTAAATGAACTGAGCAACTGATGTACCTTGAGCTATTCAGGAATATTGCTATGATCAAAGAATCAATTTGGTCTCCCTAATTTCAACCAATGCAGCTTGAATTTTCAGCCACAATGACTTCATTTCAAAAGGAAAAAAATAGATCATACATTATTCAGCCGTAGTTTGCTTTAAAAAGGAAAGAAACTTTATTCTAGGAAATGCATGTTCAGATGGCTTTATAACTCACATCAATAGATACTTTCTATTAGAAATGAATTAGCCTGCATACTGCAAAGGAAGTGATTACATTGGCTATGGGGGATGCATAAGTACCCATCTGTGAATTAATTGAGGCTGCCCTTAAGTCACCCTTATTGAGATACTAGCATTATGGTTGCAGAGTCATTTCATATTGAAAATCTTCCTATAATAATGCTGAACATTATGCTCTCCCATGAGCCAAATAATTGGTGAAGGTCAAGGTCCTTGTTCTTTTCCTCAATAATGTTTAGGCAAAAAAAATTATACTGTTAGTGTAGCCTTTCAATGGTATTTGGTATACATTCCATTTGAAGGATCATTTTAAAGAGAAAGAGGGACTGAATACAAATGAATCCCTTTGTCATTGTAATGCAATTCTTAGTTGATATTTGGTAGGCATCGGTTGGAAAACATCTGTGCGTACAGTTGGAGGCATGCACACAGAGCCTAAGAAAAATATTTCCCTTTCTAGATTCCACACCTTCCTGCCCTGTAGAGGAAGAGAAAAAGAAGGGGAATGTAGTGAAGATTTCATAAAATTAATACCTTCCGGCACCTTCAATTTTCTTGGCTCTCTTACAGAATTGGTTTTCTTGTGACATCCCACCGAGTCTACAAACTTGGATTTTTCTACTTAGCACTGACCCCATTTAGTATTTTGAGATAGGCCATGTCCTGCTATGTGCTCTGACTCTGCAAATGTAATGTAATCTTCCTTGTGAGGCAACCAGATTATTTCTATGTTTGCTGTATTTTACTGTTGCATATATGGATTTCTACACATCGAACAAATGCTACACAAAAAGAAACTTAAGGCAATAAGATGTAATGAACAGTGTAAATTCTGGGCTCATAATTTATTTCTTTGCTCATTGATCTTTTGAAGACTGAATCCTGAGGCCAGAAGCAAGCTTGCTTCTGGGTCATACTAAACGAAAACCTGCAAATACCTTTATTTTTAAAAAAACACTTTGCATATATTTGAGGGGCCTGTGTCTTGGTTGTCATGCATTTGATCACCAATACATTCTGATAAAACAACATTTGCCTAGTTTTTAAAAAGGGCATCAAGCCCTAAATGGAGATAAACATGCTGTATTAGGTGTTCCTTCAACTGTGAATTATAGAAAAAAAAACACAAGTGAGAAAAGAGTTCTGAATATAAATCACCACATGTCCTGATATCATTTGAAGCCTGCTGTTTTAACAGATATGTTATTGCTTAGAGTGGTAGATAGCTAGGCATAAAATTTTCTAAGGGATGTAAGCCTATTTCAGTTCCTACAGTTACGTGTAATGTTTGTTATATTGTCAGCTCAAAACTTCAAATTTCAGGGCTATCGAATGCTTATTGAGCCACTGTGCTGCAGTGGTTAGAGTGCAGTACTGCAGGCTACTTCTGCTGCCTGCCAGCTGCCTGCAATTTGGCAGTTTGAATCTCACCAGGCTCAAGGCTCAGACTCAGCCTTCCATCCTTCCAAGGTCGGTAAAATGAGGACCCAGGTTGTTGGGATCTGGCTGACTCTGTAAACCGCTTAGAGAGGGCTGTAAAGCACTATAAAGCTAAGAGCTATTGCTATTGTTATTACCTGACAAGAAAGAAACAGTGCAGTTCTGGGTGCAGATATGGGATAACCCAAAGAAATACAACAAGGATGCAGCTTGGTTAAAAGAGGTGGATAAGAATAAAAAAGAAGTTGAAATGAAAGAACTAGGAATAACAACAGAAATGGTAGAGAAAAGAGCAAAGAAGTTCAAGAATTGGTCAGTACCAGGTGAAGATGAACTGCATGGATTTTGATTGAAACATCTAACTGGTTTATTCCCACTCATTGCCAAGCAGATTAACAACATAATACAAGAAGGTGAAATTGAAGAGTGGCTAGCATCTGGCAAAACCTACCTGATAATGTTGTGTTACATGAAAGAATAGGTATAATTATCTAGTTAGCATGAGTTTGAGCAACTGGATATCTGAGTGAAATCAGGTAGGATTCTTCTAAAGTTTGTACTAAAATCTGCCTTGGATTTTCAGAAATGGTTTCTTCCTTTATAAAAGACATTTCTATTTTCCAGCTTTTTCGACGGTACTGGAAAATTTATTTTGAATTTCTTCTGGTCTTGTTTTTGAGCTTATTTAGGACTTTCCTCTCATTAGCTGGGGGTTGGACTAGAAAATGACCTTCCAACTCTGTTAATCTGTAAACCCACCAAAGCTGCAAAGTGCTCTACCTTCTATGCCAGCTGGGGAATTCTGGGAGTTGAAGTCCACCCATCTTAAAGCATCCTATGGCTGCTCCAGTAGCAAGGTAATGATAGAAAAATTTGAAAGTTTCATGCTCAGATTTTCTGAATTGTTACTTAAGCAAACAAATATTTGTGCTGCTATTCTCACTTTCACATTTCAGTCTCATCTAAATCCCAAACATTTCAAATGCTTGGCATTATTGTATTCAGATACAATATGATGAACATCCAGGGCATTCTTGCTTTGTGTTCATGCATTTTGAGCCTGTGTGCCAAGTAAAGAGTTATTTCCTGCTACATGCAAAGCAGCACAATTGCACCTTCAGTTACAGAATGAGAGATGAATATAGCATGAATATATTTGTATGCAACATCGACCTACTGTGGAGGTTGTCTCTGAGAAGCTAGAAACAGCTCCTTGAGTATCTTTTTGAAGGTTCTTTATGTTGCATCCTAACACTGATATTTGCAGTTGGCTACAAAAGCCAGCCATTTTTTCAACAATAGTGGTTTACCAAAAAAGAACTCAGTATTTTCTATCATTCCCATTCAATTTGGTGGGAAATAATTTTGCAGAAGTATTTATATGAGGCAAACAAATTGATTATTTATCATCAAGCTGTTCTTGACCCTTAATGTTCACATACATCTGTTCTTAAACTGGTCCTTCAGGTCTTCCAACAGCGCACCCATGTCTGCTGTAACTAAGTCCACCCTCCTTGCTGCTAGTCATCCTCTTTACTTTCCTTCCACTTTTCTTGCTATTAGACTCTTCTCCAGAGAACGAAGTCTTTCTGTAATATCTCTGAAGAGGTAGACAAAAAGTGAGTAGAAAAGTCCTATCTTTCAAATCACCACCACCACCACCACCACCATTATCATCAATCATCACTGTAATCATCATTCCTGTGGTCTGCAATTCTAAGACTTTTAGTTTAACCCAAGGGAAATATGTATGTATCTATCTATCCATCCATCCATCTATCTATCAGGTGCTCGTTGTCTCCCGACTCGACTACTGTAACACTCTCTATTTAGGACTGCCCTTGCATACCACTCGGAGGCTTCAGCTGGTGCAGAATGCGGCCACGCGGGTAGTGATGGGAGCTTCCCAATACTCCCATATTACACCCCTCCTGCGCGGCCTGCATTGGCTTCCGGTTGCCCTCCAGGTGAGATTCAAGGTTTTGGTGTTAACATTCAAAGTCCTACATGGCATGGGTCCAGGATACTTATGAGAACGACTCCTCCCAGCATCAAATACCAACCGCCCTGTACAGATGGGGTCTCCTCAGGGTGCCGTCCGCGACTCAATGTTGCTTGGCGGTGACCCGGGGGAGGGCCTACTCTGTGGCGGCCCCCACTTTATGGAATCTTCTGCCGGAGCTCCGGCTCCCCTCGCACCTTCCGCCACGAGTTAAAAACCTAGCTGTTTCTACAATCTGGGCTGTGCTGACTCTTTGGGATTTGTTTATTTTAACTTTGGGGTTTTAATTCCAATTCGGCTTATAATTTGTTTAATATGTTTTTAGGTAATTTATTGTTATTGTTGTATTTTAGCTGTGAGCCTCCCCGAGTCCTTTCGGAGAGGGGGCGGCATATAAGTCGAATAAATATCAATCTATCTATCTATCTATCTATCTATCTATCTATCTATCTATCTATAGATAAGAGCCTCGGTGGTGCAGTGGTTAGAGAGCAATATTGCAGGCTACCTCTGCTGACAGCTGTCTGCCTGCAATTTGGCAGGTCGAATCTCATCAGGCTCAAGGTTGACTCAGCCTTCTATCCTTCCAAGGTGGGTAAAACGAGGACCCAAATTGTTGGGGGCAATAAGCTGACTCTGTAAACCGCTTAGAGAGGGCTGTAAAACACTATAAAGTGGTATATAAGTCTAAGTGCTATTTCTATTTCTGTCTGTCTGTCTGTCTGTCTGTCTGTCTATCTATCTATCTATCTATCTATCTATCTATCTATCTATCCATCTATTATTACCCACATAACATTCAAAGAGAAACAAAAATAAATTCATGTATCTCCCAGTAAAAATTACCAACAGTCAATTGCAAAAGGCAGCTTTACTTGCAACAACTTGCATTATGTGACAATATCTTTAACACCTTCAAGGAACATCTGGCTATCCCAAGTCCTTGGGAAGGACTCAAGTGGATAAAAATACCAGATCCAGTCTAAACATCTGGTTGACTCTGCAACAAACCATAATAATAAAATTTAGATGCTGCTTTACTCTAAGTGCCTTTGGATAGTGCTTCTCCTCTTATTCCCAGAGGAGAAGAAGGGAGGGGAGAGGAGAATCAAGAAAACTAACAACAATGTGGATTTTGATGGCTATCCCAATTCAAGGGTAAAGCAAATAGGGGCAGATATAGAACTGTCACATTATTCTCTATTTAGTCAATTACTTTTAAAAAACCTTAGTAGTTATTTTGATGTTATTTGAAAAGCATTTATACTTTGTACAAAGAGGGGACAAAAATGTAATGGAAGCATGTTGTACCTGATATGTGAATTCTCAATTTGGTAATGAAGGAACACAGAAGAAGCATAAAGTCTCTGTGTTCCAAGCAAGCAAGCAAGCAAGCAAGCAAGCAAGCAAGCAAGCAAGCAAGCAAATAAAACAAAGCAAAACAAAACAAAGCAAAACAAAACAAAAAACTAGAAAAAAAATCACTCCATTTAATTCTACATGGCCAACTGAGGAATGTCATTACATCCTGATTCTCTTGCTGTTTAAAAAGGCAAATCCTACTTGGTTTGCTTGAAGTCTAATTGAAAATTAACACAAATTCACCAGAGAGTTGTTGGATGAGATTCTTGTTTAAATGGTACTTGATTAAATTCATAACTAAAAAGATGCTCAAGGACAAAAGTTTTGAAGATAGTAGTTTGGTATTGATTATGAAGAGAAAAATGTTTTATTACCATTCCATAATTGCCACGAGGAAGTTTCTTTAAAAAAAAAAGAACAAATGAAATAGGAAATCTGAGGATTCATTGCATATCTTGGCATGGATGACTTGAGCAAAATAATAGCTTTTTTAAACTAAAAAAACCTTTTTATAAGAGTCTAAGGCAACAAAAACCTCTCTTTTTCTGAAATATTGTAAATTACAGCTGGATAGCTGTAATTTTTAGCCACTTTCTAAAAGGAGAAGAACTGGAATTTTTTGATTAGTTCCACCAAATATGTGTCTACAAAAAGCAGCTAGAGAAGTTCTTCAAATTTCTGTATGGGAAGAATAAATTATCCAACAACTTCTCAAAGGTAGAACTTGGGTGTTAGAATCTATTGTAAAAACCACTTGGGAAGAATTTCCCATTGAAATCTCTCCCCCCACACTTTGGGTTTTAATTAGAAACTACAGAGACGTACTCAAGAGCCATGGTGGCACAGTGGTTAGAACGCAATATTACAAGCTAACTCTGTATTCCATGCCAGGAGTTAAATCATGAGTGGCTCAAGGTTGACTCAGCCTTCCATCCTTCCAGGATCAATAAAATGAGGACCCAAATTACTGGGGGCAATATGCTGACTAATGAAGGCAAATGTATGTGTTCCAGGATAATGAAGGATCCAATCTGGGTTGGTCACCGAGACCAGAGTTTTTGTCTTCTGAGCTTTCAGACTTATGCTGGAACCCATCTTCACTTCTCTGAGGATGCTGACTCTGTAAACCACTTAGAGAGGACTATAAAGTACTATGAAGCAGTATATAAGTCTAAGTGCTATTGCTATTTCTATTTTACCTATTTATTTACAAGGACTTATATAACTGCCTACCTCATACAATGATTCTAGGTGTCTTACTGTCAAGTGTTCTACCCAACATTTGATAAAACATGATTAAAAAGTGCTAGACTAATCTGCAGCTGAAACCGCCCCCCGCCCCCCACATCCTTGCCTAATGCTTGGGGGAAAGAGTCTCAGGTCTCCAAAGCCCTCGGGAAGGCTAAAAGGGTAGGGATCCCTTGGCTCTCAGGTGAGAGGCCACTCCAAAGTAGTCACTAGAAAAGATCACCCAAAAGGTACACCATCTTCAGGCCACCAGACAGATGATCACTCTGTGATAGAAAGGAAACTTATAGTCCCTTTTGGGGTACCTTAAATAAGAATAGAATAGAATAGAATAGAATAGAATAGAATAGAATAGAATAGAATGAGCTGGAAGGGACCTTGGAGGTCTTCTAGTCCACCCCTCAGCTATACCATTTCAAATAAGCGACTGTCTAGACCAGGGGTGTCAAACTAAAGGCCCGTAGGCTGGATCCGGCCTGTGGGGTGCTTAAATCTGGTCTACAGGCCAGCCTAGAAAGAGCAAAGGACCAGCCCATGGTCCTCTGGCAGCCAAAAGGGGCACTGGGGGGGGAGGGTTTGCATGCAGCCCCCCGAGCTCTGATTTTGGCCTGGACGGCCTCCTGAATCAGTCTGCTGGTCAAAACTGGCCAAAATAGGGCACCCCATTTTGGTTGGCAGACTGCTGCAGGAGGCATCCATCCCATCTCTCCCCATCCCAGGCTGGCCACAGAGAAGAAGTACAATGCTGATCTGTCCCTTGAAGAAATCCAGTTTGACTCCCCTGGTCTAGACTCTTCTTAAAAATCTCCAGTGATGGAGCACCCATGATTTCTGGAGGCAAGCTGTTCCACTGGTTAATTGTCCCCACTGTTAGGAAGTTTCTCCTTAATTCCAGGTTGCTTCTCTCTTTGATTAGTAGCTCATTAGTAGCTTGATTAGTAGCTCATTAGGCAAAACCTTACCTGGAAAAACAACACGTCCTGGTGGCTAGTAAAGCTCAACAGAGATTTCATTTCCTTAGAGTCCTGCAGAAAAATTAAGTGGAACAACTGCTGATGACTATTTTTAGTAGATATGATAGGACTACAACTCCCAGATATACATAATGCTGGATTTTCTTTTTTCTTTTCATTTCTTTTCTTTTTCTTTTTCTTTTCCTTTTCCTTTTCCTTTTTTTTGCTGGGGAAAGATATCAGCTGGAGTATGTTTCTCAGATATTTTGTGCAGGTGGCTGACTTTCTAAATCAATCTAATTTATCTAATTGAGTGAACAGATCACTCAAAACAATCCAGTAAGAATCAATTGTAATTACAGCAAAATCAACTAACCAACTAATTGAAGTCAGCAATATATCAAAAAGTGTTACCGTTTTAAACAAAATGTTGCAGATGGCTTTCCTGGACAAGACCGTGTTTCTTGCATTGTACAACTATAGAAGAAAGATTGTCACAATGCACATTTTATTATGACTTAGTTTTCAGTGCAGTGAAAATGATAAATTCATCTTTATGTAGATATACCAATAGTAATTACCAATAGCCAATATTGTTATTTGGGTGACATGAAGATCCTCAGAACGATCCCAAGTTCTCCAAATATTGGTTAGAAATGAAAGGCTCTTTTGGAAAGCTCTTACTCTTATCGGGTTCTTCAAGTGGGTGGTAGCTCAGCTCCATACTTCCTTCTGAGTCACTTATAGATACGCCAACACTAGGTAGGCCTGCTTGCTGGTGTTCTCAGATATTTCCTCCTTGACCTATCACCCCACATGCCTGATTATATCAGTTCCTGGGTCACTTGATAGCAATATCATCATCTGGGTTTCTACTTGTCAGATCCGTGTATCTGCCATTCTTTGGTGGAAGAAAGGAGGGGGGCTGGATTTGATATATTTAATTCTTTGCCTCTCTATGTATACTAAATATCCTATTTCTTACATTGTCTTCTGTATAAACTTTTACATGATTTACAACCATTGCCTGGTGCCCCGGATGCCTGGAAAATTCTCACCTCTTGGCGAGAAGGGGCCATGTGGATTGCAATGCCAGAAGATTAGCCCTGGGAAACTTACCTTATCTGTTTTCGCAGAGGAGCTGGTAAAATAACATCTTCACACCTGCGGATTGGTGGAATCCACATTGGACTGTTGGGAGGGGTTTCTAATTCCCTTTATCCCAGTTGCATGCTCTGAGGGGCCTCAAATCCAGGGGTGGGATGCTACCGGTTCTCTGAAGAGCAGCAGACACCAAACTGGTTCAGTGCGACTACCTTTTGGTCATCTGTTTGGCCCACCGGCCCACCTGGGCTCTTGGCTCTCCTTTGTTTCCTGCTTTTTCAACCTCAGCTGCTTTGCACAGCACACCTGAGGTTGAAAAAACAGGAAAGAAGGGGATTTTCAAACACTGTGCACCCGTGCACAGCACTTGTCAGCTGTCCGGGCAGCACAGCTGATGGTTTTTGCAATTGTTTTACACACATGCACAGCACACATCAGGCACACAAAACACACTCTGATCAAACCGGTAGTAACATTGGTTGAATCCCACCCCTGCTCAGATCCTGTTTTGAATTTTGACTTGCTTTTATCCCTCTTCAATAAAATACATAGTTTTCAGGAGTCTATACTTATTTTTGAAGAGGGGAGAGGCTGGTCCTTACGCTACTGCTGGAGCTTGGGCCTGCTATACTCCTGCTGCTCTACTGCTGGACCACATTGCAATGCCCTGTTGATCTGCTATTTCATTAACATCTTGTCAGGCCCCATAAATCTCTATCTTATCTTTCTCTTTCATAGATCTGGCCCTTGCCATACTGCTGGGAGGGTTGGGATTCGGGTTACGCTTGCATGGGATTTTCCTTTGTTCCTTTCTGTGCTTTGATGTACCTTTGGGAAGTTGGGGGGGAAGAATGCGCTTTGGGCCATCTGTTCTATTTCAACAGTGGAGGAGTGAGATCATGGCACCTGGGAAATTTTTGTTATCACTTTCTCAGCCTGAAGTTCTCACATCATCTTCATTGGCTCAAAGATGAACTGGACTTTGGGAGGGGTTTCAAAAGGGGTTTAATGTAAAAGGGGTTTAATGTAATGCTTCACTGCAGGAATTTCAAATTCTGTCTACACTCCTGGGGTGAAATTCAGCCACCTCACACCACCTTGGCAGAGGTGGTGTGGACGATTTGAATCAGTTGGCCCCATCCATGCCTGCCCGCCTTCTTTCCATGCCCACAGAGCCGGTAGGGAAAATTTTTGAATTTCATGCCTGTAGATTCTCTCTGCTATCACTGTTTTTTAAAATAAAAGTTCCTTTTGAAATGCCATCGGTTTCAAGAGTTCTGCTTTCTTGAGAAGGCTGGCAAGGAAGGACCTTACATATCTCTTGCTGGAGATGGTAGATCCCTCTACCATCATTCTTCCTCCATCTTTTTCAGCCCTACTGTTGTCTTTTCTTTTCTTTTCTACTGTTTTTTTTCCCTTCTACTTTTCTTTTTCTACTGTTGCCACCACAACTTTCTTTTAAAGAGCTACTTTCCTAATACCACAAGCATTGGATCCTAAGCATAGATCAGAAACAAACATAGTTTTGGGTAATTTCACACTTGATGTTCCTATGTTCCCTATCCATCTGGTGGTTCTTCTTATTAATTATCTTATTAGCATGTGAGATACATGCAACTGTTTGACAACTGGAACATTGTGTCAGCTTTGGAAGCCATATTAGCACCAGACGCTTCCACACTGCCACATTCTTGAGCCTGGGAAAATAGGAGGGGTGTGATGACCCAGGGCGTGACACAAAAATAACCAAGTCACAAAAATAGAAGAAAGTCCCTTTAATGCCTCCAACTTGGCCCCAATGTCCAATTATCCTTGGCAGAATATCAAACACTTAAAGAAAACAGTTTACAGAGGGAGTAAATGCAGTTCATACCCAAGTAAAGTTAATTCGAAATAAAAAACCCAACACACCACACTGAAGGAATTACTATGGCAGGCAAGGATGATTAATTGCAGACTTCTACCAGATAATGCAGCAACCACAGTTGGGAGGAAGCCAAAACACAGATGAGCTCCAACAAGAATGCATGCTTTGCTTCAAGCAACTTTGCCATGCACAGTTTGTCCTTTTAACCAGTCCTCCCAGCTGCAGCCCATGAAGGGGATCAGGGCCCCTTCCTCCCCCATAGACCACGCCACTCATGTTTCTCCCTTATCCATTCCTCCCTGCGTGCCCTAGGATAAAGAGGGGATGGGCCTGGGTCTTCCTCTGAATGCCCATCCAGCCTGTGCCCTTCCCAGTTTCCTCCACAACCACCAGAGTTACACTCCCACTCCCTGTCAGCTGTTCCATCTCTCCCTTGGAGTCAGACTCCAACAGGGGCATGACAAGGGGGGAATTTCTTGGAGCATATGTGGTTAGACATAATAGCATTCTTCTTCTAAGTCAAGGTCATGTTATTTCTGCACCTGGCTGAGGAGTGGTTGAGGGGATGTCTCAAGTTGGGACGGATGGTGATTGGGGTATGTGATGCAACGAGCGATGCAGGGGGTGGATTTGTAATTTTTTACTTGGAGGGAAACCCAGAACTTTCAGATTCAGGATTTCCCAGATGTGCCAGGTTATTACTCTACTAAAAGGAACCTTTGAGAAGAAGTTTGTCTTGGAGTTATTGATTGGAGTTGAGGTTTTCTGCAATGCTGACAGTGAGATTGTGGTATTCTCTGAGGCACCTTTTCTTCTTGCAGACATTTGAGTGTAAACAGGAGCTGATAGCTAAAACCCATCCTTTCTGAGATTTTAAGCAGTCCTCTTGGTTTTTTTTTAATTAACTTCTGCAATTTTGTTAGTAAAACTATTTTCCACATCCCATTTATTTTCACTTTGAAGAATAGCTAGTTCTAGTTTTTCATATGTGTCATCAGTGTAGGGAATCTTTTTTCTTCCACTTAACCTATTTCTTCTTTGTATTTTCTTTCTCCTGTAGAGTTTTGCTTTCTTGGTTTTTTTAATCACTTGATCTTCTCATAATATTTTCACTTGGATTTGTTATGCTATAATATCTTGTTCTTCTATTCATTTTTTAAAAATATTTTTACACTACTTATTTAACTATAATGTCTTGTATTCTTGAACTTCTGTGAATTTAGCACTTAGCTGAACATTTTCTCTCTCTGTATTGGCTTTTCCATTCCTTTCCTTTCCTTTCAAATGTCAGCAAAGATAAATTTCACTTTGATTTTTCCTTTAGCATTGGGAATATTTTTTGTATGTTTCATTTTTCAAGGTTGCCCAAAATTCGGTTAAATTTCTTCAGGCACTATATCCATCAAAATCAATCCATTAAATATATTCTTTACTTTCATCACATAATCATGTGACTTACTGCTGATGTTGTATTTTGTTGGCCCTACATCTTTAATTTAAATTATAATTTAAGAAGGAGTTCATGATTTGAGTTGAATAGAAGATGTTATAGCATAACAAACACATGTGGAAATAGCATGGAAAGATTAAGTGATATAAAACCAAGAAAGCCAAGATTGACTGGAGAAGGAAAATATAAAGAAGAAAGAGGATGAGTAGTCAGCACCAAGTCATGATCTTCTGACTCAATAGAGCTTTTCCATGCTTGATTGCCTACAGATAATCTGATTCCCATGTTCTCAATCTAATGATGTCAAAGAACAGACAGATTTTTAGGCTGTCAGAAGAAAGTATTTGCTATAAACATGGAATTTTCATGAGTGAACTCTATTAGTCAGTCCCCTGCTTTATTTGATATCCTGTAGGCAAAATGTCATAATATTGTTGATGATATTGTAGCTTCTACAGTGGCTCAGTGGCTAAAATGCTGAGCTTATCAATCAGAAGGTCGGCAGTTCAGTGGTTCGAATCCCTAGCACTGCATAATGGAGTGAGGTCCCATTACTTGTCCCAGCTTCTACCAAACTAGCAGTTTGAAAGTACGTAAAAAATGCAAGTAGAAAAATAGGGACCACTTTGGTGGGAAGGTAACAGTGCTCCGGGCGCCTTTGGCATTTAGTCATGCCGGCCACATGACCACGGAGATGTGGACAGCACTGTCTCTTCAGCTTAGAAACAGAGATGAGCACCACCCCCTAGAGCCAGAAATGACTAGCATGCATCTGCAGGACAACCTTTACCTATTGTAGCTTCAGATGCCTTCGGATGCTATGTACTCACAAAGCCTTGTTCTAAAGAGGTTAATTGGTTATCTAATTTGCTATTTAAGGTGTATCCAGAAATTCTGATTGATACAAATTCTCAAACTGTTTTTCCTCTTGGAAATGCAATTGCTAAACTGATTAAATTGCGTATTCAAAAACATTAATATTTTTTAATAATAAATGGATTATTTTCTAATAACTGTCCTGAATTGTCATGTGATGAAGACAGAGATAAATGTTTTGAATAAATAAAAATAGCCACTTCCTTTTTATTTCATATTGTAAAGTATGAGTATTTGCACCTGATACCATGGAGTGCTTGATAAATCTTATTTCTGCAGAAAGTTACACAAATGCCTTTAACTTGTTTATGGAACAAGTTTATCTTGTCAAAGCTATGAGTTATGCTGTTCAATTCCACTATAGCACATGGTGGCATTGAGAAACCAGATAACAAAGGCGCATGAGTAATACAAATCTGCATTTCCTCTATCCTCTCAACTTTTTTCTCCCTGATAATATCATTCTTGAAAATGCTTCTGAAACAACTCCAAATTTCTAGCTGATTTGAAAGAGCATGGCAGCAAGCTGAAAGTTCTTTATTCACTCAGCTAATGAAAACTTGCCAATTTGTACTCAAATTGGAGAATTTGTAAGAATAAATAGCTCTGCTGGATAATACTAACTTGGGTACTCCAGGCAAACACCACCAAACACAAGGTCACAAAAATATCCAACACTGCTCTTTCTTTTGATCACTTGAATATGGTGTTAAATTAAAAGTAAAATCATTCTCCATCAGTCTGGTTTGCTCTTATATAGTTAATGGTTCACATGCTTAATCTATTGTGCTCTGCTTTCTGCTGATGTGAGATTGTTTTCTCTCAGTGTGGTGTGGAAGCAAATAAAAATAAAAGATTTGGATATCCAGATATTAAACTTTGAATGAATTCTATTGAACAACCTGATCTGAATCTCTGTGAATTCAAATGTATAGATACATATCTGTTTCACATTAAGCAACTTAATCTTACTAACCAAGTTTAGCCAATTCTAGTGTCTACATGACCTACATATCTGCATATACATATACACACATTCCTATTCTAGATTTACTAGATTCCCTATGAGTTCAAACGTGTATAGATATATCACTCAACTGAGTTTTGCCTAAAATGGGACTAAAACTCATGGTTTCTCATTTTTAGCCTGGTGCCTTAACTACTACATTCAAAAGTCTATAGTTTAAGAAAGACAATATTCAAAACAGAATGTTACCCTCTGCACAGTGAATGACCTTCCACAGTTGTGTATTTGCAGTATCAAAAGAGCTCCAAATATCCTGTTTGAACACAAGCTAGCTTCATTATATGTTGGAATCACAGGCTTTTTAGTCAATTTCATTTTATATGCAAACTCTCTTTGTGCTTTCTGAACTGGCAGCATCTAATTCCTTATACTTTCCCCCTCTGGCCATGACCTCTTTACACACCTTTTGCCTGACATTTTGACATCTGGGTGACCTGATCCTTATGAGTCTAGGTTTGGAAGCTTACTTCGTGCAAACAAATTGTTCTTTCTGTGGACAGTTTGGAAAGTGATTTCCCAGACTGTTGGGGGAACAAAATGGATCATTTGTTAGGATACTTCAAATGGAAAGAACATTTTTATAACTTCTTCCTTTCTCAAATAAACTTTAGAGACTTTATACTTAGCAACATGAATGTTGTATTTATTTCAAAAGTGAATTGCAAAAAATACAAGGACCATTTTTATTTAACATTTACCCCTTTTTCCCCCCTCTAGAGAACAAGTTTCCTAGAAGTCCTTGATCAGCAAAGCAAATCCATTGAAGAATGCAGCAGAATGCAGAATACAGAATAACTTTATTTGACCACATGAGATTAGACACACAAGGAATGAACCACATTCTCTTCCTAGTGCTTCCATCCCATTACCCACTCTATTTTTTTCTCTATCCATCTTCATCCCCAAGAATGTTGTGGACAGTGTCTTATATTATATTGTACTGTTTTAGTATTGTAAGCCTGTGAGTCCTCAGGGAGATAGGGCGGCATATAAATCATATATATATATATATATATATATATATATATATATATATATATATGTATTTGTTTTATAGATTTTCAGGTAGGTATGTAGGTCTTGGGTATTGGTCTTGTCCGTGTAAGATTGAGAATACCTTGGCGGCGTTGAGATCCCACTCGCCATCTTCAGGCTGGTGTCTTTGGCTTTGTGCTTCTGCCAGCAAAGCTGAAGACACCAGCCTGAGATGAATTCGTCGGCTTCAAAATCTCATTTCCTATATATATATATATATATATATATTTTCATAGATTTTCACGGGTAAGGTATGTGGGTCTTGGTGTATTGGTCTTGTCCGTGTAAGATTGAGAATACCTTGGCAGCGTTTGCGAGATCCGTCATCTTCAGGCTGGTGTCTTCAGCTTCTTCTCCCGGAGACGAGCTGCCAGATATAACAAATACCATATATATATATATATATATATATATATATATATATAGTCTAATCAAATTCATTTTATTTCTAATGAAATTCATTTTATACTTTTTTTTTTATTCATACTTATATCCCGCCCTTCTCCAGAGACTCAGGGCAGCTTACAATGTTTGGAGCACAACCCAATGTGCTCAGCAATAGCCTTCATTCCATTGTATATGCCTGCTTATTACTAAGCGGCATTTTTACAAAGTCAGCTTACTGCCCCCAACAATCTTGGGTCCTCAATTTACCTACCCCGAGAGGATGGAAGGCTGAGTCAACCTTGAGATACATGAGTATTGTATGTATGTTTCTTTATGCGAGGCCCTTTAGAAGAATTTGTTGCCATTCAAATCTTTGCATCTCAGATCTGGTAGCTGTAATAAAGCAGCCAAGCAGGCATATGGGCATAGAATTAGATATGTTTCTTCCAAACATGCTGATTACTCCTCTTTGTACTTCTCAGTAGCAACTTTTTTTTTCAGATTTAGTAACTGCATTGCCATTAGAAGAAGCAAGGGGAAAACAGTAAAGAAGAGTAGAAAGAGAAATAACAAAGCTTCCTTTGGAAAAGAGAAGCTGCAGAAGACCATCCTTCACCTATTTAAAACTTTAAATGCTGTTTTATAATTATGTTCTTGGGCAGAATAACAACAATTAAAGCAAATTATTTGAATTATTTGACCCTGTTTCCAAGGGAGGTCACTGTTGCAGAGATAGGTGGGAGTGAGACCCTCCTTGTGAGGTGGGGGCCTAGTGGTCAGGTGGGTCTGCTGCTTACATACCTTTCCCCCAGCTGTGTGGCAGCGGCCCTACCTGGGCTTCTCGATCTCCTCTCTGGGGTGGCGGTGGAGTTCCCGGACCTTATGGTCCTGGGGGATTTCAATCTGCCTTCCCTGGGGGGGGGGCGTCAGGTTTGGCCCAGGAGTTCATGGCTTCTATGGAGGCCATGGGCCTGACCCAGTTGATTCAAGGCCCGACTCATGAAGGGGTGAATACTCTTGACCTAGTTTTTGTCTCTGAACGGTGGCGGAGTGACAGAGGGCAAGTTACTTTTATGGTCTTGCCCGTTCCATGGTCTGATCACTATCTCCTATGGCTGGTCTTCCAACAGGCCGCCCCCCACTGCTGGGAGGAGGAGCCACTTAGGTGGTTCCGCCCCAGGCGCCTGATGGACCCTGAAAGGTTCCAGGCAGAACTGGGGTTTTTTCCCTCTTCCCTTGCTCACAACTCTGCCGAGGATCTAGCAGTGGCCTGGCAACAGGCTGCGTCGGAGGCCCTCGACAGGGTTGTCCCCATGCGTCCCCTTACACGTCGTGGATCTCGGTTTGCTCCCTGGTATACTGAGGAGCTCCGGTAGATGAAACGACATCGTAGGGGTTTAGAGAGCAGGTGGAGGTCTACCCGTTCTCAATCCGATCGTGCCCAGCTAAGAGCCTACATTAGGACTTACCTGGTAGCTATGGGAGAGGCGAGAAGGTCTTATCTCTCCACTCTCATAGCGTCTGCAGATAACCGCCCAGCCGCCCTGTTTTGGGTTACCCGTTCCCTCCTTCGTTTTGAGAGGGGCCTGGACCCATTGCGTGGCAGGGCTGAGGAGTTTGGTCAATATCTGACGGATAAGATCGCTCGCATTCGGGACGGGTTGTCCTCTGATTTGCAGTGATCGGAGGAACGAGTTGCGGGTAGTCTGGCCACTGTTATCTGGGATGAGTTTGATCCTGTCTCTGAGGATGAAGTGGACAGGATTATGCGGCGACTGAGTTCCACCACATGTTTGTTGGACCCGTGTCCCTCCTGGCTGACTTATGCCACCAGGGAGGCCACCTGCAGTTGGCTCCGGGCAGTTGTCAACGCTTCACTGAGGGAGGGTGTCTTTCCCTCCGCCTTGAAGGAGGCGGTGGTGAGACCCCTCTTGAAGAAGCCTGCCTTGGACCCGACCGTGTTAGACAACTTTCGTCCGGTCTCCAACCTTCGCTTTTTGGCGAAGGTTGTTGAGAGTGTGGTGGCTCAGCAGGTTCCGCTTTTCCTGGATGAAGCGGACTACCTGGATCCGTACCAATCGGGCTTCCGACCTGGTTACAGCACGGAGCGGCATTGGTCGCTGATGGATGATCTCTGGAGGGCCCGGGACAGGGGTTTTTCCTCTGTCCTGGTCCTATTGGACCTCTCAGCAGCTTTCGATACCATCGACCATGGTATCCTTTTGCGTCGCCTCCGGGGGTTGGGAGTGGGGGGCACTGTTCTTCAGTGGTTCTCCTCCTACCTCTCGGGGCGGTTGCAATCGGTGTTGGCAGGAGGGGTTCGGTCGACCCTGAGGGCTCTCTCTTGTGGGGTCCCACAGGGGTCGGTCCTTTCCCTCTCTTATTTAATATCTACATGAAACCACTGGGTGAGATCATCCGTGGCTTTGGGGTGAAATTCCATCAGTACGCTGATGATACTCAGCTGTACCTTTCCACCCCAGGCCAGATCAGTGATGCCCTCTCCCTGATGTCCCGGTGTTTGGATGCGTGCGGATCTGGAAGAGTAGGAACATGCTCCGACTCAACCCGCCAAGACTGAGTGGCTGCGTGCGGCGTCTCGGCCCAGTCAAGATTGTCCATCCTTGGCCATAGGGGAGAGGTGTTACCCCCTGTGGATAGGGCGCGAATCTGGGGGTCCTCCTGGATGCACAGCTCGGTTGGAGGAGCAGGTGGGGGCCGTCGCCAGGGGGGCCTTTGCCCAGCTCCGTCTTGTTCGACAACTTACTTTTCTGGACGGGCGCCCTACGCGACAGTTACTCATGCCCTTGTCACCTCGAGACTCGACTACTGCAACGCTCTCTATTTAGGACTGCCCTTGCATACCATCCGAGATTGCAACTGGTGCAGAATGCGGCGCTGGGTGGTAATGGGAGTTACCGGTTCTCCCATGTTACCCCCTCCTGCGTGGCCTGCATTGGCTCCTGATTGCACTCGGGTGAGATTCAAGGTTTTAGTTTTGACATTCAAAGTCCTACATGACATGGGTCCCCAATATTTGAGGGGCGTCTTCTTCCAATAGCTAGTGCCGGCCACCCTGTGCGGGCTCATAGGCAAGGACTCCTCGGGTTCCATCGGTGGGTCAATGCCGGCTGGTGCTTCCCGACGACGAGCCTTCTCTGTCGCGGCCCCCGACCTCTGGAATCAACTGCCTCTGGAGCTCCGTCTGGCCCCTGATCTCCGCACCTTCCGCCGAATTAAAGACCTGGTTGTTGACCAACCGGGCTGTGACCCCTCCCTGGGGGGAGGGATGGGTTTTTTTTAATGTATTTTTTATTGTCATGTTTTATATTTGGGCTTGTTTGGTTTAATGTTTTTTAAAATATTTATTGTTCTGTGTTTTTAGTTGTGAGCAGAGTCTTCGGAGATGGGGCGGCATACAAGTTCAAATAAATAAATAAATAAATAAATAAATAAATAAATAAATAAATAAATATTTGTTAATGTTTAACACATATGAGAAGGGTATAAAAGGTATCTAATCAGATGCTACATGTCAGAAATGGGCAACTTAAAATGTATATAGCTTTTAAACCTTCTCCACCTCTCCATTTTTATTTATTTTCTTTTTTGGATCACTAGAACCTTCTGAGAACTAACTTTCATAATTAGAATATCTGTATAAAATGGCATGTTTTTTCTGCTATTCACCTGCAGGGCATTATTTATGGCTAGATGGTTGCCATGCTGACTAGGTTCTTGTGATAGCAAGAATGAGAAAGTGTAAATTCGCTGGTCTTGAAGGAACATTGGTTCTCTAAAATTGTGGGGGAGAGGCAAAATTTCAAGCTTTATTTCACTGGAGTCATTACTGCACCACTATTATACTCCTGATTACTTTACCCAGAAAGAAAGAAAGAAAGAAAGAAAGAGAGAGAGAGAGAGAGAGGGAGGGAGAGAGGGAGGGAGGGAGGGAGAGAGAGAGGTAATCAGCAAGAAGATTGGCTTCTTTTGTTATAAACTGAAAGCTGGAACAGATTAAAAGTCCTGGGGAATTTTTCAAACACCTTCTATAGTACAAAATTGACAGCAAACAGGCAGAAAACTGCATCACTGGGTATATTTATTTTTTCTTATTTTTTCTGGGAATTCTATAACCCACCTCACTGAGTGGAGATGTCAAAAACTGCTAAAAGAAGACGTTGGTTCCTCCATCATTTCTGTAAGTCAAAAATAAAAGTTTTAACATCTTTTCCCCAGTTTCAGCTACCTTTGATGTCAAATATCTTTACTGGTTGTATTAACTGACCCATGATATGTCCATGATGACCAGTGATAATTCCACTACAGACAAGATTCTCTCTCTTCTTTAGAGATGTATCATAATATTTTGTCAACTTGACCATTTATTCTGTGACAGTAGATGATGAAACAGGAAACCCCCTGAAGTATTACTTTTCTTTCAAAAAGTATGTGACAGCCAGTTCTAGTAATAAGAAACATTACTGAAATCAAAACAATTCAAGAATGATTTAATTGGTAGAATGATTAGCTCAAATCCCTAATTACATTCAAAATCTGTCTTGGAGAGTAAAATTATCCTTCCAATCTGTCTTCCCTCCAGCTTGTTAAATATCTTAGTTGAGTTCTGAGCCAAAATTTACTCATTTGTGCCTTTAACAGTGCTGAATTCACTCACTCACTTCTGTTTCTTTTTGTTCCATTCAGGTATTTGGCTTGGTGTTCTGTTCGTCAGGAGTGTGGGTTGGATTGGAAAAAACTGGTGGAGATGGGGAACATTCTTAGCAGTTCTGTTTTGCTCATGAATCCCAAAGGACAAGATTGGTTGGTCATTGAATATCTTTTCCCCATTATCATTCATTCATTCATTCATTCATTCATTCATTCATTCATTCATTCATTCCCCTGTGATCGTTGCATCTTGTGTTACTTTGAAGAAGTCAGACCATCTCAGTCTTCATTTTTCCTTCTTTTATCTCCATAAGCTTGGCTGTATCTATCTCCCATTTCTCCTCTGCACTGTACCAGTTTAGTTTAGTTTACTTTATTGTCATGGCACCTCATACAATGAAATCAAACACCATCTTCAGTGCACATCATGACTATGAAAATAAACACAAACTCGCATCCTTCACACTCTGCACATTGAACCGAAAACCCCCAACACTGCACTAACACTGCACTATACAGTAGAATTCAAAAGAGCTATGTGGAGAATGAATATACAACTAGCCTGTAGCATTTGCTGATGGTGCAACTATTACACCATCTTCAGATGCTCCAACTAGCTATTTGGTTATGATGCAAAGTGAGGCCAGATGCATGAGCCCCTTGCCAGGAATTGTAGATAGAGGGAAGCATAGAATTATGAATAAAAGGTTGCCAATCTGGGTGGGGGGGAGCACAAATGAGAGGGGCTGAAGCATAGTTTGGTCTTGTGGTACTTTGAAGATTAACACATTTATGATTTCATAAGTTTTCAGTTGACAGTCTGAGCTTTAGACCATGAGACCTTGTGGCATAATATATCACTTTTAAGGTTCCACAAATGGGAGCCCTCATTTTCAACTTTCATAGATTGTACAAATTTAATCTTAATTCCTAATAGACATCTGAAACTCTCCAGCTTGTTGAAGGATCTCAGAAGAACTTTCTTAAAGACATGGACTTTTGTGCAGTGGAGTTTCACATTCTTATTGGTACCTATTTCCATGGGGAACATTAATCTCATTTTGATTTATTTCATTCTGTAATAGCAATAGGTAGAGCTTAGTAGTCAAAATAGCAGCTGGCTCTGGTTTTCTTTAATATTTAAAAAGCCTTTTCTCCATTTTTCACCATATCAGAAAACATTAATCAGGTAAGCCTGTTTATTTTAATCAAATCACCTACTTACAGGCTGTAATTAAATATTTCATTATGAGCTCTTTCAGTGGAGATCTGCAGAATGATATATTTGATCTGCTTTTCTTTTCTTTTTTTATGTCTTCCATCACTTTTTTTCTCTCAAGGTTCAAATAAACGGTGTTTAAAAATTCTTTGTGCTTGATAGAGAAAAAAGAAAGTCCCTAATATTTAATGTCTTGAAATCCCACTGTTTTTGATAATCATAAGAACCCCATGGTATGACCAGATTGTGTCATTAACTTATTTAGCTTCATAAATCTCACCTGTAGTGTGTAAATACATTCATCCATTGCAACATCATTGTAAGAAGAGATATATAGGATGGAGTGGGGTGGGGAGCGTTCAGACTTAAATTGAATGTTGGGGTGTCTTGTATATTTTCTCATACCCTATTTATAATTTTGATACATAAACACACCAAAAGCAATAACGGATCCACTGCTTATCCAAGAATAAGAAATGAACATGGTAGCATAACCACCAGGAGCTGCTGATACTCTATTTCTAATAATTATGAAAATAGATTAGCAAGCTACTAAGGGTGTTAGTTAGAAGCACAATTCTTAAAGCAAGCTTTTTAACCATTTATTGTTTGCTTGCTTGTGGCTTCTCAGATGGTCTACATATGCATTAACATTGTTTAAAATAATTATTAATAGCAGGTTGGATTTAAGCATATCATTTATACATAGGGAAAAATATGCACTCTGCAATCCCATCCCTCAAGCTATCTATCTCCTTTTCAAGCATATTTATTAGTCCTTCTTCTTTCCTTCATTGCCTTCCTTCCTCCTTCCCTTCCCTTCCCTTCCCCTTCCTTCCCCATTTGGGTTGGTTACTCATTTATTAATAACAATATCAATAGCACTTAGACTTATGTACCACTTCATAGTGATTTACAGCCCTCTCTAAGCAGTTTACAGAGTCAGCATATTGTCCCCAACAATCTGGGTCCACATTTTACTGACCTCAGAAGGATGGAAGGTTGTGTCAACCTTGAGCTGGACAGGAACAAACTGCTGGCAGTCAGCAGAGTTAGTCTGCAATATTGCATTCTAACCTGCTGTGCTACCACAGCTTAATTTTCTTTTTGTTATCCATCCTAGGTGTAGTTGCAATCAATCATGAATCATAACATAATAGCAGTTCTAAGTGAAGATATCAGTAAAGATGAATAAATCTTTTGTGAAAGAGGCTACTGTTTCTGCATCACACTTACGGCACTCTAGCTATACATAAGAGAAAAAAGAGAATATGTCTTTAAAACTTTAGTTTTACCCATCTGCATATGCTGCAGTCCCGCAAATTATTATAGTATTTTATGAATTCATACCTTGAAAGTACCCAGACTACTGCATGCAGAGCTCAGATTGATGTAAAAAAAGTAAATTTTTTAACAGTGGAGAAATCTAAGACTGAGTTTTTAATAGAGATGATTGGCTAAGCCTATCTCCAGTGCAAAATATTCTACAGTTGAAGAGTCCTTGAAGAGTTGAAGTACTGTAGGGTAAGGGGATTGTGGTCTCACTGCAATTTTCAGATGGAACTTCTCAAATTTGATAGATGGCAATATTGCCTCTTCAGATAAGAGATGGTGGAATCAGTTCTTTCACTAATATCTCTATGACACTGGGAATGTTTAGGAAAGAACACTGTATCAATCAGAAATACAATATTGACAAGAGGCAAAGAATCTTAAGGAGTGGATTCCTGAATGCTTTAAGAGTTGCACTTGGGTTTTCAGCACCATGGACAGTGCTTAGTTAACAGAGCTAACAATTTCCCCTAAGAACACTTTTATCTCACTGATGAAAATGGATTATTATTTGGCTTGTGACTCTATTACATTTTCAAAAGGTATACTGACTGTACTGGTCCAGAAGCACTATAATGGATGAATTAGGTTGCTGAATCAAAGAAAGAAGTTTCTGGTCCAGCTTCATGGTTCATATTTGTTTTCTTGTTATCAGGAGACTTTGATTTGGAACTAAGAATTTCTCATGTCTCAAAAATGTAAGAATGAATATAAGTGAACTATAGTATAATTTCTACCTCTTCTGTACCAGGACCTCTCTCTGTGTTACTTCTGGACTCAAGGATTGTGTTGGTGAGGGTATTTTCATATCTCTTTCTGACATATTCTCCTTTTTAACATATTCTCTACTCCCTGGCCTCATCTCTTGAACACAGGGAGTCATATATTATGTAGTTTTACAGTCTAAGCATAACCAACTCAATGACTTATGGAAATGGAAAGGCATTGGAAATTTTAAAGTAATGTCCACTACATCATCTGGAGAATATAAATAACCCCCTAGAGTGTGAATTGGCCATTCTTGTAGGCAGTTCCTCAACACTTTACACAGACTTGCAATGATTCTCAACAGTTTCTAGACAGCTGTAACTGACCCCAACATTATCTGGGGAGTTTTGAAAAAGGCCCATAGAAAGATTTAAATCCTTTGAGAACAACACAATAAAATCTGAACTTTTAAATGTTGTTTTAACATTTCAGGTCTTTTGAAGGGCGCTTTATTTCCTTACCTTTCTCTTGAATTACAATCCTCCCTGGGTATATCACTATCCTACAAATTTAATATGCTTTCAAATGATTTAACACTCATTGTTCCTGAAAAAAAATCATTGGGAACTGTTGTACTATGGAAGGATTGAGGATCTCCAACAGAAGTACATTAAAAGGTCTGATTCCTAGCTAGAGTTTTAAAGATGAATATCTCATAACATTCAAGATGGACACAATTCCCAGATAAAACTCAAGTGTGCAGAGAAGAAAGTAGTTTTCTTAATTTCTGAAGGCATCTCCATATCTTTTCTTCAGAATGTTGCAATAAAAAGGAAGTATTTGTTCTTGTTTGAAGAATTTACATAGTGATATGAATAGGTGTAATTCACTATCCTACAATTGTGGAATTGATGGGAAGTGAAGAAAGGAAATAAAAAATTATAAATGTACATTTCCAACATTTATTTATTTATTTTTGCACTCCGTAAGTCTGCATTGTACATGTTCAATTTCATGAAAAACTTTCAAGTAGGGATAAACTATTGCATTCAGATATAACATTGCATGTTTGTTTGACATTGTTCCCAGAGCTTGAGCTTAAAAATTCCCTTTTTTCATTTTCTTTGGGAAAATGCTGTTGGAAAATTGCTCAAAAATAGGAAGTGATGATAAATGTCTATGAAAAATAGAATACATTGCATTTGACATCTTTTATCTTTTATGTTATTTCATTGTAATTTATTTGCTGGATGGCTGCAAGTCACCCAATATAGTTGACAGACAGACAGAATACAAGTTTAAAGAAATTATTAAGCGTACAATAAAAGTAAAATAAAGACCAAGCAATCATCTTCATGTACTGCAAACATATTTTATCTATGAATCCTTTCCTCAGACCAACTGATTAATCCTGCCAGCATAATTGCAGTGAATATTCTCAATAGCCTGGGATTGCATACATGGCAATATGGCAATATGATTATGAATTTCAGCATGTGAAGGAGGTTTTGATTATGTAATCCTCAGAATGGAGTTGTGTGATTTAATCAACCATTTTGGCAAAACTACATTGGTAATCTTGTAATAACAATGTAACTTGAATGCAATCAGAAATTATTACAGGCAATACTGTTTTCCTTGAAGTGAAATTTCACATTCACTACACTGAAGACTAGTTTTTTAAGGTCATTAAAGGACAATTATTACATAAGAACTGAAATGAAAAGGCACATTCTTACACCTTGTCCCACTTTTAAGCATTTCTTTGTTCAATCTTTTCACATTTGTTTCCTTTGCCAATGGACCTTTCATAGAAAACTTTACTAAACTAACTTGCTGAGTAAAATGAACAACGGCATTTACATCTGTGCTAGGAAACTCAAGGCTAAGCAAACTATTAAGTTAACACAACATCCTCTTTGTTAAAATTATGTCTCATCAGGCTGCAAGGTCTTTCTGCTACATTGTATTACTTCTATTATGAGAAAATACTGAATGGGAAACATGTAATGAAAACTTCCAATGAGGATTCATGGTGTAGGAGATGTCCCTAAAGGAGCAAGAACAGTGACAGAAATCCGCAGTCAGACAGTGAAAATCTTTCTAGAAAAAGGGGAGATTGTGAGATTGTACACTTGAGCTTTAGAATTTCTCACAATGTACTGTAAAGTTCGCCAGGTTTCTGTCAGAACTTCCCCAATCCAATCCTTTAGGAAAGAAAGACCCTTGACTCTGTCAGTGTTCCAGGGAACATCCATTCCTGTCAGTAACTCCAAGATAAGCATAATCTCAAAAGTACTTTTATTAGAATAGCACCTGGCACATCTGTGGAATTCCGAAACTAAAAGTTTCCTGGCTTCCCCACAATGTCCCAACCTACAAACCATTCCCTTTTTACTCCTCATCACATCACATGAACCAATCCCAAAGTAAGTTGCAATTCTTTCTGCGCCACACTCTTATCCTTGAACTATCAAAAGAATTATATTTTGTCTACTAAGAGCTACTCAATTAACATCACCCCCTCCCACTTTCTCCAGCTATGTGGCAGCGATGAATCATGATTCCATTGCTGACAAGTGTCCCCCCCTAGAGAAGTTCACCTCCTATAAGAAAATAAGAAACAAAACACAATCAGGGGTTAATGCGATGTCCTTAACCCCTCCCCCTCCAAGAGGACCCTTTGGTTTGTTGGGGAATTCCTTGTGGAATTGGTTAACCAACCTATCTGCATGTACATCCCAACTTTTAACCCAAGTAGCATCTGATACAGAGTAACCCTTCCACAATACCAAGTATTGTAATCATCCTCGGTGTAATCTAGAATCAAGGATTTTCTTGATTTCATAATGTGTCTCACCCTGCGATTAAAGGTTTAGGGGGAGCGGTTGATATTGGTCTTATCATTGATGTAACAGCTGGTTTTAATAAACTACTATGGAACACTGGGTATATTTTTCCCAATAACCCGGGAAGACATAATTGGACTGTGACTGGATTGATTACTTTTGATATCGGAAATGGACCTAAGAATTTAGGCCCCAACTTCTTACCAGGAAGTTTCAACCTAAGATATTTTGTTGACAAATATACTTTGTCTCCCACCTTAAATGGTGGTTGGAGGGATCTATGTTTGTCTGCCTGCTTTTTGTAATCCTTAGCAGCTTCCATCAAAGCTTTTTTTGTATCCTCCCAACCCTTTTTAATGAGTTCATCCATTCTGTTACAGACATGGATCTGGGGGGTTCTCTAGGTAATTCTGGCATAGGGACAAATTCCATGCCAGTGTTGATTTGGAATGGAGCCAACCCTGTGCTGCTATGTAATGCATTATTATAAGCAACCTCTGCAAATGGTAATAACTCCACCCAGTTTTCTTGTTGATAATTTACATAGCAACTAATGTATTGTTCCACCATGGCGTTGGCTCTCTCTACTGTTCCGTTGCATGCTGGATGGAACCCTGAGGTTAATCCTGGGGATGACCCAATACAGGTGAAACTCAAAAAATTAGAATATCATGCAAAAGTTCATTTATTTCTGTAATGCAACTTAAAAGGTGAAACTAATATATGAGATAGACTCATTACATGCAAAACAAGATAGTTCAAGCTGTGATTTGTCATAATTGTGATGATTACGGCTTACAGCTCATGAAAATCCCAAATCCACAATCTCAGAAAATTAGAATATTACATGCAATCAATAAAACAAGGTTATGCGTGAAGAACAATATCGGACCTCTGAAAAGTATAAGCATGCATATGTACCCAGTACTTGGTTTGGGCCCCTTTTGC